>CM076581.1:1503486159-1504086159 GCA_034641835.2 Pinus albicaulis | reverse complement strand
CGATTAGTGCCACTACAGAGGACAAGTGGGGCATCCTCTGCCCTCAATCTAACACCTCAGGATCTGACGGTGGCAAGGACTTAGGGTTTTGGTAATGACCCGCTTTCCCATAACCATCTTTTCTCTTTCTTGGTCATTTCCACCTCATGCTCCACGCAACCACTCATCAAGTTTTGTCCAGCATGTGCAGGCTTACTCCGATAACTAAACTGTGGTAAGTTTATGCAAGCTTTCCTAATTGAAATTCTTTCCACTGCAATTATCTACATGCTTATTTCTCGCGCGGCTCTGTTTGAGTCATGGTAGTTACATCCTCCAGTATTCACTCAGATTTACAATTATAATTTCCATCTGAATTGACAGTCTTTGACACAAGATTACAGTTTATAATTTTTTTTTGTCTTGTTATTCTCGCATCTTGCTGTCAGGGGATTTCCTCCTTGGGTTTTCTTGTTCAAGATCTTACTGTTCCTTCTTCAAGTCACAGTGGTATCTCAGCTCTGGCGCTCGAAGACCTTCTTTTCCACAGTGAATCCAAAATTGTTGAAGTAACCCTGCACTATTTATCTTATTTTCTTGCACCAGTACTTTGATTTGAATTGTTCTGAAGCATTTTCCAATAATCCTACCATGCAATTCTTTCTTGCAGGATGTGTTCTTTGTGCCTTCAGTGTTAAATTTCTTACAGGTAATCTGCGACTCGATACAATAGATTATTTTTACTTATTTTAGTCCTTTCAGACTTATGTCGAGATTCATTACTAATACCCATTTAAATCTTGGCTGCAGGTTAGCTTGCCTCTGCTCTTACAAAGATTATTTCCACAACGTTCGCCCATTAGCTTCACTAATCCTCCTCCTACTTTAACAAGTACCAAATTTTGTGACCTATTTTGTCTCGGGAAATTCGTTCGGCTTGCTGAGGATTAATAGTAGTTAAGGGTTTAAATTTCTTGTTTAATACAATTACTGAAAGGGAACGCTAATTCGTGCTACAGTCATTACACTACATGGCATATCCATAGTGTTTATAATAGCAGCCTCGAATATCTGATTACAGTGTAACTATGTTTAATGAATTCTGAGCCCAGCGTTGTCCCGGTGCTATGTTGTGGTTTAGTACCAAATTTTCTGTTAGTTTATATATCTACGAATTAAAAGAGTGTTTCCTTTCTTCACTTGGGTTATTCCACTCTGTGTATAATATATGTCTGTTCCTGGCAAACCCTTGCTTATGTTGTTAATGTTTGTACAGTAAATATGTGCATATGTTTTTCATGAAATACAATTCTGATTACCCCTATTTTATTATGGTGTTTCTTCTGAAGTTGTTAACTTCTTACTATCTCTAATATTATAATATAGACATGCAAATATATACATCGTGTGTACAATGACTTATATGGAGATTTTACCTTGTAACACATTCCTGGCTTTTTCTTGTAAAATACTTTCCACAGTACATTGCTATGTATCAATATATTTTCAAAGAAAGGTTTTGTTGTTAATGTCTGTTTTCTCATTCGAGTTTAGAATTAAAGTTTACAACGTTTGTCTTTAATTCCATTTTTAGGAAATACTTTAGTTTTACTTAGAGTTAACATAAAAATGGAAGGATTCTATCGGTGTTGCCCTAATAGCAGGAAATGACCAACTCATAATCTTTTGCCAGAAGGCACTGAGCTAACGGTTGCCTATATCATTTATTTTTCTTTAGTCTATTATTATTTGTCTAGAAAGTATCATATTTATACCATGTCATTTCACAGAAATCTAACACTGTAACGGTTCAATTTCCAAAATTCTACATTGGTTAAATCTTTCTAGACAAAATAACTTTAAACAGGCATTAACAGTATACCTATCTTTTCCGCAACTTCACTAACTGATGTGGAGATAAAAATGACACTGAAATGAAAAGAAGGAGTTGCAGCTCACAGGTGAGTACTGCACCTGGAGACTGCACTCAAACTGAGAGAACACTCAGAGTTTACTCTACATTCATGAATGAGGAATTACATCATTAAGTACAACGCTAGGAATTAGGAAGTTGGAAACAAACTCCTAAGTTGTAGGAACTAATCCTAAACTAAGGAGATACGTTACAACTTGTGTAACCATTTCTCCATTAATATAAAATAATATTAATTATTTTCAACTCCCCCCTTAATGGAGAAAGGATTATCCTGAACTCCTAGCATCCTTCTAAACAATTCAAACTTTACACGCCCAAGAGGCTTAGTAAATATATCAGCCATATTGTCACTAGTTTTACAATATTCAACAAGTATCTCTTTTGACTGTAGTTTCTCTCGAACAAAATGGAACTGAGTGTCGATGTGCTTGGTATTTTTATGAAAAACAGGATTGTATGCAAGCTTGATGGTACTCTGGTTGTCAGTTTTGATGATAGTTGATTCTTTCTGTTCTTCTCCTGCATCGTTGAGAAGTCTTCTCAACCAGATAGCTTCACATGTGGCTGCACACAATGCTTGGTACTCAGCTTCACATGAAGATAAGGCTACAGTACTTTGCTTTTTGCTGCTCCATGCTATGACCCCGGATCCAATGCTGAAAGCGTAACCTGTGATAGACCTTCGATCATCCAAGATACCTGCCCAATCTGAATCTCAACACACTTTTTGCTGCGATCCAGTGACTTTCGAGTGGTTTTGACATGAACTGGCTCAACATACTAACAGAGTATGCCAAATCTGGTCTAGTTGTAGTGAGATATATCAAACTGCCAACTAGCTGTCTATACATAGTGGCATCCACCTCTTTAGTGCCATTGTCACTACTCAACTTTAAGTTCTGTTGCAATGGTGTTGCTGCTGATCTGCACTGCTCCATTCTGAACCTTTCCAGCAAGCTTCTGGCATACTTCCCTTGTGTAAGAAAAGTCTGTCCAGAATCTTTCCATACCTCCAATCCCAAGCAGTAATGTAGATTTTCGAGATCTTTCATCTCAAACACTTGTGACATCTGCTGTTTGATTTCTTTGATCAGATTGTTAGCATCCCCTGTTATGATCATATCATCTACATACAAAGAAATCAAAATGATTTGCCTCTGTTTATTAAACTTGGTATACAGATTTGGATCATTCAAGCTCCTATGAAAGCCATGATGTACAAAAAATGAGTCAATCTTCTCATACCACGACCTGGGTGCTTGTTTTAAACCATAAAGTGCCTTTTTCAATTTACACACAAGATGTTCCTGCCCCTTTTTCACAAAACCTTCAGGCTGAACTAAATAAATTTCTTCTTTCAAGTCACCATTCAAAAATGCAGATTTAACATCTAGCTGGTGTAGCTGCCATTTATGTTTTGTTGCTAAGGAAATTAGCATTCTAATGGTGTTTAATTTGGCTACAGGAGCAAAGGTGTCATCGAAATCTATTCCCTCTTGCTGTGAATAACCCTTTGCTACCAGTCTAGCTTTAAGTTTTTCTATACTCCCATCTGCATTTATTTTAGGTTTGTACAGCCATTTGCATCCTATGGGGGTTTTACCTTCAGGCAATTCAACCAAATCCCAAGTATGGTTTCTATTTATTGATTCTATTTCCTCATACATTGCAGCCCTCCATGCATCAGATTTACTTGCTTCTTCATAATTTGCAGGTTCTACAATGTTTAAAATGTTTGTCATTAATGCATAGTCTTTCAATCTGGATGGTAATTGAGTCTTCCTACTCGATCTCCTTGGTAGGGGACTTACCTCAAATCTGTCCATTTCAGCCTTCTCTGGGCTTGCATCATTGATTACATTACCTGTTACTTCTTCTTCTTGTTTCTGCTCCTGCACTTCATCATCCTCACCGTTTTCTTCCATTAGCAATGGAATGTGCCAATCACTGTTAGAGTCATCCTTTCCTTCTTCAACCTGTTCATGAAATATGACATCTATGCTTGCAAAAACCTTATGAGTCACAGGATTAAATAACTTATATGCCTTGAACTCAGTGCCATATCCAACAAAGATACATTTCAAGGCTTTTGGATCTAACTTCTTCCTATCTGCCTTAGGTATATGAGCATAAGCTTTTGACCCAAATATTCTTAAATGACTTACTGCTGGTTTGAATCCAAACAATGCCTCAAAAGGGGTTTTGAAGCCTAGACATTTAGTAGGACTCCTATTCTTTAAGTAGACAACAATGTTAATAGCTTCTGCCCAAAAACCATTTGATAGACCCTTACCTTGAAGCATGCTCCTTGCGCACTCCACAAGAGTTCTGTTCTTTCGTTCTGCCACTCCATTCTGCTGAGGAGTGTGGGGCACTGTGAACTGTTGAATAATCCCATGCTGCTTGCAGAAGTTCATGAATTCTCCCAACCTATATTCTCCCCCTTGATCTGAGCGGAGAATTTTTATCCTTTTTCCTGTCTGGTTTTCTACCATCGATTTAAACTCTTTAAAATACTGAAAGGTCTGACTCTTTTTACTCAGAAAGTATATCCATGAAAACCTAGTGCAATCATCTGTAAATAAGAGAAAGTAATATGCACCTCCTAATGACCTAGTCTGCATAGGTCCGCATATATCTGTATGCACCAGTTCTAAGACATCTCTTTCTTTTCCATTAACATGCAAAGGGAACTCTTCTCTATGCATTTTCCTAATGCACATCCATCACAATCCAACTTAACATTATGGAAAACAGGGAGTCCATCAACCATACCTTTTCTCTGAAGTAAGATGAGGTCTTGCAGATTAAGATGGCCAAATCTCTGATGCCAGAGATCTTCAGCTGTCGATCCAGTTGCAACCATTGCTTGCTTTGTCATACTTTTCACATCTAACCTGTACAAGCTCCCCACGCGCACTCCTGTTGCAACTGTTTCCATCTGGTTATCCTTTATGACACAGTTAGTCTTAAAGAATTGAACTTGCATGTCCTGATCAGTAATCATTGAGACATAGATCAAATTTTTCTTAATTCCGGGCACATACAATACATTTTTAAGGTGTCTAATGTTACCGCTAGGTAATTTTACCGGAATGTCACCATATCCTTTGATCTCATATCCACTATCATCCCCTAAATAAATTTTCGACCCACATGAAGTTTCTTCAAGGCATTCAAACCAGTCCTTCTTACCAGTCATATGTGAGGATGCGCCAGAGTCGACATACCATATGTCGTCCTCATCTCCCTTTGAAGCTGAAAGGGCACAATCGGCTGTAAATAATCGAAGTTCGTGGCTATGGTCCTCTTCTTCCTCAACAAAGTAACCCTTATGTTTTCTCTGTTTGTTTCTTCCTTCGTCTGCCTGCCTCTTATAACAATCTTTAATCTCATGACCAGGTTTTCCACAGTAAAAACATTTATTGCTGGGAAAATTATTAGCAGACATACCTTTAAACGGTCTCTTCTGAAATGTGTTGGCTCCTTTCTGCTGCTGCTGTGGTTGCTGTTGTTGCTGTGGCTTCTTCCCTCTGTACTGTCGCCTTTTCGCCATCAGAGCAAGGTCATTGCTCTGTGATTTTAGATTTTGTCGTCGCTCTTCTTCTTGTAGCAGAATCCCTGTCAACTCTTCAAACGTAGGGGCTTTTTCCCTTGCTGCCAACCCTCTGATGAACATCTGATATTCATCTGTCATTCCATTCAATGTGATCGTGACCAGATCTGAATCGGAAACTTTCTCTCCGATATCTCCCAATCTGTCCTTCAGGTCTTTGACTCTCGCAATGAATCCAGCAGCGGACTCATTCTCCTCCATCTTCATCGCAAACAGCTTGCCTTTGAGTGACAAGACACGGTTTGTATTCTGTGTCTAGTATAGGTTTTTAATCATCGTCCAAATGTCAGTGGCCGATTTACAGCCTCTAATATGCGGGATAATATTGTCCTTGACGGACATCTTCAATATGACCTTTGCTTTTGTCTCCCTTTTATCCCAGTCTTGTTCTTGTGCAGCTGATCCTGGTCTCAGCTCACTTCCTGTAACGATCAACCACGCATTTGCGCTTTCAAGTAAAGTTTGTATCTTGAATTTCCAGTTGGAGAAATTCGATCCATCGAGTTTGCCAGACTCGTGGAGATACGATTCTATACTGTTATTCATATTGGATTGATAAAAAAATATCTGATCCTCTGATGAATAAATCAACTGAATAATTGCAGGACACACTAAAAAAAATATTACCACATACCAGATCCTGACCACTATTTTCCAAAAAAAAATT
Organism: Pinus albicaulis; assembly: GCA_034641835.2. Classification (NCBI taxonomy): domain Eukaryota; kingdom Viridiplantae; phylum Streptophyta; class Pinopsida; order Pinales; family Pinaceae; genus Pinus; species Pinus albicaulis. Next base: position 1,504,079,961 of record CM076581.1, on the reverse strand, counting down.
GTACCTTCAATGTGCCACCACCGGGCAAAACCGATCTGCTGCCTCCGAGCAAATCAGGAGCTTCAATGTGCCACCACCGGGCAAGTCCGATCTGCCACCACCGGGCGAATCAGGAGCTTCAATGTGCCACCACCGGGCAAGTCCGATCTGCCACCACCGGGCGAATTCGGAACTTCAATGTGCCACCACCGGGCAAGTCCGATCTGCCACCACCGGGCGAATTCGGAACTTCAATGTGCCACCACCGGGCAGGGCCGATCTGCAAAAAAAAATAATTGCAGACCTTCCCAAAGAGAAAGAGGCTGACACTTCTCTGATTCGATAAATCCGCGCCGAAATCAAAAAACATGCGAGTACCAGCCCTGGCGCGCTTTGATGCGAAAAATCCGCGCCAAAATGCGCACAAGCACCAGCCCTGGCGCTTCCCCAATGCGAAGAAGTCGCGCCAAAATGCTCCGAAATCGAAATCCGCGTGAGTCACCAGCCCTAGCGCGCTTTTCGCGTGTACCTCCGCGCCACTCGCGAATTTTGGCGCGTTGGCGCGACTGTTCGCATTAAAAACCGCGCCAATGGCGCGACTGTTCACAAAAAATCCGCGCCAACCTTTTCTTCTGCTCAGAGATGATCAGTCATCTGAGACCTATCCTTCAGGTGTTACTGCAGTCCACCTGAATCTACGAAAAAAAAAACTTCTGTAAGCGCTTCCGCCACTACAGTTCTGTAATCAATGATGCATCCTAAAAAAAGGCTGTCCCTACTCTGAGCTCTGATACCAAGATAAAAATGACACTGAAATGAAAAGAAGGAGTTGCAGCTCACAGGTGAGTACTGCACCTGGAGACTGCACTCAAACTGAGAGAACACTCAGAGTTTACTCTACATTCATGAATGAGGAATTACATCATTAAGTACAACACTAGGAATTAGGAAGTTGGAAACAAACTCCTAAATTGTAGGAACTAATCCTAAACTAAGGAGATACGTTACAACTTGTGTAACCATTTCTCCATTAATATAAAATAATATTAATTATTTTCAACTTGTGGTTCTTCACTGACTGATGTGGTTCCTCCCTACCTCGAGAGAGGCAGTCAAGTCCTCTTCTCTCCCCCGTGCTCAAAGTCTGAGCTTAGAGAGTTCATAGAATAAATTCTAGAGAGACCTCGGGACAGACCGGTCTACTCTCCAATCCAAACAATATTTCAGAGAATCAGAACATTCCACTCATTAGCACCAGTTAGGGAATTCTTCTCCTTTAGTTACCGAAGAGAACCCCCAAAGCTCATTAGGATTATGTGTTTATTCTCAGAGTTAGTGGGTAGCTGTTTGAAATGATTCTGTTCAACTAACTCTCAGTTCTTGAATTATTTTTTACCATCAGCCTTGCTATTATTTTTTTAATGGAAGTCACTTTCATAATTAATTTAATCAAAATTAATTTAAAAGTAACAATAATGATCTTAATGTCTTAACAACATATCATAATCATCAGTTTTCTTTATTTAAAATTATTTATTTAATTATATATAGTTAAGGATATAATGTAATATTATGTTATATAAATGGATAAATATATTTTGAAAAGATTAATTGTATATAAATTGATAATTTAAATTTAAAAGCAGAGTCTTAGGGAACAACCAAATTTATCAAAAACATGAAATAAAGATTAAGAAAACTACGATTATCTCCTCTCTTTTTTTTTCTTTTTGAAATGATGATTTTAGAAATCATTTCAAACTTCCAATATTATTATTAACAGAAATCGACAATATATGCATTAGTAGTTCTTCATCATCCCTCAAATTGATGATATCTCAATATATGAGATGATGATGTATGTTTGGAACAATTATTTAAAAAAGAGATGATGCATGTGTGGATCGTTGTATTGTCTTTCTTAGTGCCATGTGATTTCATGTTAATATAATTGTCGAGCCTTATCATTATTAGACGGCCGTCTCTCACTGCAAAAATTCAGCCTTGCAGTGGAGCAACTCATTCACAGCAGCGAGGAAACTGAAGGAGTGTGCAAGCGTAGCAGCTCTCCCTGGAGGCTCATCGTTTAACAACTTAAACACCTTCATTAAAGACGTGGCGAAGAAAACAGAAGGAAACCAAGTCTCTTTGATTCCAGAATCTCAGTGCATGGTTTACACCCAGCCATCTATATACAAAATTTTCCTACTTAAATAATGGTGCCGCATTGAATTTTTTCAGGCGGCGCATTGAAATTATTAAGTTTTTATGGCAGTGTTTGTGTGTGTTTTATAATTAGTGGCCACAGAAAAATAAAACGCTCTAAGAAGATGTACGTTGCAGTGTTTTTATAAAATTTCTACGCTTCATTAGATCGTAATATTGGATATGACAACATCCGAGCTTACGTTGCAACAATTATTGAATAACACAATAAATTTATACGGACTTAGTGTATTGTGTCTACCACTGTTTTAAGTTAAATGTTAGCAAAAGGATTGCTGTATGGAATTAAAAAAAGTTTACAAGTTAATTTAAATATTAAATCAGAAAGTAGAAACTAGTGTAGAGTTTGAATAGGTTTAATGATTAATTGTATATGGAAATTATTTATATGTCACAATAAATTATCAAATCTTTACGTCTAGAAAATATATATCATATATTAATATGATGTTTTAATTAATTATACTTTTAAAAATATATTATTATTATTATTATATAAAACCATAAAATATATATCACAATAAATTTAAAAACAAATCTCCACACCCCAATAAATTTAAAATAAAATCTAGGGAGAGAAGAAAATAATTATATTAATATGATATTTAAATTAATTATAACTTTAAAAAATTACTGTTATTATTATAATATGAATCTATAAATATTATAACTTATTAAATTTTAAAATAAAAAATTTTACTTTCTTGAATAGTAAAAATATATTCATGTTTTGATAGATTGGAAGTTTTAGTCGTATAGATTTTTTTAGATTTATTCGAAAAAAAAAACTAATTTCAAAATATGAAACATTTTTTCAAGAGTAAAATATAAATATATTTAAAAATGAATAATGATTAAAATATTTAAAATTTTACAAAGTGATTAATTCCCATAGTTTATTATTTATTTAATAATTTTGATTAATTTCTTACTTTTCCAGAAACTTTAAGCTATTCAATATTTTAATATTTATTTAAAGCAGTAAAATATAAAGGAATTTCAAAATAAGATATTAAAATATAAAATAAAATAAAAATTGAATGTAATAAAATGTATAGAATATTATATAGTAATATATTTTGACGATAGTTTTCCAATTTTCATTTAATTTAATTTATTTTATTATTTATTTTTATAGTGAAAATATCTAATATTGATTATTTTGGTGAATAATTTGTTATATATATGCGTCTATTTATTTATTTGTTTTTTAATATTGGTATTTTTTTTCTCAATTTCATAAGTTTTTATAATTTTATTTACATTTTTTCTTATATTTTTAAAATATATTAACATCTACATACCTATACATTTAAACATCTTAATATTATAAAATTAATTTAACTTTTCTTCCAGTTTTATATGTTTTTTTTAACTCTTACTATATTATCTTTTAAACTCAATACATTAAATTCTACAATTCAATTCATTTTATTACTATAAGTATAAATGATGAATATAATGCTTCTAATTTAACTATTACTAAAGATAAACTTCAAAGTCTTTTTCCACTATTACAATATGTCAATTTTGACAATATCGATTACAATATGTCAATTTTGACAATATTTTTCACTACTTTTTATTACGAGAATTGGTAGACCTAACCTAGTTTCTTGTACTACCAGATATACCAAATAGGCTTAAGAATAATGCCCTAAAAGCTAAGCTACATTCGTAAACCAAGTTTAGAATATGGGAGTTTATATTGGTTGGAAAATGCCTTCCTTATGGAAATGATTATAGATGAAATCCCAAAAAATGATATCTACTTTATTTTAATATTTTATTTTTATGGTGAAAAAATTTAATTTTGAATACTTTAGTGAATAATTTATTGTCATATATATATATATATATATATATATATATATATATATATATATATATATATATATTCCTTCTTCTAAATTAATATTTTTCTTTCAATTTCATATGTTTTTTATAATTTTTTTTACATTTTTTCTTATATTTTTAAAATATATTAAATTCTACATATCTATACATTTATTCATCTTAACATTATAAAATTAATTTAATTTTTCTTCCAGTTTTATATGTTTTTTCAAGTCTTATTGTATTCTCTTTTGAACCCAATACATTAAATTGTACAATTCAATGCATTTTACTATTATAAATGATGAATATAATGGTTTTAATTTAGCTAGTACTAAACATAAATTTCTAAGTCTTTTTCCAAGGTTATAATACGCCAATTTTGAAATTATTTTCACTGTTTTTTATTAGGAGAATTAGTAGAATTATCCCACTTTTGTCTACTACCAGATACACCTAAGGCTAATGCCCACAAGCCAAGCTAGATTGGTAGACCAATTTTGGAACATGGGGAGTTCATATTGGTTGGAAAATGCCTTTCACATAAATCAATCTTTAGACCGAGTTGGACTATTTTCGTTGTATTTTTGGTGTTGTCCTTTCATTAAATAATGTGCATTATATTAGTATGTGCATTATATTAGTATTTAAATTAATGAATCAAGCCAATTGAACCTATATTGTTTCTTAATATATCAATGTAGTCAATCTTTTTGAAATATTTTAGTTTCTTTTGTCAATTGAAACTTTTGTATTAATCAACAAAACATGGATACATAGATTTTCCAACTACTCCCTCAGGAATCTGATTTTCTTTTCCCAACATCTCCAAAAATATAGACTCTAAATCCTTCTAGTAAACCACACTCTAGAAGAGTCCCAACATAACTAAGTGACCATGTCACAACCAGATCTTTTACCCCCAACCCACCACTTTGCCATCAAAAAAAAAATACATAATACATATATGATGGTATGGTAGACACCTTGCAATTACATAACCTAAATACCTAGGTCAATAATAGAATCGTTTGTCCAATAAATATTTAAATTACCTTAAGCATGTAAATATCCCAACAAACCCGCGAATATTCTAGGTAAGACAAGCCACAATAGAATAGAACACAAACAAAATAAGTCATCCCTCCAAAGATAAAAAAATGACAAACATCATGAAAATCCATAGCAACATCAATATTATGGGCCTTCATGAGAGGAAGATTTGTTCAACAAGACGAGCTATCAACAAAAGAGGAGGAGTCAAATAAACACACCTTGAGACACTTGCCAAAGGTTTAAGAAAAACAAAACATCCACATTGAAAATCCATCTAGCTTGATCATAGATGGTTATCCGAGGAGGAGACAGTTGTAGGGACCCCTGCACTAGAATCGGGAGTGTCCATCAAAACTCCAATGTTTGATTCACAATTTATATGGCCTTATACATGCACCAAGAAAGAAGCCATTATGTCCAAGAAGAATAATTTGTTCATGAGAATCATTTTTATGTCTCGCAAAAATGCGAAGACATTGTATCCTTTTACCTTCTTATCTTTCAAGACTGACCCAAGAGGATCTCAATATCCCAATTCAAACTTACTCTGCTCAATTATTTCTTCTTCTTCCCACAACACTGACCATGGTCAACAACCCATGCTGACATATCTTCCAAAATATGTGAGTCCAAATGAGATTTCATTTCAATCCTCGCCTGAGTCTCTAGCTTTAGAATTCCTTCCCTAGTCACTAGTAGAACCACACTGAAATAGGCGGTAGCCGAGTTATGAGAAAAGAGTATTACTCATCATTTTCCCTTAGGAGCACTTCCACCTCCCCCTAGTGTGCATCTCATTCTTTTCCTCTATGGAAATGATAAAATCCTACGAGCACACCTCGAATAAATTTCATGAATTCCTTTTCCTCCAAAGAAACAAGAAAATAGACTAGAGTAACCAATGTGAGGACTAGGATTCCACCCTACCAAGTCATTAACGTAGCTTAAAACATAAATATGATGCTCGACATAGAATTTTTCAAGAGTCACATAAGGAACTGCATCCTCTACACGAGAGTCAAACCCTAACACCAGTAAACACATAGAGAGACCCAAAAATACCCAAAAGCCCCAATCCCCAGTACGATAAACTCCCCCTAACCAAAAAATCACTAAAGTATTTCCAAAATTATAGCAACCTTGGGACCCCAGTTATCAAACATCTCATTCCATACAAAAGGTGACTGCCTAGATTTGAACAAAAGCTAGTGACTCGAGACTAGGGAATACATATAGAGAAATAGAGCCCCTCTTCCTAGAACTACTATCTCAAGTTGAAATTTTATACCTAAATACAAAAACTCAGAAACCCCGACAAAAGACTCTATACTATAGAAAAAAAAATGACCAAGAAAACTTTGCAATGAGAGACCTTGACCTAAGACTCCACAATGGAAGATGCCAACACAATGAAAGACTCCCTAGTGAAATACTCCATCCAAAATATAGAAGTCCAATCCCTCGGGAAAAATTACAAATCTTTCACCAGCTTCGCAAACCTTATGCTATATCTCTCTCCACAACACTTCCATACTTTAATCTCAAAGTCGGGAAAGTCTCACGCCCAAGAGATATAATGCATGCACCATGATTTCATGTAATTACCTCACCTCTATATGAAACTTCAACAATGGAACTAAAAACCTCCATACAAACCTAGTTAATAACAAAGGCCAATCGTAACCCGTGCATGTTGATGCATGTGATATAATTTTATGTCTTCACCGTCTTAATTTCCCATCACATCCGAGGGGGCGGTGGTCACATTCACCAATATGCTCATTTACTTTGAATTAACACCCCCATTGGGGCATTTTACATTATATTATTACTAAAATATTTTAACCCTATTATTTTGAATTATATCATTGCTAAAATCAATACAACTACATGATTTTTCTCACGCATTTTTCATAAGAAACATATATTGTATTAATGCTAAAATAAATGGACTAGATTATTTTAGATATCAATGTCTTGAAACAATTTTCATTATATTTATAAAAATACCAATATTTGTGAAATGGGAATCGTAATTGTAGTTCCTTTCCTTTTCTTTTTTAGTCAAAGTCAAGTTTATATTATCATATCAAAATTCACATTTGGAAACAATAGTTATATGATACATTCAAGCAACTTGAGTGGAAAAAAAGTCCCCAATAGGCTCCAGTGTGCTAAGGCATACGGTGGCACCGGTTATTTCCAATGCAAAACTAGCAAAAAACAAGTGGTTAAACAACTTCATGGAGGAGGATTAAGGGGGGAAGCAGGTGGCCCTACAAAGAAACCTGCATGATTGTGCACATGGTTTTTAATATGCTCGATAGGGAACTCGAGCGCTTGGAGGTGGTCATGGGAGCGCCTTAGCTGATGACGTAGACTGTCTAGAGGATCTAAATTTTCAGTTTCCATATGCTGGATATCGTTAATATAGGCCATGAGCTTGTTACATTCTTCATACCTATAATATTACATGTTCTCTAGGTTGAGATGGATTTGTTGCAGTTGAGCTCAGATCACGTCCAAGGTGGCTAGAACAACAACTTGCCCAGGTGAATGAATTGGAGAGACCGCCATGGCTGCAACCAAATGTTGCCTCATGATGGATTCAAAATTCGAGCTCAAATCACCATATGGCCTCCACTCTACTATCCCACATCCAAGACCTCCTCTACCTACATGTTTGTGTTTGCATTGCATGGAATTCTTGTCCTCACACCTATCTTCTTCCTCATTGTGTCTCCGATTGCCCGCATGGTGAGTAGCCCTTAGACCAGTAGTACCATTCCAAAAACCACCATCTCCCATCTAGCCACTTGTACCCACTCCAACATAGAAAAATTATGTATGTATGTCGGTTTATTCAGAACTACACCCATTGGTGGGGAGGAACCTCCACCCGCAGAAGTACCAAACTACTAAAAGGCCAGGTGCACGTCTTAGCGCAATCCAACTCCACATGGAGATTGACTTCTCTACAACCACTAACCTCACCCCCTCTGCAAACCGGAAGAGACACATAAATTTTTCACATGTTGACACATTCCTCGCAAACAATCCAAGCATAATTTTCGTCCCATCACCCTGTTACTTCTCCATTTCCAAGCTACCGGGATCCCACATGCCTTGACACCACCATCCCCAATTAATTGTCTCCCTCTCCTTCCTCAATGCTTTGTGCAATCAAAGCTCAAGCCGAATATTGAGAGCCAATGCTGGTGCATAGAGAATAACTTCCTCATAGACTTCCACCGTCACCCACACCTTCATTATGCCAAATACTTTGTCTGAGCGCTTTTTATGCACATGTCTCCCTTTGCAACTATTCCCTTCCTGAGGGCTCATAAAAATCCAAGCATGGGAGGTTAATAGTGTCGGTGGTGCATGACATCAGGCCTGTTCATCCCATGCTACCAGCCCCATTTGTCCTTAACATGTGACACCCCCATTGGGGACCCTAGTTGTAATTCCTTACCCACATATTGGAGGATTATTATTTCCAAAGAACAAATGGAATTTTATTTAGGATAACATAAGCACGTGGGTACCTGCTTTAGGACTCTTGTTTTGGCAATGAAGGACTCGCTTATTTTGGTAATGAATTTATCAATTGCATATTTACTAAAAGGGCCAAACAAATCAACTTGGACTTTGAAGGGGTGGACATGGAATTTGAAGAGGTGGGCATGAATGACTACATATTGGTGACATATAAAAAGGTGAAATATATTGAGTAAGAATTTATTCAAATAAATTAGTGAAGAAAAAAGGCTTTAATGGTCAAAAAGTTTGTAGTGAGGTAAATTCTCTCATAAAAATATTCTTCCAAACTTATTACTAATTCATTAAGACATGAAAAGGAAAGTAGTAACGCAATCCACCAATTAAAGAAAATGGAGAGTAATATGAAGAATGTTTTGATATTCCACATTAATTACTTTGAGACTAAGTATGATGCACTTTCTTTTCATGAAGGTGCTTCACTAGTTTTTACGCGATCCTAATAAAATTGTTGGAAAACATCCTATGATCCATGCATCATATTAGAATAGTCATAAAATATTATATTATATGATTATCTAAAGAATATTGAAATACAATTGTATTATGTATTATAATTCAAATTAAATTTGATTTTCTTTCTATATATATATATATATATATATATATATATATATATATAGATATATATATATATATATATTTCATAAGCTATTATTGTTTTTAGTTTAATGAATTCAATTTTGTGTACTATACCTGACATTTCATATGCTCTCGGAGGATTGAGTATGTATAGATCAAAACTAGGGAATGATTATTCAATAATAATGATGGTTTTAGTAATTTTCATGTCACTATTGGTTATGGATTATTCTACCAAGGAAGGCGAAAAATGGATAACATGTTGGAAATACATGGTTTTGTTGATGTAGAGTGGGTTGTAGGGATCGATTGTAAAATATATACAAGTGGTTGTGTGTTTTACCCATTTAGATGATAAATTAGGTTGATGAGTAAGATATATTATATAATGGCACTCTTTTTAGGTTTTAACCTTGTACAAAAATTATTTACAAATGAATTCTTAAAGATAGAAAATAAACAATAGCGAGAGCAAAAAACATAAAACATATACACAACTTCTTTTTCCCTTGGATCCCAAAACCGAGACTACCAAATTGATTTTTCATTGTATTTCTTTTAATGTTACAACACATATATATAAATGCTAAAGCACTCATAAACCCCAATCCATTAACCCTGTAATAGAACATAACCATAGTTCCCTTGACATGATGTACAAAATACCAGGGGTTGAAAACCATCATGCCCGAAAACCATGTGCAAACCCATGCATATAACCATAGGCAGGCCCACCAACCAAAAAATAAGGAAAAAAAATCACGGGGCACTACCCCGGGGCTCGTGCAAGGGGCTACCCACCCCATGCGAACCCCTGGAGAAGGGGGGCTACTGCCCCCCCCCCCCCCCCCACCCTTGTTGCACCCGACGGAAATAATAGTGTGGGATATCTCCCCCTCGCGTGAAAATAATAGTAGAAATAATATAACACGTACACAACATTCTCCCACCTGTCATTTTCTTTCCATCGGGGGCCACATGAGAGCTTAGTGATTAGTCCAATCCTGAAACACCAATTTTTTCTTGACACCAAGAGAAATTCTAAGTGCTCACAAAATTTTTCAATGCATCTGCGATATTATTTAAAGTGTCCACCTTTACCAGTACCACCTTTTTTTCCTCAACCATATTTGTCACAAAGTGATATTGCACATCAATGTGCATTGTCTTCGAATTATAAGTATGATTCTTAACCAAGAAAATCGCACTTTGGTTATCACAGTCTATCCTTGTATCTTGTTCCACCAACACCATACTTGAACATAATCTCTGCAACCAAACTGCTTCCTTTCTTTCATGAGTGGCTGCCATTTATTCTGCCTTTGTAGTTGAAAAAGCCACTACAGATTGTCTTTTACTCATCAAGCTCACTGCACCTCCAAATAGGCTAAAAACACATGCCCTTGTAGATCTTCTTTGGTACAGATCTCCTTCCCAATATTAATAAAAAAAACATGGATGTCCAAAAATCTATTCAAACATGGTATTCCCTAGTAGCACATACCATAATCAATAGTGCCACACAAGTATCTGAAAACCCGCTTCACTGTTTTCCAATTATCCTTCCCTGGTTTTGATGCAAGCCTGCACAATAATCCCACTATGTGTGCAATGTCTGGTATGGTACAAACCATTGCATACATCAGGCTACCAACTGCACTCTCATATGGAATATGATACATATCCTCCTCTTTTTCTTGTTCCTTGGAACACTGCTCAGCAAATATCTTTACACCTACATGAATAGGAACCTTCATCGATTTACTATTCTGTATATTGAAAATTTACAATAACGTCTTCACATAATTCCTCTGTTTTAGCAAGAGCTTCCTCTTTACCTGATCTCTCTTAATTTCCATGCCCAAAATATAGTTTGCAGCACCAAGATCCCTCATGTTAAATTTGGAGAAAAATTGGGATTTCAAATCTTGGATAATTTCTTTGTCATTTCCAATTAGCAACATATCACCCACATACAAGACCAAATAAATAACACGGTCACCAATTAATTTAAAATACACACGGTAATCCTCTTTTCTTCTGGTGAATCCAAGTCCCCATATATAGGTATCAAATTTTTGATACCACATCCTTGGTGAATGTTTTAACCCATACAAATACTTTTTTAACCTTCATACTAGTTCTTTCTTACCCTTCATCGTAAAGCCTTCAGGTTACTTCATGTAGATCTCCTCTTCCAGATCTCCATGAAGAAATTTTGTCTTCACATCCATCTGTTCTATCTCAAAATCAAATGTAGAAAAAAAATATAATAGTAATCTAATAGAACTAACCTTGGCAAAAGGAGAAAAAATATCATCAAAATCAATTCCTGGCACCTGGGAATAACAATTTTCTACCAACCAAGCTTCGTATTTCTCCACCTTGACTTATACATTCATATTCTTCTTAAACACCCACTTTCTCTCGATGATATTCCTTCCAGCCATGAACTCCAATAGATCCCTTGCTTCATTTTTGTGCAAGGATGCCATTCCATCAACCATGGCTTCCTTCCAAAATTTTCCATCCTCTAAATCCACTTCCTCCTTGATAGTTTTGAGATCATCATCAATGATAGTTAAAGAAAAATTTGAACAAAAGTAAGATGGACTATACCTTTCTAGATGCCTTCTTTCCAAAACTAATATTCTGACAACTGGAGTTTGTAGCTCTTCCTCTTTTGAATCTTCTTCTATTGTAGAGCCTGATTCATCTTCCTTTAGCTCAAACTCTATCTTCTTAGGTTCCTTTGGTAGGACTTCATCTTTAAAATCATATTTCACCTCTCTAAATAGCACATCTCTTTGTTTACAACCTTCCCTTTTTCTGGGTTCCAAAGCTTGTAACCTTTTAAACCATCCTCATATCCAATAAATATGCACCTTTCATATTTATTATCTAAGTTGGTCCTTTTCTCATTTAGAACATGTACATATTAATCAAATTCAAATACCCTCAAATGTGAAAGAGAGGGTTTCTTACTAGTCCATACCTCATGTGGAGTCTTATCCTCCAACGCCGATGAAGGTCATTTGTTAACCAGGTAACATGCAGTCTCCACTGCCTCTGTCCTAACCTAGTACCATTGAGCATGCTTCTTGCCTTTCCCATATACGTTCTATTCATTATTTTTGCAACTCTGTTTTTCTAAGGTGTGTATGGAGTATTCTTATGTCGTGCTATACCACACTTCTTACATAACTCTTCAAGTTCCTTTTTGCAGAACTCTCCACCATTATCTGTCCTCAACATCTTTACCTTATCCTTTGTCTAGTTTTCCACCAATGCCTTAAATTATTTAAATTTGTCAAAGAATTAATATTTATTCCCCAAGAAATATAGTACACAGACTTTATCAGTGATAGAAATCACACACGTCCAAAAACATCACTATTCAGAAGCTTTAATATCTTGTTCGCCCTCTTAGCACTAGAAGGAAAATCACCTAATTCTGCTTCCCATATACACAATGTTCACAGAAATCAAAATCCAAAGAGAAATTGGACATACATTCTACAATACCATTACCATGCAGTATATGAAGGCCCTTCCCTCCAACATGTCCAAGCCTTTGATTCCATAGCATGGTCTTTTCTCCAGAGACCGCTAGGTTTTCTGCTTCAGTTTCACGAACCAAAGAATTTTTGCACACATCAAAAAAATTGTTACCCTAAAGCTTGTATAGAGTTCCAATCCAAGATCCTTGCATTAATACCAGTGGTCCCCGAACCATCTTGCAGGTATCTTTCTCAAATAATATTTTTACACCTGCATCGTCCATATTTCTTACAAAAATCAGACTTTTGGCCAATGCAAGAATATGAAGAATGCCAAGAAGTGTTATAATCCTTCTCCCTTGTAGCTTCAGCTTGAATTTTCCACGTCTGATGATTCTGGCCTTTCTATGATCCCCTAAGAATACATCACCACCATCATACTTCTCATACTCACAAAACCACTCCCTATGGGGAGTGAAGTGAAAGGATGCACTTGAGTCAATCAACCATACCTCATGCTCTACATGTGTATTTGAAGAAGAAGCCAAATACACATCCCCACCTTCATTTGAAGTGTTTTTTCTTCTACACAAAGAGTGTCATCACATCCCTTTCCTTTATTAGGAGTTGTAGATCTACAATCCTTTTTGTAGTGCCCTTCCTTTTTGCATTTCCAACACATATTTACATGATTTACTAGAGATTTAGATCTCCCTCTAGATTTAGATCTCCCACTCAAAAACTTATTTTTTTTTTTTTTATGTTTTGGGACATCCCTCTTACAGATAAGGCATCTGCATTCTAGCCCTTCATATTTCTCCTCCACATTTCCTCCAATAGCAAGGCTGAGACAATTTCATCGAAATTCAAGGTAGTTGTATTTCTACTTATTACAATAACCAAATTGTCACACGAATCCAGTATATAACTAATCCAAGTGGATATCGATGGTCACCTACCTATTCCATTTGGACCCGCAACATCACTTCTTTCAATTTTTCAGCTTCAACACAACTTACTATTTTTAGCAGGTTTTCAGGTCCTGCACTCCTAGAGCCATTTTGGGGACTAAATGATCCAAGTGGATATTGGTGGACACCCACTGAATTTATTTTAACGCCCACCATCAGTTATTTCAGTTTGTAAGTTTTAACACAACTTACTATTTATAGCAGTTTTTCGGGTCCTGAACTTCCTGAGTCATTTTGAGGCCCATAGTTTTGGCGCTTCATCTCCTAGGGTTAGGTTTTTGGGTGTTTCGGGTTTGAAATTGTTTTTAAACAATAAATAGGCCTTTGAAACTCATTGTAACATAGTTCATGGGGCTGGGAGCTGACACATATCTTCTCAAAGATAAGCGTTACCAGTGCCCTAGCTCGCTTGTTCCCATTATTTCAGTTTTGTAACACAATTTAGGGGCTCGTAGTCATCACATCTCTTATCAAGGATACACTGCCATGACCCTAGCTTATATAATTCCATTATTTTTGTAAGCTTATGTCAGTCATTCTTTTATTAATAAAATGAATCATTATTTCTGCTGCATCTCTATATTTATGGTTATATCTATATTCTGTTGCGTTCCTACATAAAATCTGGATAAGTGGTATCATAGGGGTCTGCTCTTTCTCCGCTTTTCCTTTCATGCCCCCATCATGGCCAGGGTATAACGGGATCAACCTTGCAACCCCGACAATCTCCCATGGTAGAACGAAAGAAAGACGAGGGAGCAGGAGATCCTATCAAAATCTTGCTCGAGGAGGTGCTCGAGAAACAAAGCAATGCGATGATGGATAACTTTTCCCAGATCCTTCAACGGCTTCCCACCAGCGGTACACCTACATCCAACACATCCTCCAACAAATCTGCGACATCCTGGACAAATCCAACACCAAGTTTAGAAAATTTCCCAACCCCCCCCCCCCCCCCCCCCCCCTTGCCCCCCCCATGGAGGAGCTTAATGCAATGGACACCATTTCTTCCTAAGGAGGGAGGAATGATTCAGGTCGATATTGGTGGCCACCCACCTATTCCATTTTGACCCGGAGCATCAATTATTTCAGTTTTTCAGCTTCAGCACAACTTACTATTTTTAGCAGGTTTTCAAGTCCTGCACTCCTGGAGCCGTTTTGGGGACTTAATGATCCAGGTTAATATTGGTTGCCACCCACTGAATCCATTTGAACCCCCACCATCATTTATTTCAGTTTTTAAGTTTCAGTGCAACTTACTATTTATAGCTTTTTTTCGGGTCCTAAACTTCGAGTGCTACCGGTCCCCTAGCTCGCTTGTTCCCATTATTTCAATTCTCTAACACAGTTTAGGGGCTAGTAGCCATCACATCTCTCTTCAGGGATACGCTGTCAGGACCCTAGCTCATATATTTCCATTATGTCTATAATAGGCCTTTGAGCCTCAATGTAGCACACTTCAGAGGCCCACGTATGCCACATCTCTTCTCAAATATACGCTGCCAGTGCCCTAGCTTGCTTCCATTATGTTTGTAAGCTTATTTCAATCATTATTTTATTAATAAAATGAATCATTATTTCCTCCGCATCTCTGTATTTATGGTTATATCTGTATTCTTTTGTGTTCCTGCATAAAATCCGGATAAGTGGTATCAAAGGGGTCTGCTCTTTCTCTGTTTTTCTTTTCATGTCCCAACACGGCCAGGGTATAAGGAGATCAACCTCACAACACTAATGACCCCACATGGTAGAAGGAAAGAAAGACGAGGGAGCATGAGATCCTATCAAAATATTGCTCAAGGAGGCCCTCGAGGAAAAAAAAAGCGTGGTGATGGATAAATTTTCATGGATCATTCAACGACTACCCACCAGTGACACATCTACATCCAGCACATCCTCCAATAGGTCGTCGACATCCTGGACAAATCCAACACCAAGTTTAGTAGAATTTCCCCCCCTCCCCTATGTAGGAACTTAATGCAATGGAGACCATTTCTTCCTAAGGAGGGAGGAATGATCTAGGGGGATATCGGTGGCCACCCACCTATTCTATTTGGACCCGTAGCATCAATTGTTTCAGTTTTTCAGCTCCAGCACAACTTACTATTTTTAGCAAGTTTTCAAGTCCTGCACTCTGAAGTCATTTTGGGGATTTAATGATCGAGGTGGATATTGGTGGTCACCCACTAAGCCCATTTGAACCCCCACAATTAGATTTTAGTTTTTCAGTTTCAACACAACTTAATATTTATAGAAGTTTTTGAGGTCCTAAACTTCCAAAGCCGTTTTGAGACCCTAAACGATGCTTATTTGGAAAACAGGGAGAAACATGGGTGCAACATGGGTCATAGACTAATGTTTCTCACTCAATAGTTGTAGTCCTCATATAGATATTTCTAACGAGCTATTGATCGCTTCAAACGGAGATCGGATGCCAAACTTATGTCCCCGGGAAGTTGAAACACCAACTTACCCAAACGGGGCCCACAGTTTAGTGGTTCATCTCCTAGGGTTAGGTTTTTTGATGTTTCAGGTTTACATTGTTTCTCAAAAATAAATAAGCCTTCGCACCTCATTGTAACATAGTTCAGGGGGTTGGGAGCCAACACATCTCTTCTCATAGATAAGTGTTACAAGTGTCATAGCTCATTTGTTCCCATTATTTCAGTTCTCTAAAACAGTTTAGGGGTTGGTTTCCATCACATCTCTCCTTAGGGATACGCTGTCAGGACCCTAGCTCATATATTTCCATTACATCTATAATAGGCTTTCAAGCCTCAATGTAGCAAACTTCAGAAGCCCACGTATGGCACATCTTTTCTTAGAGATATGCTGCCAATGCCCTAGCTTGCTTCCATTATGTTTGTAAGCTTATTTCAGTCATTCTTTTATTAATAAAATGAAGGATTATTTCCATTGCATCTATGTATTTATGGTTATATCTATATTCTGTTGCGTTCCTACATAAAATCTGGATAAGTGGTAGCAGAGGAGTCTGCTCTTTCTATGTTTTTCATTTCATGTCCCCAACATGGCCAGGGTATAAGGAGATCAACCTCGCAACCCTGATGACCCCCCATGGCACAAGGAAAGAAAGATGAGGGAGCAGGATATCCTATCAAAATATTGCTCGAGGAGGCCCTCGAGAAACAAAGGAACGCAATTATGGATAAATTTTCCTAGATCCTTCAACGACTGCCCACCAATTGCACATCTACATCAAGCACATCCTCTAACAAGTCTGCAACATCTTGGACAAATCAAACATCAAGTTTAGCAGAATTTACCTCCCCCCCATGGAGTAACTTAATGCAATGGAGACCATTGCTTCCTAAGGATGGAGGAATGATCCAGGTGGATATCGATGGCCACCCACCTACTCCATTTGGACCCGCAGTATCAATTCTTTACATTTTTCAACTTCAACACAACTTATTATTTTTAGCAGGTTTTTAAGTCCTGCCCTCCCAGAGCCGTTTTGGGGATTTAATGATCTATGTGGATATTGGTGGCCACCCACTGAATCCATTTGAACCCCCACCATCAGTTATTTCAGCTTGTAAGTTTCAACACAACTTACTATTTATACCAATTTTTCGAGTCCCGAACTTCTGGAGTCGTTTTGATGTCCTAAACGATGTTTTTTGGAAAAATAGGGAGAAACATGAGTCGTAGACCAATGTTGCTCACTCAAAATTTGTAATCCTCAGATAGATATTTCTAACGACCTATTGAGCACATCAAACAGAGATCAGATGCCAAATTTACATCCCCGGGAAGTTGAAACACTAACTTACCCAAATAGGGCTCACAGTTTTGGCACTTCATCTCCTAGGGTTAGGTTCTTGGATGTTTCGTGTTTTACATTGTTTTTAAATCATAAATAGACCTTCGAGCCTGATTGTAAAATAGTTCAGGTGGCTAGGAGCCAACACATATCTTCGTAGAGATAAGCACTACCAGTGACCTAGCTCGCTTGTTCCCATTATTTCAGTTCCCTAACACAGTTGAGGGGCTAGTAGTCGTCACATCTCTCTTCAGGGATACGCTACCAGGACCCTAGCTCATATATTTCCATTATGTCTGTAATAGGCCTTTGAGCCTCAATGTAGCACACTTCAGAGGCCCGCGTACACCACATCTCTTCTCCGAGATACGCTGCCAGTGCCCTAGCTTGCTTCCATTATGTTTGTAATCTTATTTCAATAATTCTTTTGTTACTCAAATGGAGCATTATTTCTACTGCATCTCTGTATTTATGGTTATATTTGTATTCTTTTGCGTTCTTGCATAAAATCCAGATAAGTGGTATCAGAGGGGTCTGCTCTTTCTCTGTTTTTCGTTTCATGTCCCAAACACGACCAGGGTATAAGGAGATCAACCTCGCAACCTCGATGACCCCCCATGGCATAAGAAAGGAAAGACAAGGGAGCAGGAGATCCTATGAATCTATAAATAGTTATATATTCATATTTAAATATAACTTATTAAATTTTAAAATAAAAAATAGAAAAAAATAATTTTTTTTACATTTTTGAATAGTAAAAACATATTTATGTTTTCATAGATTGGAGGTTTCATTGGTATAAATTTTTTTTAGATATATTTAAAAATAAAAAACTAATTTAAAAATATGAAACATTATTTTAAATATTAAAGTATAAATATATCTAAAAATGAATAACTATTAAAATATTTAAAATTTTACAAAGTGATTAATTTCAATGGTTTATTATTTATTTAATAATTTTGATTAATTTCTTATTTTTCCTGAAACTTTAAGCTATTCAATATTTAAATATTTATTTAAAGAAATAAAATATAAAGGATTTTCAAAATAAGATATTAAAAAAAAAAAATATATATATATATATATATATATATATATATATATATATATATATATATATATATATATATATATATATATATATATAATTGAATGTAATAAAATGTACACAATATTATATAGTGATATATTTTGACTATAGTTTTGCAATTTTCATTTAATTTATTTTATTATTTTATTTTTATACTGAAAAGATTTAATATTGACTACTTTGGTAAATAATTTGTTATATATATATATATATTCTTTTTTATATATATTTATTTATTTGTTTTTTAATATTCATATCTTTCTCTTCAATTTCATATGTTTTTTATAATTTCATTTACATTTTTCTTATATTTTTAAAATATATTAATATCTACATATCTATATATTTAAACATCTTAATATTATAAAATTAATTTAATTTTCCTTCCAATTTTATATGTTTTTTTAACTCTTACTATATTCTCTTTTGAACTCAATACATTAAATTTTACAATTCAATGCATTTTATTACTATAAATGATGAATATAATGTTTCTAATTTAACTAGTACTAAAGATAAATTTCTAAGTCTTTTTCCAAGGTTATAATATGTCAATTTTGAAAATATTTTTCACTATTTTTTATTAGTAGAATTTTTAGAATTAGCCCAGTTTCTTGTACTACAAGATATACCAGATATGCTTAAGGCTAATACCCCACAGACTAAGCTACATTGGCAAACCAAGTTTGGAACATGGGGAGTTTATATTGGTTGGAAAATGCCTTCACCATGAAAATAGTTATAGATGAAATCCCCAAAAATGATATCTAGTTTATTTTAATATTTTATTTTTATAGTGAAAAGATTTAATCTTGAATTCTTTGATGAATAATTTGTTTTCTTACACCGAGTACTGGTGTAGAATTGTGGAGGAGCCTCCATCCCCAGCTCATGACCAGTGAACCTCGTGACCCTCGGCCTACATCGGTACTATTGCTCAATCATCTTGGGAGATTTTTTGTTTTTCTGTATTACTCTTCAGCAGAAAGAGCTGAATTCTATTATCGTATGTTTATTTCTGCTTTGTTAAATTGTATGGACAATAGGCTGGTTTCCCTTGCAAGGGCGGCTAGACTTCTTCCTAAAGGACTGGTTTCCCACTCAGGGTAGTCCAGATTTTTTTGTTAATCATGGCTATCAAGCCCAGCTTCCAGGCTTACTGAAGCTGAGGCAGTTTTGTACCAGTATGTTATATAAAAAGAATTAGCATTATTCAGAAAAACACACACACACACACACACACACACACACACACACACACACACACACACACACACACACACACACACACACACACACACACACACACACACACACATAATATTTTTTTAATATTAATAATTTTCTTTCAATTTCATATGTTTTTTATAGTTTTATTTACATTTTTTCTTATATTTTTAAAATATATTAAATTCTACATATCTATACATTTAACCATATTAACATTATAAAATTAATTTAATTTTTCTTCCAATTTTATATGTTTTTTCAAGTCTTATAGTATTCTCTTTTGAACCCAATACATTAAATTCTACAATTCAATGCATTTTTTTACTATAAATGATGAATATAATGCTTTTAATTTAGCTAGTACTAAAGATCAATTTCTAAGTCTTTTGCCAAGGTTATAATATGTCAATTTTTAAAATATTTTTCACTATTTTTTATTAGGAGAATTGGTAGAATTAGCCCACTTTCATGTACTACCAGATACATCTAAGGCTAATGCCCCACAAGCCAAGCTAGACTGGTAAACCAAGTTTGGAACATGAGGAGCTCATATTGGTTGGAAAATTCTTTCCACATCAATCAATATTTAGACCCAGTTGGACTATTTTTCGTTGTATTTTTGGTGTTGTCCTTTCATTAAATAATTTGCATTATATCAGTATTTAAATTAATGAATCAAGTCAATTGAATCTATATTGTTTCTTAATATATCAATGTAGTCAATCATTTTGAACTATTTTAGTTTCTTTTGTGAATTGAAACTTTTGTATTAATTAGCAAAACATGGATACATAGATTTTCCAACTACTCCCTCAGGAATCTCATTTTATTTTCCCAACATATTCAAAAAGAACAAACTCTAAATCCTTCCAATAAACCCCACTCTAGAAGAGACCCAACATAACTAAGTGACCATGTCACAACTAGATAATTTACCCCCAACCCACCGCTTTTCCATCAAACAAAAAATACATAATACATATATGATGGTATGGCAGACACCTTGCAATTACATAACCTAAATTCCTAGGTCAATAATAGAATCATTTGTGCAATAAATATTTAAGTTATCTCAAGCATGTAAATATCCCAACAAACCTCTAAATATGCTAGGTAAGAGAAGCTACAATAGAATAGACCAAAAACAAAATAAATCATCCCACAAAAGATAAAAGAGTGACAAACATCATGAAAATCCATAGCAACATCAGTATTATGGGCCTTCATAAGTGGAATATTCGTGCAACAAGATGAACCATCAGCAAAAGAGGAGGAGTCAAATAAATACACCTTGAGACATGCGCCAAAGATTTAAGAAAAAACAAAACATCCACATTGAAAATCCATCTAACTTGATCATAGATGGTTATCCGAGGAGGAGATAGTTGTAGGGACCCCTGCACTAGAACCCGAAGGGTCCATCAAAACTTCAATGTCAGATTCAAAAGGGATATACCCTTATACATGTTCAAAGAAAGAAGCCATTATGTCCAAGAAGAATAATTTTTCATGGGCATCATTTTAATTTCTTTAAAAAATGTGAAGACATTGTACCCTTTTACCTTCTTATCTTTCAGGACTGACCCAAGAGGATCTCCATCTCCCAATTCAAATGTAATCATCTTCCAAAATATGTGAGTCCAAATGAGATTTCATTTCAATCCTAGCTTGAGTCTCTAGCTTTCAAATTCCTTCCCTAGTTGCTAGTAGAACCACACAGAAATAGGTGGTAGCTGAGTTATGAGCAAATAGTATTGCTCATCATTTAATATTAGGAGAATTTCCACTTCCCCCTAGTGTGCATCTCATTCTTTTAGTCTGTGGAATTGATAAAATCCTAGGAGCACACCTCGAATAAATTTCATGAATTCCTTTTCCTCCAAAGAAACAAGAAAATAAACTAGAGTAACCAATGCAAGGACTAGGATTGCACCCTACCAAGTCATTAATGTAGATTAAAACATAAATGTGATGCTCGATATATAATTTTTCAAGAGGGACATAAGGAACTACATCCTCTATATGAGAGTCAAACCCTAACACCAGTAAACACATAAAGAGACCCAAAAATACCCAAAAGCCCCAATTCCTAGTACGATAAACTCCCCCTAACCAAAAATCAGTAAATTCTTTCCAAAATTATAGCAACCTTGCGACCCCAGTTATCAAACATCTCATTCCATACAAAAGGTGACTACCTACATTTGAACAAAAGCTAGTGACTCAATACTGGGGACTGCATATAGAGAAATAGAGCCCCTCTCCCTAGAACTACTACCTGAAGCAGAAATTTTATACCCAAATAGAAAAGCTTGGAAACCTCAACAAAATAATGTATACTATAGAAAAACAAAATGACCAAGAAAATTTTTCAATGAGAGACCTTGACCTAAGACTCTGCAATGGAAGATGCCAACCCAATGAAAGACTCCATAGTGAAAGAATCCATCCACAATACACAAGTCCAAACCCTCAGGGAAAATTGAAAATATTCCACCAGCTTCACAAACCTTATGCTTTGTCTCTCTCAACAACACTTCCATAATTTAAGCTCAAAGTTGGGAAATTCTCAAGCCCAAGAGAAATATAATGCATGCACCATGATTTCAAGTAATTACCCTCACCTCTATATGAAGCTTCAACAATGGAACTAAAAACCTCCATCAAACCCAGTTAATAACAAAGGCCAACTGTAAGCCCTGCATGTCGATACATGTGATATAATTATCTGTCTTCACCATCTTAATTTCCCATCACATCCGAGGGGGCAGTGGTCACTTTCACCAATATGCTCATTTCCTTTGAATTAACACCCCCATTGGGGCATTTTACACTATATTATTACTAAAATATTTTAACCATATTATTTTGAATTATATTATTGAGAAAATAAATACAACTACATGATTTTTCTCACACATATTTCATAAGAAACATATATTGTATTAATGCTAAAATATATGGACTAGATTATTATAGATATCAATGTCTTGAAACAATTTTATTGATATTTATGAAAAGACTAATATTTGTGAAATGCGAACCATAATTTTAATTCCTTTTCTTTTTTTTAAGTCAAATTCAAGTTGATATTATCATATCAAAATTTACATCTACAAACAATAGTGCTATGATGCATTAAAGCAACATGAGTGGAAAAAAATTCCTCAATTGGCTCAAGTGTGTGCTAATTCATACGATGCCACTGGTTATTTCCGACGCAAAACTAGAAAAAAACTAGTGGTTACATAATTTCATGGAGGAGGATTAAGGGGGGGTGCAGGTGGCCCTACAAATAAAATTGCACGATTGTGCACATGGTTGTCAATATGCTCGATCGGGAACTCCAGTGCTTGAAGGTGGTCATCGAAGCACCTTAGCTGACGACATAGAATCTCTAGAGGATCTAAAGTTTTAGTTTGCATATGTTGGATATCATTGATATAGGCCACGAGTATGTTACATTATTCATACCCTTGATCTTACATGTTCTCCAGGTTGAGATGGATTTGTTTCAGTTGAGCTTAGATCACATCCAGGGTGGCCAGAATGATAACTTGCCCAGGTGAATGGATTGGAGAGACATCCATGGATACCACCAAATGTTGGCTCACAACGAATTCTTAATTGGAGCTTAGGTCCCCATTCGGCCTCCACTATACCATCCCACATCCAAGACCTCCTCTACCTGCATGTCCGTGTTTTTGTTACATGGGATTCTCATCCTCACACCTATCTGCTTCCTCGTTGTGTCTCTAATTGCCCGCATGGTGAGCAACCCTTGGACAAGCAATACAGTTCCACAAAACACCACCTCCCATCTAGCCACTTGTACCCACTCCAACACATAAAATTTATTTTTGTCCGTCGATTTCTTTAGCACTACGCCCATTGTTGGGGAGGAACCTCCACCCACAGAAGTACCAAACTACTAAAATTCCAAGTGCACCTGTTAGCCCAATCCAACACCTCATGGATATCAGCTTCTCTACTACCACTAACCTCGCCCCCTCTGTAGAGCAGAAGAGACACATAAATTTTGCACAGGTTGACACCTTCCTCGTCGACAATCCAAGCATAATTTTCATCCTGTCATCCCATTACTCCTTCATTTCCTGGCTATCTGGATCCCACGTGCCTCGACACCACCATCCCCAATTAACCTTCTCCCTCTCCTTCCCCCATGCTTCGTGTAGTCAAAGCTCAAGCTGAATATTGAGAGCCAACGTTGGTGCATAGAGAATAACCTTACCACAGACTTCCACCATCACCCACACCTTCATTATGCCAAATATCTTGTCTAAGTGCTTTTTATGCACATGTCTCCCTCTGCATCTATTCCCTTCCGAGGGCTCATAAAAATCCAAGCGTGGGAGGTTAATGGTGTCGGTGGCACATGGCTTCAGGCTTGTTCGTCCCACCCTGCTAGCCCCATTTGTCCTTAAGATGTGACACCCCCACTGGGGACCCTAGTTGTAATTCTTTACCCACATATTGGAGGTTTATTCTTTCCAAAGAACAAATGGACTTTTATTTAGGATAACATAAGCGCTTGGGTCCCTATTTTAGGACTCTTATTTTGGTAATGAAGGACTCTCTTATTTTGGTAATGAATCTATCAATTGTATATTTTCTAAAAGGGCCAAACAAATCAACTTGGACTTTGAAGGGGTGGACGTGGAATTTGAAGATGTGGGCATGGATGACTACATATTGGTCAAATATAAAGAGGTGAAATATATTGAGTGAGAAATTATCCAAAGAAAATTGGGAAGAAAAAAAGGCTTTAATGCTCAAAAAGCGTGTAGTGAGGTAAATTCTCTCATAAAAAAATTCTTCCAAACTTATTACTAATTCATTAAGACAGGAAAAGGAAATTAGTAATGCAATCCACCAATTAAAGAAAATGGAGAGTAATACAGGGAAAATTTTAAAGATGGAAATTTATTTTAAAGTTTAGAAACCTTGGCGAATCTTACTAGATTCTAATATAAAAATCATAAAAATTTTGGCGATATTCCTATAAAAATATTTAGGTTTATAATAATTTAATATTGCTATGTATAATTTTTTGGCGATTTTTCAGGTAGAATAATTTTATACTATAAGATTTGGGCGAATATTTTTTGGAAAAAAATGGAAATTGGCGAATTTTTTTATAGAAAAAACATGGAAAATTAGCCCACCTGCGAATATTAGCCCCTAAAATTTTCCCTGGAGTAATATGAAGAATGTTTTGATATTCCACATTAATTACTTTGAGACTAAGTATGATTCACTTTCTTTTCATGAAGTTGCTTCACTAGTTTTTGTGCCATCCTAATAAAATTATTGGAAAACATCCTATGATCCATGCATCATATCAGAATAGTCATAAAATATTATATTATACGATTATGTAAAGAATGTTGAAACACAATTGTATTATGTATTATAATTCAAATTAAATTTTATTTTCTTTCTTTCTTTATCTGTATATATATATATATATATATATATATATATATATATTTCATATGCTAGTGTTGTTGCTAGGTTAATGAATTCAATTTTTTGTACTATACCTGACATTGCATATGCTCTCGGAGGATTGATTATGTATAGACCAAAGCTAGGGAATGATCATTCAATAATAGTGACGGTTTTAGTAATTTTCATGGCACTATTGGTTATGTATTATTCTACGAAGTAAGGCCAAAAATGGATAATGTGTTGGAAATACATGGTTTTGTTGATGTAGAGTGTGTTAGAGGACTCGAATGTAAAATATATACAACTGGTTGTATGCTTAACCCATTTATATGATAAATTAGGCCGATGAGTAAGATATAGTATATAATGGCACTCTTTGTAGGTTTTAACCCTATACAGAAATTATTTACAAATGAATTCTTAAAGATATAAAATAAACAATAGTGAGAGCAAAAAACATAAAACATATACATAGCTATTGTTTCCCCTGGATCCCAAAACCGGGACTACCATATTGATTTTTCATTCCATTCCTTTTAGTGTTACAACACATATATGTAAATTCCAAATCATTAATAAACCCCAATCCATTAACCATATATTAGAACTTAACCATAGTTCCCTTGACTGGATGTAGAAAATAACAAAGGGTCAAAAACCATCATGCCCCAAAACCATGTGCAATCCCACGCATACAACCATAGGTGGGTCCACCTATTAAAAAATAAGTAAAAATAAAATCACGGGGCATTTCCCTGGGCACGGGGCTCCCCACCTCCTGTGAACTCCTGGACAAGGGGGGATACTTCCCCCCCTTGTTGCACCCAATGCAACAAATCGTGTGGGATATCACCCCCTCACACGTGCAAATAATCGTATAAATAATATAACACATACACAAAATTCTCCCACCTGTCATTTTCTTTCCATAGGGGGCCACATGAGAGCTTATTCATTAGTCCAGTCCTGCAACACCAATTTTTTCTTTACACGAAGAGAACTTCTGAGTGCTCACAGACTTCATCAATGCATCTGCGATATTCTTCAAAGTTTCCACCTTTACTAGTAACACCTTTTTTCCTCAACCATATCTCTCACAAAGTGATATTGAACATCAATGTGCATTGTCTTTGAATGATAAGTAAGGTTCTTAGCCAAGAAAATCACACTTTGGCTATCACAGTCTATCCTTATAGCTCGTTCCACCAACACCATACCTAAACATAATCTCCACAACCAAACTGCTTCATTTCTTGCATGAGTGGCTACCATGTATTCTTCCTCTGTAGTTAAAAGAGCCACTACAGACTGTCTTTTACTCATCAAGCTCACTGCACCTCCAAATAGGCTAAACAAATAACCACTTGTAGATCTTCTTTTGTCTAGATCTCCTTACTAGTATGCATAAAAAAAAAACATGGATTTCCAAAACTTTGTCCAAACCTTGTCTTCCCTGGTAGCACAAACCATAATCACTAGTGCCACACAAGTATCTGAAAACTCGCTTCATTGTATTCCAATGATCCTTCCCTTGTTTTGACACAAGCTTGCACAATACTCCCACTGCGTGTGTAATGTCTGTTATGGTACAAACCACTGCATACATCGGGCTACTCACTACATTTTCATATGGAACATGATACATACCTCCTCTTCTTCTTGTGTCTTGGAACATTGCTCAGCAGATAGCTTTACACCTACATGAATAGGAACCCTCACCGGTTTACTATCTTGCATATTGAACATTTGTAATAATGTCTTGACATAATTCCTCTGGTTCAACCAGAGCTTCCTCCTTACCCGATCTCTCTTAATTTCCATGCCCAAAATATTGTTGCAGCACCAAGATCCTTCATGTTGAATTTGGAGAACGATTGGGTCTTCAAATCTTGGATAATTTCTTTGTCATTTCCAATCAGCAACATATAACCCACATACAAGACCAAATAAATAACACGGTCACCAGTTAATTTAAAATACACACAGTGATCCTCTTTTCTTCTGGTGAAGCCAAGTCCCCGTATATAGGTATCAAATTTCTAATACCACATCCTTGGTGATTTTTGTAACCCATATAAATACATTTTTAACCTTCATACTAGTTCTTTCTTACCTTTCATCATAAAGCCTTCAGGTTGCTTCCTGTAGATCTCCTCTTGTAGATATCCACGAAGAAATGTTCTCTTCAAAACCATATTTTCTATCTCAAAATAAAATGTAGAAAAAACATATAAAAGTAATATAATAGAAGTAACCTTAGCAACAAGAGAAAAAATATCATCAAAATCAATTCCCGATACCTCGAAATAACCTTTTTCTGGCAACCGAGCTTTGTATATCTCAACCTTGACTTATACATTTATCTTCTTCTTAAACACCCAATTTCTCTCGATGGGCTGCCTTCCAGCCAACAACTCCACTAGATCCCATGCGTCATTTTTGTGCAAGGATGCCATTTCATCAACCATGGTCTCCTTCCAGAGTTTTTCATCCTATAAATCCACTGCCTCCTTGATAGTTTTTGGATCATCATCAATGATATTTAAAGAAAAATTTTAACAAAAATCAAATGGAATATACCTTTTTGGCTGCCTTCTTTCCCAAATTGATCTTCTCATAGCTAGAGTTTGTGGTTCTTCCTATTCTGAATCTTCTTCCGTTGTAGAGTCTGATTCATCTTCATTTAGCTCAAACTCTATCTTCTCAGGTTCCTTTGGTAGGACTTCATGTTTAACAACATATTTCACCTCTCTAAAAACCACATCTCGATTGTAGATAACCTTCCTTTTTTTCAGGTTCCAAAGCTTGTAACCTTTTAACCCATCCTTATATCTAATAAATATGCACCTTTCGTATTTATTATCTAAATTGGTCCTTTTCTCCTTTGGAACATGTACATATTCATCACATCCAAATACCCTCAAATGTGAAAGAGAGGGTTTCTTACCATTCCATACCTCATGTGGAATCTTATCCTTCAACGCCGATGAAGGTCATTTGTTAACCAGGTAACATGCAGTCTCCACTACCTTTTCCCATAATTCTTTTCCTAACATGGTACCATTGAGCATGCTTCTTGCCTTTTCCATCAACGTTCTATTCATTATTTCTGCAACTCTATTTTTCTGAGGTGTGTATGGAGTAATATTATGTCGTGCTATACCACACTTCTTACAGATTTCTTCCAATTCCTTCTTGCATAACTCTCCACCATTATCTGTCCTCAACACCTTTATCTTCCTCCCTATCTAGTTTTCCACCAGAGCCTTAAATTCTTTAAATTTGTCAAAGAATTCAGATTTATTCCTCAATAAATATAGTACACATAATTTCCCAGTGATGGAACCGACACAGGTCCAAAAACATCACTATTCACAATTTCTAATATCTTGTTCCCCCTCTTAGCACTAGAAGGAAAACTCACATAATTTTTCTTCCCATATACATAATGTTCACAAAAATCAAAATCCAAAGAGAAATTAGACATAGCTTCTCCCATACCATTACCATGCAATATCTGAAGGCCCTTCTCTCCAATATTTCCAAACCTTTTATTCCATAGCATGGTCTTTTCTCCAGAGACCGCTAAGTTTTTTGCTTCTGTTCCAGGAACCAAAGAATTGTTGCACCCATCAATAACAGTGTTACCTTGAAGCTTGTATAGAGTTCCAATCTCAGACCCTCCCATTAATATCAGTTGTCCCAAAACCATCTTGCAAGTATCATTGTCAAACAATATTTTTACACCTGCATCATCCATATTTCTTACAGAAATCATTTTTTTAGCCAATGCAAGAATATGAGGAACACCAAGAAGTGTTATAATCCTTCCACCTTGCAGCTTCAGCTTTATTTTTCCACATTTGATTATTTTGGACTTCCTATCATCCCCTAAAAATACATCACCACCATCATACTTCTCATACTCACAGAACCACTCCCTATGGCGAGTGAAGTGAAAGGATGCACCTGATTCAATCAACCATGCCTCATGCTCTACATGTGTATTTGAAGAAGAAGACAAATACACATCCCCACCTTCATTTGATGTGTTTTCTCTTCTGAATGAAGAGCATCATCAGATCCCTTTCCTTTCTTAGGAGCTGTAGATCTGCAATCCTTTTTGTAGTGCCCTTCCTTTCCGCATTTCCAACACACCTTTACATGCTTTCCTGGAGATTTAGATCTCCCTCTAGATTTAGATCTCCCACTTGATTTTTTTAATTTTTTTTAATGTATTGGGACCTCCCTCGTACATATAAGGCATCGAAATTCTAGCCCTCCATATTTCTCCGTCGAATTTCCTCCAAAAAAAATTCTAAGACTATTTCATCAAAATTCAAGGTAGTTGTATTTCTATCGATTGCAATAACCAGGTTTTCTAACGAATTTGGTAGAGAACACAAAAAACTGATGCACTTATCTTTATCTGAGATTCTAATATCAACAGATGAATACTAACTTACCAAAGTATTGAAGGTGTTCAGATGTACTGTCATCAAGTCTCCATCCTTCATCCTCAGGTTATAGAGATCTTTCTGTAGGAACAATTTATTCACTAGAGACATAGATTAGTACAAATCCCCTAATTTAACACACAAAGTCTTTGTCGTAGCTTCCCAGGATACATTCAAAAATACCGAAACTAAGATACACAATTGTATTGTGCTCTTTTCCTTCCGATCCAACTTCGCCTAGTCTTCATCTGACATTCTGGTTGGTTAAGTACCTGGATCTACCGTGATCTAGTAATTTTTATCCACTAGTAGATCCTCGATATCGAGCTTCCACAACTCAAAACTATGACCATAAGGTTTATCAATCTCTATATTTCCACCACTCACCATATTCTTTCATCACAAGAATCGATACCATATATCTCCCACTGAACAGGGTCTAGCACAAGCTCAAGCAAAAAACGCCACAACAACAAAGGTGTCCCTTTGAAGCTAAAAATAACTTTGATACCAATTGTATATTTTAACCCTGTAAATAAATTATCTACAAACCATTCTTAAGGACAGAAGATAAACAATAGTGAGAGAATAAAACATAAAACATATACACAAAGATTTTCCCCTAGATCCCAAAATTGGGACTACTAGCTCGATTTTTCATTAAATTCCATTTAGCGTTACAAAACATATATATACATGCCAAATCATTCATAAACCCTAATCCATTTACCCTAGATTAGAACATAATCGTATATCCCTTAATCAAATCTACAAAATACCAGGGGTCAAAAACCATCATTCCCCAAAACCATGTGCAAACCCATGCACAAAACCGTAAGCGGGTCCGCCCATCGAAAAATATGGAAAAAAAATCCCAAGCTGCTGCCTCGAACCCCTAGACAAGGGGGATGCCACCCCACTATGACCCCCTCATGCTTGCAAATAATCATGGAAATAATATAACACATACCCAACACTCTTAACTATAGAAGTTGAATGCATGATAACCACTCATAAAATAAAGGAATTATTATGGTTAAAAATATTATGTTCATGTATTTAGTTCATACACCAAGCTATAATGATATATTTTCATATTCCAATGTAATCTTCCTAGTGAAGAACCTAACCTATCATTCTAATATAAAACATGTTAATGTTTAATATCAATTTGTGACAGAAATGGTAGAAGATAAGATGGTTCTATTGGTGAATTTGTACACCATGGAAAAGGTTTCATATTCACTAATGGACTCTATGAAAACTAAGAATTTACCTTGGTGTAGTGAAGCAATGGGCATTGGTGCCTTAAATTACTGATCATGTAGTCATATGACCCCTTGTATGCAAAGAAAAAAAAGTGGGGAAATTTGTATATGTTATATTTTTTGCACAAGTATCCCTACACATGATTTTTATGTGCTTGGTGTAGTAAATCGGGGCCATAGGAGGGGTTTTAGGGGAGACAGAGCTACTAAAAAAAATTTGGTTAGTTTTCACATCCATTTTTGGCTACTTTCGGCACATGATTTTTTCTTTTAACAATTTTGCATTGTATGGTGGTTCAAACCTTGTTTTTAAATTTGAATTAAGGAAATATAGTTTTATTATAATCTAAGGTTAATGGATTCAAGGTTTTTGGAGGTTGTTGGAGGGGCTATTTGACTTATTCAACTAGTCCCACAAGTCGAGATAATAAATAGACTCTTAAATCAACATGTAAGTTAAGTTGAAGTTGAGTCAACATACCAATCGGGTTGAATTCCCTATAATATCAACCAAATAATTTAATTAGGTAGTTAATTTATTTGCAAATAATTTAATTTCCTAATTAACAGAATTGGTATAATCATCTGATAGGTTGAATCAACTAGAGATTTAACCCACAAGAATGTAATTGAGAGGAGGATCATTATAGATTAATACTAGGGGTGTTATTATTGTTCTACCACTAATTTTTTTCTCTTTCTTTACTCTTTTATATATATATATATTATTTCATGTATATATTTTCTTAGTGTCATCTTCGTATAATGATGTTATGGTAACTAACGCATATTTTTCAATGAACTACACCATTGGTTGCAGATTTGAAAGTTCCTAAACTTAAATCAAACTAAAGTGCGAACATAAATTTTGGATTTAAAAGAGATTAAAGAGTGGTGGAATAGGAAGATAAATAAATAAATAAATAACTATTCCATAAGGAATTTACTATCACCTGCCAAGGAAAAGTATAAATTCTTCACAAAGACCCATAAAAAAATTACTTATCCAATCCCTACTGAATTCAAAAATTGTATCAGCCTACATTTTATTGATCTAACTAACAACCAATGCATGGTATATGTACACAAATCATTAATAGGGAAAACAAATCTACACAAGTGGCTTTAAAAAATTCTTCAATATTATTTTGAGGAACAGTTTGTTGAAGGTCACACCCCCATTAATAATAGCAATGAAGAAATATACACTAATGTTCGTGAGGGATTCTTCTACATAATTCCATCAGTTTTAAGCATGTTCCTCATAGAAAAAGGATTTGGCCACATTGTAAAGTATAAAGCCCTAGTGAATGAACCAATTTATTTAGGAAATCAATAAAGACAAGTTAAGTGGGAACAATTTCTAAAATTCCACTATAGAAACAGTAAGGAATTGTGAGACTATCTTATGAGAAAAAATCATGTCCACCCCACCACCAACCAAGAGTAATTCATGGCTAATAATGGCATGAGCAATGGCATGTGGGGTTGGGGTATGGGGGAGGGGGATGATGTAATCGCCTATGACATTATTTTAAAAATATAAAAATTCATCTAGAATTGACAGAGTGAATGAAAAGGAGTAGTTTGACCAAAAGGACTCAATAGTGTAAACTTGACAAAGAGTTTCTTAAAAAAATGCAATGTTACAAAATTATTATAAATCAACAATCAATATTCAAAATATTGAAATTGGAAAATGTTATAAGGGATGAGAGTATATTTGCATCAATAGAATGTCATGTTAGTAATGTAAACTAGAAATCCTAGAGTGGTAGGTGGTGATCCCTGGTATTGCACCAAGAGTGATGAAACTCCCAGGGGCTGCCCTACTTCAATTTATCAACCCATGGTTCTTACAAACTTGGAGGTGACAATGCTATATACTTAATCGATGCATTTTTCTCATGTCAGCCTCTTCTGATTTACGAAAGGGTGCTATTTCTCAAACTATGATAAGGACTAGAAATTAAATTGATGGAAGGAAATGAAAAAAAGGAAACTAACTTAAATTGCAGAAAATAAATGATAAAAATGAAAGTAATTTAATTTGATTCGCAGAAGGGAAATGACGGAAATGAAACTAATTTAATTTGTAGAAAGGAAATGACGTAAATGAAACTAATTTAATTTTCATAAGGGGAATGATGGAAATGAAACTAATTTAATTTCCACAAAGGAAATGACATAAATGAAACTAATTTAATTTCCAGAAAGGAAATGGAATAAATGAAACTAATTTAATTTGTAGGAAGGAAATGGTAGAAGGGAAGGTAATTTAAATTTCACATAACTTGGCCAATCAGCTAAATGCACCCTAATCTATCTATCATGCTCCTATCTATGCAACTATTCATGATATAATTAAACTTGAAAAAGTGTTTCTTTTAGTTTGGAGGAAAAAGGGCTAAAGATGCTAATGGAAGGCATAACACATGTGACAAGGCTTAGAGGTGGAAAGAGGGTCTTAGACATCATTAAACCTTATGATATCACAAAACAAATTTGGAGAGGGAGGCTTTGGAAAGTGTGATGGTAGAATTGCAATGGGAGGAGGGAAGTGTGATATGCAATATGCAATATCGCAATTCGCAATATCACAAAGCTTGAGGAGTAGCGGAAGTGATTTTTTGGAAATGAAAAATTCAATGGGGATAGAAATTTCGAAATGAGAAATGCGATAGAGATAAAAACTACAAAATTTTATTTGGGATAGGTATGGTGCAGAAGAGTGTTACAGTAATGCTGCAATCGGTCGTTGGGAGCAGTAAGTGTTAACGAATCGAGAGCGAAATGTGCGAAGTGTGAAATGTGATAATGCCGAATTTCCAAAATGCAAGATGCGACAGGTGATGTGGAAGTGAAATACAGTAAGAATATCATAATTGGGGCTTGGAAGTAGAATGTTAACGAAGAAGGAGTGAAATTTGCAAAGTGCGAAATGTAGAATGCGATAAATGGGACAGTCGAGGTGAAAAAATGGAGGTCTAACTTTGATAGTTCTTCAAGAATTTTTGGTTAAAAAGGCATAGTGGTCATGACCGATGAAAGAAAAGGAATAAGGTAGTTGGATATTTTATGTGTTTTTGGGAATAAAAGGTGGGTGCAATAGTTAGAATGAGTGGAAAATAAGAGGGAATGGAGGGCGTAACAACATTGATCAGGTTGTGAAGACAGAGATGGAAAATGAACCGAGACAACTTGATGAAATTTTCTGGGCTTGTTGATACTTATTCTTGCAATCAAACCTATTGATTCAAGCATTAAAACAAAAAAATGTGTGATAAAAACAATGAACAGAAAGCAGTTTCTTTGGCCTGTGGGGAGGTCAACCCTACTCGAACTTTATTAACAGAAATGAGAGGGGAAGGATTGACCACATATTTTATATTTTTCCTCTACTCTATTACTCTCGTAATAAAATGAATAACTACAAAAAAAAAACTGAAATAAAAAACTAAACAACAATGAAACTATCAAAAGAAAAACTAACTAAATGACATAAAAAAACTAGCTAAATGATAGAAAGGAAAGAATGAAAACAACATAGAAGCTAAGGCACATGGGTTGGGCCCTAACCCACGAGCCTAGCTCTCTGGAACTAAATCAGTAAAATGGAGTCTATCTGTTCATTTCAGGAAGAGAATAACCTCGTTACATTTCTCAAAGTTTAATCAATGAGTAAAATAGTAAAAATCTTAATAGCTTGGAGAAAAAATTCTAAATGGAATCGAATCGGCCGGAATCGACCATAATTAGCTCTTGATCAACTTTATTTATCCTAAAGAGAAGCTACCTACATCTCCCTAAAAAATAGTTATTGAGTCCACTTTGACTCCATGTAAACGATAGATTGAGTGCACTTCGTCTTTAGTTTGCTTGTTCACCTTTGATAGTTAAGGAGGGTGGAAAACCCCCTTGAATCTCTCCAAGGTTTCTCCATAATTTCCTAACATTGTGCTCATTTTTTATTCAGTATTGATCTTCCAGTGGTAGGGATAAATTCCCTAAATTATCTCCTTCTCAAAATCTACATAATCTACCCAATATTCTCACAGTATTCTACAAAAATAACCAATATTAGGCACAAATATGCAATTACCTTTAAACCTTCCTAAGAACATATTAAAGCATAAGAAAACATTAATAAGAAGAGATTTAATATATCTTTTCATGTGAATGAGGAAGGTAGATGGGCCTAAGAAAGGCTAGATGGGCCTTAATTTATGTCTAATTTAGAGGCCCATCATCATCCCCCTATTGAAATTGTTGGTCATCCTCTGAGCAACCTATTCATCCTCCTTACCTTATGGTTTTTCTTGCATGCTAGATTATTTCATTTTCTATTTATTGGCGCATGCACTGCTCATCCTACTAATATTATTGATATTATTGTTGCATTTCTTCTCATAGGTGCTTCATGGAGGTCCTGAGATGCCTTAAAAAAATCTATTTCGCATGCCAAGAGGTGGTGGGTCCAGCTTTTATTTAATTTTTTCTATTTAGTTCTCTTTTTTATTTTTATTTTTTAATTTTTATCGCATGAAAAATAAACTCAGAGTCATTTTTTTGTTAACTGAGTTAACCATTGGTTACCCCTTGGCACTCCTTGTCTTCTATTACAAAGAACTTCTTACTACCCATTTTCTCAAGTTCTTTTTACGTTTGTCTTGTTCCTCTTATTGGTGGAAAAAGTGAGGCTAGTCAGTAGATAAGGCTAAGTTTCTATGCTGCTGAGTTTGGATATATTAAAAAACTTTCCTTATCACAAATTTTAATGTTTTCTTAAGCTAAAATAGATTCAAAGAAAGGATTAGATGATTGCATACCTGAGCCTTACCATTGATTTGTTTTGACAGGTGATATTGAAGCTGATGTTATGGCTATTAAGGTTGTCTCCATTGGTTCTAAAGCTTCTCTAAAGTTGCATGTGATAATATTCTTGAGGTCCTTTTGGAGCTTCTGAGCACAAGACGAGGAATTCCAAGTTTGACTACCTTTGACCAGGGTGTTGACCAAATTTTCCTTTTCTTCCAACTTGCTATTTTTTTTTCTTTCAAAGGTTGGAGAGCACATGTGTTCATTACAGAGAGATACATAGAGAAATGTATTTTTTTTTAAGGCCTACTAGCTACCTCAATGAGGTTTTCTACTAGTAGGTCTACCTAGGCGCCACAAATGAGGTTTTCACCTACGATATTTTTTTCTCTGTTTTTTTTTTTCAACCCAATGACCGCCTCATGGAGGTTTTCAATTAGTGAGCTGATCTCAAATGCCTCAAAATATGTTTTCACATAAGATTTTATTCTTTCCTTTTTTTTCACTTTCCTTGGATACTTAAAAAAAAAAACATTTTTCAAGTATAGAAATACTTCCAATGGAGCCATGTAGACATCAAGATGATAGATAAAAACATGTGTAGACTTGGAATACATGATTTTACATGTACCTGAATATGAGAGATGAATTTATTTAACTCAGATTGTATCAAGTACTGTTGGAGAAGAGCGTGTTGCTGAAAATTAATGACTGCTTGGAACCATATGTCAATATAGTTGTGATTCCCCTGGTCGACTTACTGAGTTGGATCATCTTGGATGTCCTCTTCTATTATGACATTCAAATCTTCGTATTTTGCTGATTATTCTCTTGAACATATGGAGGAAATGATGGTAAACATGACGCAACTTTTCCAATATCTTCTTCTAATGTATGCTCTTCATTTTGTGCAACCCTTGATATTTTCATCTCCTCATTTGGATCTTCTTCTTCTTGATGTTTTCCTTCAATGACATTAAGAAAATATCTTCTTT
The DNA here is from genome assembly GCA_034641835.2 of Pinus albicaulis. Lineage (NCBI taxonomy): Eukaryota > Viridiplantae > Streptophyta > Pinopsida > Pinales > Pinaceae > Pinus > Pinus albicaulis. Next base: position 1,504,043,130 of record CM076581.1, on the reverse strand, counting down.
AAAATACCTTTCTTGAACTAATATGAATACCATCTAGATCAAGAGGATATGTTTGGTAGTGTTGTACCTCATCATTGTAAGTGGGCTGAGATACTTCATGGTGTGGGTTTCAGAATGGTGGTACAGGTAGTTGAGTGGGGGTGGATATATGAGATTGATATGGTTGAGGCTTTGTTTGTGGTGGAGGTGGATGGTAGGGATAACATGGAGTTGGATATGAAGGATATTGAGGGAAATATTGAGGATGTTATGGATTTTCCCAATAAGATCTTTTCCAACCATGTTGCCAAGATTGGGTTTGAGGTTGAGATGGCCAAGGTTGCCAAGGAGGGAGTGTGTCCCAATTAGCTTGAGATGGATGTGAATAAGCTTGACATTGTGAAGTAGGTCCTTGCATCATATCAAGTTGACTAGGTTACCAAGGTCTCCTTTGAGCTACATAACATAGCTTCTTTGGTGATTCACTTGCTCCATTGTCTTCCTGGTAAACTTATTTAAACCTAGGGATTGATGGACAACAATTAGTAGCATATGATTATGCATGGATAACAAAAATATCAGCATCTTATTTTTTCTCATTTTGCATTCTTAATAGTTCTAATTGTTCACATAGATTGCTAAGAATTCATGTTTTAAGGTTGTCAATAAAATTTCCAAGTTCATCTTGCCTTACCAATGTTGAGGCCGATTTACTTACTTTTTCCCTTCCTCTTGGTATGAACTTGCATGTTTCACAAATTTCTTCAAATGAAAATTGGTATAAATCTCCTCTGCTAATGAGATTAAGGAGATCAATCCACTCCTCCCTAATTGTTCTAAGGAAGAGGGGTTTTAGTGTGTCAAATCCTAGATGATGAAAATTTTCCCTCTTAAAATTATGCATGAACCTATCTATTAGATCCTCAATGCTCTCATCTTCTTCTTGGTTCATTCTAAAAATTTCTTCTCTAAGATCACGATCTTTATATTTTTCTATAAATATCTTTTTCAAATCATTCCATGATCTTATTGAATTAGTACCTAGGCTCATGAACCATTTAAGAGCTTTGTCCTTCAATGTTGCAGGAAACAATATCAGTTTTTGAGTGTTTCATAAGTAGCCATAAGATTTACAAAGCATCTCAAATTAAAAGAGAAAGGTTTTAAGATCCTCTATCCTCATACCATGGAAGTTGGATAGGAAAAATGGAGAGATGTTCTTCATATGTACACTGATGTCCATATCTTGAGTGGGAAACCCAATAAGATCTTCTTCATTATCATCATATCGATTCATCTCTTCTACCTTCAAAAGTGTATGCTGATGTGTTTCTTACTGCACCACATTGTCAAGTAGGGGGGTTAGTATTGGAGAATTATTTTTAAATATTTTATGAGTATCCCTATTCCTATGAGGCATGAAAATCATATTTTTTTGTATTTTTCAACATTTCAGAAACACCATGAAAAAGGAAAGAAACAAAGAATGCTAAAACAGAATCAAAGCATCTGCTAAAAAACTTCCTAGCAATGGCGCCAACAAGTGGTGAGCCCTGGTATTGTACCAAGAGTGCTGCAACTCCTAGGGGCTTCCATACTTTACTTTATCAACCTGGGGTTCGTACAAAATTGAAGGTGACAATGATATATACACAACAGATGCATTTTTCTCATGTCATACTCTTCTGCTTTACGAAAGGGTGTTATTTCTCAAACCATGATAAGGACTGGAAATTAAATTGATGGAAATAAATGACATAAAGAAAAACTAACTTAAATTACAGAAGGGAAATGACGGAAACGAAACTAATTTAATTTGCAGAAGGGAAATGACGGAAACGAAAATAATTTAATTTGCAGAAAGGAAGTGAAAGAAATGAAACTAATTTAATTTTTAGAAGGGAAATGATAGAAATGAAACTAATCTAATTTGCTAAAAATAAATGAAAAAAATGAAACTAATTTAATTTGCAGAAAGGAAATGGAAAAAACGAAACTATTTTAATTTGTAGGAAGGAAATGGCAGAAGGGAAACAAATTTAAATTTCACTTAACTTGGCCAATCGGATAAACACACCATGCTCTATCTATCATGCTCCTATCTATGCAGCTATTCATGACCGAATTGAATTTTAAAAAATGTTGCTTGAAGTTTGGAGGAAAAAGGGCTAAAGATGCTAGTGGAAGGCTTAACACATGTGACAAGGATTAGAGGTGGAAAGAGGGGTTTAAACTTAATTAAACCTTATGATATCTCAAATTGTTTTTGGAGAGGGATGCTTTGGAAAGTGCGGTGGTGGAATTGCAATGGGAGGATGGAAGTACGATATGCGATATGCGATATTGCAATTCGCAATATCACAAAGATGGAGGAGTAGCAGAATTGTTGTTTGGAAGCGAGAGTGAAATATGATATGCGATGGGGATATAACCTAAGAAATGTGATATTTGATGGGGATAAAAACTGTGAAATGTGACTTTCGATAGGAATGGTGTGGCGGAATGCTACAGTAATGTCACAATCGGCGGTTGGGAGCAGTAAGCATTAACGACGCGGGCGTGAAATGTGAGAAGTGTGAAATGTGATAACACTAAATTTGTGAAATGCACAATGAGAGGGGTGACGTGGCAGCGTAGTATGGTAATAATATCGTTATCGAGGCTTGGAGGTGAGACTTTAACAAATCGGGAGTGAAATGTGTGAAGTGTGAAATGCGATAATGCAAAATTTGCGAAATATGGGATGCGATAAGTGGGAAAGTCGAGGTGAAAAGGCGCAGGTCCAACTTTGATAGTTTTTCAATTGGTTTGTGTTAAAAAGGTGTGGTGTCCGTGACTGATGAAAGTAAAAGAATAAGGTGGCTAGATATTTTAAGTGTTTTTTTGGAATAAAAGGTGGGTGCAGCAGTTAGAATAAGTGGAAAACAGGAGGGAATAGAGGGCATAACAGTAGTGCTCCGGTTGTAAAGGAAAATATGGAAAATGAAGCGGAACAACTTGATGAAATTTTCTGGGACTATTGATACTTATTTATACAATCAAAACTGTTGATTCATGCACGAAAACAAACAAAATGTGTGATAAAAACAATGAACAGAAAGTAATTTTTTTGGCCTGTGGGGAGGTCAACCCTACTCAAACTGTATTGACAGAGATGAGAGGGGAAAAATTGACCACAAATTTTTTATTTTTCCTCTACTCTATTTCTCTTGTAAATAAATGAAGAACTACAACAACAAACTGAAATAAAAAACTAAACATCAATGAAACTATCACAAGGAGAACTAACTAAATGACAAAAACAAAACTAGCTAAATGACAGAAAGGAAAGAATGAAAACAATAGAGAAGTTGAGGAAAATGGGTTGGGCCCTAAACCATTAGCCCAACTCTTTGGAAATAAATCATTAAAATGGAGTATGTCTTCTCATTTCAGGAAGATAATAGCCTCGTTATATTTCTAGAAGTTTAATCACTCAATACGATAATAAAAATATTAATAGCTTGCATAATTTTTTTTTGAATGGAATCGAATCGACCAAAATCGACCCTAATTAGCTCTTGATTAGCTTTATTTAATATAAATTTCATCTACCAACAACTCCCTAAAAAATAGTGATTGATTCCACTTTGACTCCAAGTAAACCATAGACTGAGTGCACTTCGTCTTCAGTTTTCTTGTCTGACTTATATAGTTAAGGAGGATGGACAACCCCATTGAATATCTCCAAGAATTCTCCATAATTTACTAACATTGTGCTCATTTATTCTTCAACCTTAATCTTCCAGTGGTAGGGATCATTTCCCTAAATGATCTCCTTCTCCAAATCCACATAATTTTCCCAATATTCTCACAATATTCTACAAAAGTATCCAATATTAGGCACAAATATGAAATTACCTTTAAACCTTCCTAAGAAAATATTAAAGCATAAGAAAACATTATTAAGTGCTGAAGGAGAGATTTAATATATCTTTTCATGTGCATAAGGAAGGTATTTGGGCCTAAGAAAGGTTAGATGGGCCTTAATTTCTGTCTAATTTAGAGGCCCATCAGTAGGTTTTTGGTGTAATGGACTCATATGAGGATGTCAAAAAACACCAAGAATGGAGAGGCATAGTGTTAGTGGCTTTAGAAAGGGGTGAAATTATCCATACTATTTAAATCCCAAAAGGGAAAGTCAACCGTATGGAAGTTGATGAATCTAAAGCTATGATAGATAATTCCCCTATATTAAATATAGAAAGTCCTACAATATGATAATTTCTTAATCAAAGGTTTCATATTGACATAGAAAAGTCATTAATATTTTACAAAGATGATAAGGGAAGAAGTATGAGCAATCAATTACTCATAGAAATATTGAGAATGAATTCCACTTGGATTATTAATTAAGAACTTGATGACATACTTCATATAAAAGATCTCATGGATGAGGCCCACTATCAAATTTAATAACTATGGAAGAACATAAAAATATTTCATGAAAAGTGTCAATGAAGAGCCTCATCATTTTATAGAGTGTATATAAAAAGTTTGTCAAACTAACAACACAATATTTCTAAAAATAATTATTGAAGTAAAATTACAAGTGAATATTTCTGCAATTAATCAATCCAAGAAATAGAGAAACAACTATGAAGTCGATAAATAAGATGTATAGTTAATTTGGTACTCTACTTGGCCATCTATCCTATCAAAGGAATCAGACCACCATCATCCTCTAGCTTGACCAAATTATATTTACCACCAAAACTGCTAAAGGAAACAATGGGATTTACCCACATTCCTCTCTAAAAGGGAGATGGGGACCCAAAAATGCATTGGTTCATCTTAGAAAATATTGACATACTAATGATATAACTAATGAAGGTGAGAAACCCCAAGGGATAGCTTATTTGGTCAAGTTAATATTGGTAAGTACATTTCCAATTGGTAGGTCGTACGGTCAAATCTCCTCGACACCCTTATGGTTGGGCTCGACCAGATAAGACGACTGTTAGATCCCTTCTGGTGGATATTCCTAGATTATTCCCCATGGATGTAGAGGCCACTCGGTGACCGTGAACCACATTTAAAATAATAATAATAATAATAATGAAGGTAAGAATATATTGCAATTCGCACGACCTATACAAAAAATAACTCTTCCATGGTTTATGAACTTCATGAAAAATTAGACTAAATTAAAAGTTGAGAAATTGAAAAGCTTCCTCATTTTCTTTAAATCGTAAAATGTTAAAAATCTTGAATCATAATGATTGAAAGAAATGAAAAAAAAAAAATCTAGGAGAGAAACTATGGGAATTTGAAGAAAGATTCAAGTATATATTAATTTATATCTCGTACCACATTGATGAATCCCTCCTTTTTCAATGGTATGTAGGTGCACTTTTGCAAATCATTCAAGGATGCATACATATCCATGAAATCAGCTCATGAGATGAAGCCTTCAAAAAGGAACAACATATTCAGACTAATGATGATAGTTCGTTGATTTACTCATTTATACAATAGAAGATTAGAATAAAAGTTCAAGAAAATTCAACAAACCGTAAGATACATTTCACTTTGAGAAAATGAACTGTGGTAAATATATTGCATGAAAAAAAATCTTACCAAAGGAAATTGCAAATTTTCCAATACATTCGAACAATACCGCTGTTGGGTGCTGCTTGAATTACTATACAAAATTTGTCAAATGTTGACTAGTGAGACCACACAGGATTGTTCATACATTATCAAAAATGCAAAGCCAATATATTATGCCATATGTGAGGAAGCAACCCATTCTACATAACAATGCTAGATAAAGGGTCAAAAAAAGCACAATTTCCATGCAATACCTAACAATAAATTGATTAATTCATCGATTAATTTAAAAATATAATGAGGTAGAGGAGTTTTGTATCAAGGAAATGTCCACCAAGGTCATAATGGATATCAAGGACAAAGAGGCCATGGAGGATTCAATTGGAGATTTTGCATAGATCAAGGTATAATTTATTTCTTCATGTGATAACAAGAGGGTCATATAGAACCCAAGTTCCCATTGAAAAATATATTTGACCTCTGATTTTGCAACATATATGGCCTAGGCAATCATTTTTTATAGGATTTCCCTAAAACTTTGTAAAAATTTGTAACCACCTCCTCCCACATTTACCCGAGCTAATTGGTCCACTGGGGTAAACATGTGACGATAGGCCACTATGATGTGATTTGAATCCTTGTGTACAATAAGGAAGAGGAACTAACAAAACAAAAACAATCTGACCTTCCACACTTGTTACAGAACCTCCAAGAGCCAACCAAGCTTTACAAGTGATTAACCCATGAAGAAACTTGTCTTTCAGTGACAAAACACTGTAGTCACTCCCATGACAAGGAAATAGTGAAACTAGAACCCTCCAGTCACTCCCATAGCAAGGCCATCCCAACGACTATGGAATTTTTCAAGTATTTATGTGCTAGCAACCCCAAATTTTGTGCCACTTTTCAGTACCAAGACTCAGGCCACTACCCATAACTCCACATGATTTCTAGAAATGATAAGTAAAAATGAAACAAAGGTACTAATGCAAAAATTTGATCAATGAATTCATTATAAACCTACTAAGCATGAAAGGAATTTTGTAAAACATGTCGCAAATATGCATTCTACAGGTCATAATAACATATATGAGCATAGGGGTCTCATACTTATCTTATAATCTCTAAGAAGCATTGATGCCTTATCACAATAGTTTCATCATTAACTATTAGTTCATATATTCATTTTTCATTCATAAACTAATCAAAACATGATAAGAGCCACGCATAATCACTATTATAAAACATATTCATAAACAACATTTAAACAACAGAGATAACAAGGATATAAAAACCATACAACCACATAATAACAAGTACATTTACCCATCAAATATAAGGGGAAATAGCCCTTATTGAATTATGAAAAATCAAACCAGGTATGTGACTTCCATGTACCACTCGACCATAGACTAGGTTGAACCAAATCTCTCATTCATCTAGTCACCCTCGTGCCATATTCCAAGCATGAATGTACAATCTCATGGAATAATAAAAATAAAACCAAATGAGTGATTCTAGAGGCCAAACCACCTCAACCCTCAACCAGTGATTCCACCATATAGTCAGACATCATTACCCATCACCAAATTGGTCTCTACCCAAGATTTCTAGTGATCTAGAGTGTTTTTTTACAACCAAGACTTCCAGGACTAGCAACTCAACCCACAACTATCGCCAGGATTCCACAGTGTTTGTCCAAATAAGGCTTCTAAGACTAGTAACTCTTCCCACCAAGGGTTTCCAAAGCATTTTTCCAACTAGTGCTTCGAGGACAAGTAACTCAACTCAAGCTCTTACAGGGCTTCCATATCGTTTTTCCAACCAAGGCTTCCAAGAACTAACAACTCAACCAATAGCCAAAGGAACATCAAAACAAGCCAGGAAAAAAAAGTAACACCCACAACAACATGGCTATACAGGAAATGGTAAGGCTAGTAAAAAACACTGTCAATCCAAGAAATCCTCATGCTAATGATACATCATTACCAGGAAACCACATGCATAATATGCCATGCATGCCAAACTAGCAAGTAAATCATACATGCAACTCAGTACCTACAAGAAAAACTTCTTGTTTTTGTTGATATCAGTGTCCTATTGCAATTTTTAACTCTTCCTTTTACTTCTTGCCCCAAATCCCAAGTATTGCATGCTCCTTCAAGAGTCCTCCAAGAAAACTCTAATAAGTGTCCAACAGTATGAGAGAGAAAGAGAGAAAAACATATCTCCAAAACAAAACTAATCAAAAGCCATGAACTAATCCTCGAAAGCATTTATTAATGAGGTCTCTATTTTCTTTAATTTTCCCTTATTTTCCATCATTTTCCTCCTCACATGCAACCTGTGACCTTTCACCTTCCTTTTTTCCTTTTTTCCATTATTTCATAATTAGAACTATTTTTGCAAAAAAAATCAACCAGAGATTTGTAGGATACATACCTAGAGCAAACAGAGCACGAGAGAATTGTGGAGCAGGGAAATACATTCGAACAAAAGTATTTAGACAATCAGAATTCCAAACCTCTAGTGATTCAAACCTTGTGCCATAGAATTTCAAATGATGTGAGTAAAGTTTATTGTTTTTATGTACTTTTTTCTGCAGTTTTTTTTATGTAGTAAAAGAAAAAATCAAAGTATATTGCTTTTTTTACTTTTTCTATAGTTTTTTTATGAATTAAAATAACAAAATGAAAGTTTATTGTTTTATTTACCTTTTCTGCAGTTTTCAGAAACAAAATAAAAAAATAAATCCATTTTTAGAAACAAAACCCTAGATTCTTTTTGTTTCTAAATTGGGGATTTTCAATTTAGATTTGTAGGGTTTGTATATTCATAAGACATCCAACCGACGGGACGAATTGCATATTTAGATCCCAATCCATGTTTCCCCTTACATCAATATAAAAAAAGAGACTTCTTTTTGTCAATTCGCCCTACGTAACATAGTGCACTGGTGTGCTCTGTTATACGAGTGCATCGTGAAAGTACAGTGATAAAAAATAAAAATAAAAAACAAAATATGTTTCTATTAGTGCGCCATATGTAACATACAACACCAGTGCCCTATTTCATTATGGCACACCGCAAACATGTTTTTTTACCAAAAATCTATTTTAGAAACAAACCCTAGGTTTCTTTTGCTTCTGCCCTTTCTTCTCCCTCTATATGTGATTTTAGAAATAGGGCTTTTCAATATATATATATATAGGGTTTGTATTGCTAAATATAAGGCTAAGACATCCAAACTATTAGCACTCTAGTAATTGTCAAGTTGTGTGATTATTGTTTTAAGCCAAAGAATTATAGAGGTAACCACAAACCTACTTCAAACTCTAGGATCTAGCCTTCCTAGGGTTCAGAGAGGGATCTCTCTTTAAAGTTTAACCTTGATTTAATTTGTGAATATTAGGCTAGTTATGAAAGTGCAGTTTTGGTTTTTCTTTGGTAGATTTGGTGGGAAAAATCACTTGAAAGGATGGATAGTGAGAAATCGATTTGTCCATTGGGCTATGGAGTCAAAATCAAGCAAACAAGACTAGGATCAAGGGAAAAAGGGTCAAATGTATTCAGGGCATGATAGATAACCCTTGGAGATCTTGGAAATTTGTTTTTGTGAGGTGGTATGATCGGGATAAAGGGCACCTAAGAATCCTTAAATCCAGAAAAGGAAGTAGTAGGAAGAGGTCAAACGAGAGAGGGAGTAATTAAGGGTTCCCTACACTGGAAATCAGAGGAAAAAATATAAATGATAACTAGTTAAAAACATGGTGCTTTCAACAAATCCTGTAGTAATACTCCTAGTTATAAATTTAGATTTAACACAAACATAAACAGATGCATGTAACAAAGAAAGGAAACAATGACAATTGAAGAAAATACTTCACTCCAAATAGATCATCATGGGAATCCGGAAGTATGATACCAATTTGCTTCGATCTAGCCTGCTTCTTGAAGTTTTGACACACAAAAGCTTGAAAGTCCAAGAAGAAATGACTATAACAATCCTAGAAATTTTATTCCACCAAAATACTTCTAAAGATGAAGTATTTATACAAAATGTTTTACAAAATATCTTAGAAAAGTTCTAGGAATTATCTTAGGAAAACAAAATATCTTTACAATAAAAATACAGACAGTTGCTTAACAAATCAGCAAGTTGTCCTATTTTATCCATAAGAAATAGAAACAGTTTTGAGGATAAAGTAGATGGTTGCCTTGGTGTTCTCCTTGTTGGCCTTTAGATATTTTCTGAATCTGATCTGCCTCATCTGATACTCTTTAATCTTTAGTCAAAATTTTTTTACTATTTTAAATAAAATATGTTTTGACTGTAATTTAGAAAACAACTTTCTTCCTTCTTTTCACCTACTTGTCTTTTATCCTTCATAACAAATCAATAAGTGACTGCCAATCCTCATTTTTATGAATTTGAATATTTTTAATTTCCTAAAATTCTCATCAGCTTCTTTATATCTAGAAAATGTTGGCTTGATGACAAACAAGTGTTTGATTTCATACTGTAGGTAAAACAAATCTTCAAAACTCTTTAGTAAAAATTTTCCTGTTGGGATGCCTTGACCTGTTGATTTATTTATCTGTTCCTTGGTAAATTCTCTTATCTTCTTATCATAGTAATTTTGAGGCATTAACTTATCATTAATGACCATGATATCAAGAAGTCCTTTCTGTCTCAGACTTGTGAACTTAACCATAAATCTATTTATGGTAGTATTCATACCTTGACATTCTTCTTCAAGTTTCCTCATCAAAATTTTCTTTGTTGTGACTTTCCTAATTTCTAGGATAGTTGCAGTTCTGTCTGTTATTTTGATCTCTTCCAATTCTTTTCTATTTTTTTTATTAAGGAAATTGATTAGCCTAATAGCTTTCTTTGGTTTGTCGCCTAAATCAGTTTGAATCTTTTGAATTTCTGCTTGGGCTGCTAATAATAATTCTCTTTTCTCAAAAATTACCTGAATTGAAGACCATACATCATGGATGGCTTCAATGATATTATTCGAAAGGTGGTTTTTGATGTATGATATCTGATCCTTCAAAGTTAATTCCTTTTTCAAGAATTTTAACTCTTCACTCAATCTGCTGGCATTTTGTTCATGTATCTAAGCATTTACCTCAACTGATTTATTTGACTTTTCAATATTTTCAACCATTTTTGTCAATCTATTAATATTATTTGTCTTTAAGGACATCTCTCCCATTTCTTTCACTATCTTGTTGGCCTCATCAGTAGGCTATACTATTGTTGTAGAAGATTCAGTGGCTGATGTTGTGGAAGAAGTCAGTAGCACTGCAATAGCCAGTGGTTCTTTGGGTGCCAAATTTTCTCCTAAAAATGAAGGCACTGTTGTAGTGATAACTGGAATGACTATAGGAATCACTGGTTCTTTCATTGTCTCATTTTCTTAGACAACCTTGTCCATCTTTATTTCCATTTCCTTAACCTAGGCTATGAAATGAAGAATTAAACTCATCGCTTCATATTTTTCATTATGTTCGTGTATGACTTCCTTTGTTTGAGGATGGTCACTTTGAGGAAGTTTGATTTGTTTCCTCAATGGTGCTATATCCTCATTTTTCTTTTTCAACAATGCTTCTGCTACTTTGATATTAGTAGGATCATATCCTACCTATAAAACTAGTTCTTCCAAGGCTTTTATCCTTAAATCCTTGGCATACAATGAAGCTTTGTCTATATTCATTTGATCTTGCATGTTGGAGATGGTATTTTGGAGCTTTTGAGCACTCATAGATTTTGTTTTAACTTTGGAATACAATGTCTTTGAGCTTTTCCTGTGAAACTCAATTTGATCTAATTCATGGATACTGTCAGTAGCTACTTCTAGATCAACTTTTTTATAGTCAAAAATTGTCTTTGGAACTAATACTGTGGGATGTAACACTGACATAATCAATTTTTTACTTGAGTAATCAAATGCTGATAGGAATCTGTTTTGATTACCTAGATTTTGTTTCAAGAAATGAGAGTAAATTTCGGTTTTGATTTCCTCATTCTTCAACATTATTTGCGTATATTTATCTTTAACATCCATATCCTTTTCCTCAATTGACTGTGAGGAAGAGGCTTCCATGATTTGTTGTATTTCCATTAACTATGTGTCCTCATTATTGATTTCTTCATTCTGATTTGGCTCATTAACTATTACAATAGCTACATTAGTCTCTGGCAAACCTATGTTGGTATTTAAAGGCTCTGTTTCTTCCACATCTATTGTCACTTTTCCTTTACCTGTTGTATCTAATTTAGTCCTTTTGTTACAAATCATCTTGAACTTTGTTTCTGTTGTGGGTTCTACCACATAGGCTCCTTCTTCCCTTATTCTTTTGGTGGACTTATCTGGCAGATTTGCAGTTTCTAAGATATGACTAGCATTACCTTTTTTTATTGCATCTATTAATGTATTTTCAATCCATTCAAGCTGATTGACAAACTTTTCTATTTTTGGTTTAGCTTCATGAATAAAAGGTTTTAATTTACATTTAACCCTTAGCTTTCTCAAGATCCCTTGTGGATCATAGTTCCAAGGGAAACTCTCTTCAAATTTATATTCCAATAACTGATTTGTTGCTTCTTTTTTTGCATCTCTGTGATAGCATATGAATGGCCCAATTTGATTCTTAAGTTAGAATTGGGTTTTCTTATTAGCTGCCATGAAATTGATGGAATAAGAGTTTAGGATCTGCCTGATATACTCCAAGGCAAAGATCATCATTGAAGGATGTTTGGGTAACTTGTAAGGTAACAAGTTTGACCCAAAGAATCTGATTTCAGTATATTTCTCATATAAATACCAGTCACCAACCTTAATCTGCTCTAATAACTGCAATATCGTCTTCATTTTCTCATTTATTCTAGGCTTCTCTGTCTTGTTCAACATGGCAATCACTAGATGTAAAAATAGCTCTGAAAACTTTGAATAACCGAAATCTGTACATTCTTTTATGAGCAATGATGTCCAAAAAATGACAGATAGAGGATTTGCCTCTATGTAAAGTTTTTGAAGAGTGATTGGAAAATTATATAATTGAAAGTATATGAATATATGGAAAAGGTAGGAGGTATATCTAAACACTCCCTCTATTTGCAAATTGGTCAATTGGTAATGAATACTATTAGGAATTAAAATAGCATAATCAAATATTACTGAAGGTGGTTGACCTGGAGTAAAGGTGGACAAGAATCCCAAGATGTACTCATCAGTGTGTTCATCAGTGAAATATCCAAATATGAAGGAAAGCATGGAAATGACATGTCTTGAAACTTCAGGGAATTTAGCAGTAGAATATGGAGGATTTAAGCTGGGAATTTCTACATGCAAAGGCATAAAAGTCAGAAAAATCATGAACCTTTTAGGAAAATCTAGGCCAACATATAGTTTGGTGAGGGCCTCTATAGATAAAGGGGTTGATTGGGGGTTAGGCTCAAGTTGCAACATTTGGTTAATTGATTCTGTAGTAATGGTAAAAAGGACTTATTTACTGGAATTTACAATAGCTCTTTGCTCTTGAATATAGTACTGCTAACACAATCTAATGATCTCCTGACATGGGTGATTTAATGGGACCACATACTTGGGAAAATTTGATTTTCAAATATGGACTTCTTCTTGATCATATAAAGACTTCTCATAGCACCAGTTATGGATATCTAGCAGGATGAATTCAACTCTAGGGTCTGCTATTTTGTAATCAGTATCAGCTAGGGGAATATGTTCAATATAAAAAACAGGTGGTTGCAATGGATTAACAATAATAGCAGTACTTGGAGTCATGGCAGTGGTAGGTTTAGGTGTTTTAGAACCTTCAAGCTTTCTTGGAATCTACTTTTTAGGCATTTTGATCTACTTTTGCAAATTTTGAGAGTTTGCAGAAGTAATTTTACTATAGCAGAGGACTAATGGTCAAATTTGGCAAATTATAGTCTCTTTTTGGGTTTTATGTTCAATTAGGCCTATCAAAGAGGTTCAGAGGCTTTAGAACTAGTTTAGAACAGAAAACAGGGGTTTCTCAAGTATTTGACTAAGAAATAGGACTGAAAAACTCTTTTGAAAAGGATCACATAGGGTTTAGGACACCTGCAGAGGTTTTCTAGGTTATTTCAGAGTTTGAAATAGATCTTAAAACCGTGAAAAACTCGTAAATTTCCTTAAAATAGCATGTAGCAGAGAAAAAGGGTTTATGGGAAAAATTTTCCAGGGTTTGGGCTATTTTTGGGGCTTTTCAACAGTTTATTTTAATCGATTCTAAAACTCTCGGAGTGTTTGTTCTTTAAAATGTTTTTAAATTGATCACAAGTTCAATTTTTTTCGAAAAATACATGTTGTAATGCAGGTATTTGATCTTCGTAATGGTTTCTGAGGTTTTTGCTAAGTTGATGGCTTCAGTGAACAGTTTTGAGTAATGTGCAGCTCCTCAGTAGTCTTTAAAGGTTTGCATGGAAAATTATGTAGGCTTCGGGCATGAAAATGGCAGAAAAAGGGTTGATAAGGGTGTTTTACAGTTGAGAAAGCTTTTCAAAGTGCTAAATGCACAAGAATGATATGAAATGAATGTATCTCTGAAGGTTTATTAGAAATTTCGGTTGTATTAACTCGACATTTAATGCAGGTCGCATTAGGCAGGAGGATCAGTTTCAGAGTTCAAATGAATTAAAAACCATAGTGGTTATCGTGCGGAGTTGAGGTGATAAGTGGTTTTAGACTCAACCCACGTGATCTAGTGATTGAAGGGCATGTGGAGGGGAGAGAGAACTAGGAAACCACTCATTTCCCGCAACTTTGGCATGGGGATGAACGTGCATCTATTCTGCGTGATATTGGATGTCAATCGTTGAATTAGAAGACCATGAGCGAATATTCCATATCAGTCCAGAAGCTGCGTCGGGATAACAGTAGTGGGACTTGAGTTTCATATGTGGCGGCAATGGTTTTAGGCTTTATAAAACTTTGTTTTAATAAAGTTTAAACCTTAGGCATTATATAACATGGCGGAGGGAGATATAATGTATATTTAAATTAAAACATTTTCATGAAATGTTTAAATAAAAACATATGTGGGCAAGTTTATTATATATTATATAGTTTTATCAAATGCACTACACACTTGTTTAAACTACATGGTGCGGGATATCTATTTTAGGATAGGTTTAGACCAATGGGTAATTGGGTGGGGTTTTATATATTTGCGCACATAGGGGATATTTAAATTTGGTCTAAACTTTAAAATAGTGGGTTTTTGGGGTTTATTTAAATATAATGGAATTAATAACTACGGGAGCATATTTTTAGGGATTTAATAAAATAGGTTAAAAGTTAATATGAAAAGGGTAGTAAAAATGGAAATAAAACACATGTTATCTCTAAGTAAAGTTTAAAAATAAAGCATTGTTCATCTTTTATATTACTTCACTAATACTTATGATAAATGTAATTTTGAGTGTTTTATGAATGATTTTGAAGGGAAATTAATTATTTTAGGGTTTTCAATTTTACTAAGTAAGAATGTGTCTTTACTTAGCAAAAAGGGGTTTTGATGTATGAATGAAGGGTAAATGCTAAGAAATGTGGGTTTAAGGTAGGAACATAATATTTTCAACTTATCAGTCATCGAGCCCTGGGTCTGGTCCCAACAAAAGTCAGAGAATTTCTCTGAGCCTTTTTTACTGATAGTTTAAAATATAGAATACCTATATGGGAAGGGAAATTAGTGATTTTTCCCAATGATGCTTTATTACATGATTGCTTAACTTCTTTCTACCTACTCAACTTTATTTCTAACATTTTTTCTTCATTTTGTAGGTGCATTTAGGCTTGCAACCTTCAAACATTTTTCTTTCAAACCATAAAACTATCTAAGTCTACCTTATTTCATCCGGGCGCTCACATAAAATTGTTGAGCACCTCATTATTCTCTACCTATCTACTAATTTGTCAAGTTTAAACTGTTTGACAAATCTTTATTCACTATCTACAACATGAAATTGAAAACATGAAAAGTTAAAATTAAACTATTTAACTCATCATGGATTATGGCATTTATCGACACTCTGCACATAATCATTATTCTTGTAGTAAAAGTAAAAGTAGTGGCATTTGATCTTGCTCACTTTCAGGTCTTATTTTATTTTTCTTTTGAGGTCTATATTTTTCTAAGTCCTTTGATTTTTCATTTAGGACTTTTTACCCTATTTTTGGTTTTTTTATTATTTTTTCATTTTTTTAAAATATGGGAAAACAACTTGCAGAAAGCAAGGTATGTACATATTTACAAGACTATCAAAGTCAATTCAAAATTTTATGAACCCTATTATTATAGGACCCTAATAGTGGCTCCACATGGGGATGACATTTTTTGGTGAAATATCAAGAACTTTGAGACTAGTAGCCTTTAGAATTTGATTGTGATGACCCTGTAAATGTATTCTGGTATCTGCAACTTATTCATACTTATGAAATTTACCTCTAAAATCTTAGGGCCTTCTTTTCGGGCTTCACCTTTATTAAGGAAACATCCAATCCAATCTACACTTTGCAATGTATATGTACAATGATCAAAGTGAATAAAAATTAACTATTTCTTAACTCAGGAGAGTATTAGTGCTTCAACATTCTACCATTTACTGGTCATTCTTGCAGATTTGTTCCATCCATTTCTTTCAGGAAGAAAGCATTATTACGTCTATATCCATAAATCAATAAGGTTCTTTCCACAGAAAATCAAATTTTCCATATTTTCCTTTGTCTTATCTTCTAGAATCCCACTTTAACACTTTATCTCTTATGTATAAATCATCCTCTTTAGTCTTTTTATGAAAAAATTTCTTGATTTTATCTTGATTGTCTTGAGATTTGATATAAACTTCTTCCCTTTTTTGTTGCAAGTGAATAGTTTGATTGATCCTTCTTTGAATGCCATTCGTTTCAACTTGTAACACTTGGATAATTTTCATCACTAGTACACCTACGGAGGATGGAAAAACAACATCCATTCCATAGACAAGTTGGTAAGGGGAAGTACAAATGGATTTTGTAGTAGTAATTCTGTCTGCCCATAAGGCATTGAATAACTTCTTATTCCAAGTATTTTTATTGTATTCAAGTAACTTTTTGATGATATTTACAAGGCTTTTGTTTGAGGATTCAGTTAGGCCATTACCTTGGGGGTAATATGCAGTAGAATGACCTAAGGTAATATGGTATGTGAAGCAAACATAAATCATTTTGTTGGATTTGAATGTTGTCGCATTGTCAGTAATTATCTTTTGGGGACATCCAAATCTTGAAAGAATGTTGTTTTTTAGGAAAGAAATAATGACAGTATTTGTGGCTTTTTTGGAGGGTATGGCTTCAATCCACTTGGTAAAATAATCAGTGGCTGTCAAAATCCACTTATGTTGGCCTGAAGAAGGAGGTTAAATTTAACCAATGAAGTCTAAAACCCATTTTGAAATGGCATTTCAGTTGAAATACGCTTTAAGGGGAGGGGTAATAATTTCTTCTTACCCTAAAAAATTCGGCACTTATGACATGAAGTTACATACTTTTTGACATCAGCAAACGAAGTAGACCGATGAAAACCAGCTCTCAGGATCTTATATGTTGTAGTTTTCCAATATAAGTGTCCTCCATAGTCACCTGAATGAAATTATTCAACTATTTTGTTATCTTCTTTCTTTAATAAACAATTTAATAAAATCCTACTATGATCTCTCCAAAAAAGGACATTATCTAAAATACGAAATCTTACTACTTTAAGCTTTAAAAATTTGGCTTTGGTTCTTGACAATCCAGGAGGAGCTTGTAAGTTTAGGAGTACAAATATGATATCTGTATACCAAGGTGAGTCTAAAAAGGCCTCCCTGATCCTCGGAGTAGCCATCTCTTCGTGATCATCTACTTGCACAATAAAATTTATGTCTAAGACATTGCAGTTAGATTCAGCCATAAGTCTAGCTAATCCTTGACCTTTGATGAGTTTTGTGGGTTTTATTTCTATGTAATATTCTAATATAGTGGAAATCCACTTACCTCTTCTTCCATCAGGACCATCCTAAGTAAGAATGTCTTTTACTACAGAATTTGGGACATAGGAAATGATATGAGAGTAGAGAATATAAACTTTGAAGTATTTAATTGCCTTAACCAAAGCTAGGGCTTGTTTTTCCACAATGTTTTACTTCAAAGGGAAATCTATAAGGGTCTTATTGAAAAAATCTATGGGTTGTTCAAATGGTTGGTCATTTTTCAGCAATAAAACTACAGCAAGGGTTTGTTCTGAAGCAAATTAAAAAATTATGAAATATTTCTTAAAGTGAGGACTTATTCGGACTAAAGTTTTGGTTAAGGCTTGTTTGATGGAATCAAATGATTGTTTAGCTGAACAGTCCATTTAAGAACTGAATATTTTTTGAGCATGTTATTTAGTTCCCTAATTATCTTAACTAAATTAGATATGAATATTCTTAAAAAAATTATCTTACCTAGAAAGGCTTGTAATTATTTGATGTTTCTTGGTGGAATGATGTTCGGAATTGCTTCTATCCTAGCACGATCTATCCTGATTCCTTCTTTAGAGATTATGTGTCCAAGTAAATTGCTTTCTTCTAATCTAAATATACTTTTCTTATGATTTAAAGAGATTCCAAATTTCCTACACTTAATAAAAAATTTTGTAAAATGATTCAAGTGTTCATTATCAGTTTTGGAAAACACAGTAATGCCATCTAAGTAAATTACTAAGAAATCATGTATTTCCTTTGCAAAAGCTATGACCATAACCCTTTGAAAGGTTTCTCCTGCATTGATTAGAACAAAAGGCATTTTCACATATATAAAAGTGCCCGAAGGAGTAGTAAATGTTGTTTTTGGTTGGTCTTCTTTTTAGACTAAAATCTGGTTGTATCCAAAAAAACCATCTAAAAGAGACCTCTTGGAAGAACAAAATACCCTTTGTAATATATGATCCATTTTAGGTAAAGGGTAATTGTCTTTCAAGGACACTTTGTTCAAATTTCTAAAGTCAACACATAATCTTATCTCTCATGTTTTCTTCCTTATTGAAACTAGGTTGGAAACCCAATCAAAATATCTAATTAGTGCAATGATATGTGCATCATACATTCTTTTCCCTTCTTTTTATATCAAAGGTAATAAAAAAGGGTTAATTGTTATCAACCTTTCTTTAAATTGTTTCTGATCTTCTTTTATTGGAATTTTATGTTGGATTATGCTGGTATCATAGGAGATCTTCATAACTCCAAGGAAAAAAATCTTTATATTCCTTTAAAAGAATAATGCATTTTTCCTTTTCTTATTGAGGTAATGTTTTGAAAAATTTAATTATTTTTGGTTTTAACTCTGTTGCAATATTTCATTCTTCTATATCAGATCTAACTGGCTCCATTTCTAGTTTTCTAGCTACATCATTTGAGTCAGAAATATATTCTAAGGGAGTTAAACCTTCAGGTAAGAAATTATCCTTAAGATTCAATATGTTTGATTCATCATCAATAATTTCTTCAATCTCTACTTTCTCTAAACTATCTATATCAGCTTGAATAAATCTACTTGGTTTATCAAACTTTATTCTACTTACATCTAAGTTATTCAAATATATTTCACAATATAAATCTTGATCTATAGTACAATATGTATCTATCTTACAATTCTGAAATTCTCCTTCATTGTTCATAAACTTGTAAATCTATTCATCTTGAGAAAAAAAATTCCAATACTTAAGATTGTCTAGAATTATTGTCAGCAGTATATCTATGATTAGGTTGGAAAGGTGAATTTCATGTACTAGCAAAGATTTCTAGACAGTGAACTTGTATATTTTGTTTTCTAGGTATAGTAGCAAATTTACATTCCAATAAATCATCAATTAAATCTATCACAATGTCTCTGTATATGCTTAGTCTAGGATTGTAAATAGAATAAACTCCATTTACTTGTTTTATGATCAACTCTAAATCTCCCATGATTAAAATTATTTTTCCTCTTGAATTCCTAATGATTTGGAGTCCTAGAATGAGGGCTTCATACTCAGCCATATTATTGGTACATTTAAAATTGAGCATGAAAGCATGGCCTCCTAAGTGATTAGTCTCCATGTTGGTTATGAAAACTCCTTCTCTTGCTCCTAACTTATTTACTGAACCATCAAAGTCTAAATTCCATAGGGATTCATGAAAAATATTATCATTATTTGGTGCTTTCTTTTTCTCTACTAGTTTAGTTTGGATTTCATTAGTTTCAGAGTTGCATAGGATAAAAGAATCAAGGTCAGTTGTTGTAGAGTAAATTGGGTAATTTATAGATCTTTCTGTACTACTGACCATGTACTTCATCAATGTTTCCGTATATAACTTTTTAGGCTGGCCAAAAACTGCTATAGTAGCATAAGACATGTACAATTGTAGAGATCCCTGTAACTTTTATCCCCATGAGCGAGAAAGTAACATTCCATATTTAGGTGGGATATAAACTCCTAAAATTTCCATTAATATACTCTTACCATGATATTGAACTAGTGTTACACACAATCTCTGATTAAACCTAGGCATTTAGCTTTACTTGAATCAAAAGAAAACAAATCTTTATATGGCCTTGTAATTTCTAGATTAAGAGTTTCCATTATAGCTTTAGGCATTATATTATGGGAAGCTCCTAAATCTAGCATGGAATTATGTAAAATTTGATCATGAATGGTAAGACTGATATAAAATGGAGGAAATGCTCCATCTGCATCTTTTCCATTCACATCTGGGCCAAAAATCAACTTTGAATGATCATCATTTAGATTTATGGAATCTTCTCCATCATTCATATTTAATGTTTCAGTAATGGTTGATTTATATAATTCATGTTTTACCAATTCAGTCAAAGGAATTGGTATTTTAAGCTTTGCAATTTCTGATTGTATGTTGAATGTAGGTTGAATTTTACTGATTTGAATCAATTATTCTTTGGTAAATGTAGTTTGAGTTGGTTTGTCTTATTTTTCTATACTTATTTTTTCATTTTCAAGTGTTTTGACATTCTCTGTTTGTGTTTCTTGTGTTTACTGCTCTTAACTTTCTTTTCAGGGATTGTTTGTGAAGTAGCAGATTTTCTTTCAGACTTAGAATTATCAGCAGATGTTTTTGAAGTAGCATTTTTTGGATCTACTGATTCAGGATCAGCAGAAGGTATTTTAGGATCAAAAATTGTTGTTCTAACTGAATTAGAAGCTTTAGCAATAGTATATTTCTGTGAAATTTTTGCAACTTGAGCCACTTCAGCAGTAATATCAACAATTTTAGGGCTTGATGCATTTTTAGGACTAGAAATGTTTTGGGAAGAGCTAGTGTTTTTCTTGTTTTCCCTTGGGAGAATTTGGAGAACTTTTCTTTTGGGAGCTTCTACTATTTTTTGATTCTGAGTTTGGGAAATTTTCTTTGTAGAAGACTCATTTTTTTTTTCTTATTTCTAAGGTTATATTGACTATGTATTTAATTTATAGAATAATTATAACCTTGTTTATAATCAAATGATTCACTCAAATCTAATTTGAGTTGTTGGAGTTCAAATATTCTTGATCTTCTTGAGTGAGGAAAATAGTATTATTATCATCTATTCCCATTATATTTATTGCATCCTCATCATCATCGTTATTTTGAGAAATTTCAGCATAGTTCTCTTGGAATGGTGGCCTTATTGTTTGGTATCAGGCTATTTCTTTTGCTTTTCTAGAATTTGTGTTTTTTCTAAAATTGGGATTTCTGATTTATTGTTGGTTATCCCACTGAGGTCTCCTCTCTATGTTGTCTAATCTATCCATCATACTATCTAAATTTTCAGCTAACATGCCTATTTTTGTGTCTTAATTGGTAGTTTCTTCTTTAATGGTTACTCTTCTTTCATTTTTGAGTCTAGCATTTTTGGCTAAGATGTTTACTTCTACACTAACAATGTCTGTTTGCATTTTTTCCAAGGTGTCTACATCTCTTTCCCTTAATTGGAAACCCATATTTGCATCAAATCCATTAGGGAATTTGAGTAGGACAGAATAAGGAGTGGGTTTAAGATTTTCAGGGATAGAATTATAGCCACTATTATATCTAGTGTAGTAGTCTTGGACTGACTCATTCAGAGCTCTTTTCAAGGAATAAAATTTAGAAAATATTTGGAGGGGATTATTTTTCTTTTCCCATTTATTTAAAAACAATCTATGAAACACAACTAAATAATTTACACTACTAGCAACTAGATCTTTAAACCACTTCTTAACTTCTCCTGTAAAAGTTTGTGCAAACAGCTTCATTCAAACATTTGAGTAATCAATCTCACAAATTTCAAAGAATTTTGTCATCTTAGTAATGTGTTTTTGAGCAGTATATTGGGTAGTGCCATAAAACAGTGGTATTTTATTTTGATAGTCTTGAGGTGTGTCATGAATCTATTGTGGTAAGACTAGGGGAGCATATCTAGCAGCCATAGCTTGAAGTTTAGCTTGGCTAGGAGGTAAAGTAGAACTTCTTGGAGCAGTGCTGGAAATGATGCTGATGAACTAAAAACTATATTTGAAGTACTGGGAAATGAAACTAGAATGTATATGTAACTACTAGGGAATGGGGATGATGTGTTTAGGAAATCAAAAAGTGAACTAATGGATATAGTGGATGAAGTGTTAGGTGGAAATAATAATCTATCTTGTAAAGGTAATCTAGGGATAAAGGGATCTGTAGATTAGCTGGTAGTGGAATCTATAAATGATGTAACAACATACAGAGATGAATCTCTAACTGTTATTATTGTGGTATGTAATTAAGAAACTGGAGGCTTATTTGCATAGGTCAAAAATTGAGCTAATTCAATAGCTTGATCAATATCTTTGAGAATAGTAAGATTAAGTTCTTCAATTTTAGTGTGATCCTGAATTTTCTATGATTTAGAATCTGCTGTAATATTTTTCTATTTTGTATCAAGAATGAAGTGAAAAAAGGGTCTGAGACAGTAGTTTTAAGATCACTTTTAGATTTTCTTGTAAATAAATAATGCTCAAATTTCAGATCAAAATCAATATCTTGCAGACTCACTAACTCTTGTGGTAATGAATTGACTCTTTTTAATGATACTTCAACTTCTAAATTTTCTAACTGTTTTTCCTTTTTACCAATTCGGTCTGGGTTGTCTACTATAGCAGAAGGCTTAGGATCCATGTTAGACCTAGTATAATGAACTTTCCTAGAAGCTAGAATTATTGTTTCCAATATACAAAACTTATAAAAGAAATATTAAAGTAAAAGGATGTATAAAAATATTTTCTTTAAGACTAGTTTTATGATTGAGGATTGGTTAGTTCCCCAATATGGTCGCCTGTAATGTTATCACTCTAGTAATTCTCAAGTTGTGTGATTATGGATTTAAGTCAAAGAATTCTAGAGGTGACAAAAAACCCACTTCAAACTCTAGGATCTAGCATTCCTAGGGTTTAGAGAGGGCTCTCTCTTTAAAGTTTAACTTTGTTTTAATTTGTGAATATTAGGCTAGTTATGAAAGTGCAGTTTTGGTTTTTCTTTGGTATATTTCGTGGGAAGAAACACTTTAAAGGATGGATTGTGGGAAATCTATTTGTCCATTGGGCTATGGAATCAAAATAAAGAAAACAGGACTAGGATCAAGGGAAAAAAGTTCAAATTTCTTCAAGGCAAGATAGATAACCCTTGGAGATCTTAGAAAGTTGTTTTTTTGAGGTGGTATGATCAGGATAAAGGGCACTTAAGAATCCTTAAATCCGGAAAAGGAAGTAGTAGGAACAGGTCAAACGAGAGAGTGGGAAATTAAGGGTTCGCTACACTGAAAATTAGAGGAAAACATATAAATGATAACTAGTTAAAAACATTGTGCTTTTAACAAATCCTGTAGTAATACTCCTAGTTATACATTTAGATTTAGCATAAACATAAACGGATGCATGTAACAAAGAAGAGAAACAATGACAATTGAAGAAAATACTTCACTCCAAATAGCTCATCACAGGAATCCTAAAATATGATGTCAATTTTCTTTGATCCATCCTGCTACTTGAAGTTTTGACACACAAAAGCTTTAAAGTCCAAGAAGAAATGACTATAACAGTGCCAGTAATTTTATTGCACAAAAACACTTCTAAAGATGAAGTATTTATACAAAATTATTTACAAAATATCCTAGAAAACTTCTATATATTATCTTACGAAAATAAAATATCTTTACAATAAAAATAGAGACAGCTTCTTAACAAATCAGCAGGCTGTCCTATTTTATCCATAAGAAATAGAAACAGTTTTGAGGATAAAACAGGTAGCTACCTTAATGTCGTCCTTGCTGGCCTTTAGATATATTCTGAATCTGATTTGTCTTGTCTGATACTCTTTCTCGAATACTCTTTATTCACTGATACTCTTTAACCTTTAGTCAAAAGATGTTTACTGCTGTAAATAAAATCTATTTTGACTGTAATTTAGAAAACATATTTCTTCCTTCTTTTCACATGCTTGTCTTTTATCCCTCATAACAAATCAGTAAGTGACTACCAATCCTCATTTTTAGGAATTTGAATATTTTTTAATTTCCTAAAATTCTCATCAACTTCTATATATCTAGCAAAGGTTGTCTTGATTACAAACAAGTGTTTGATTTCATACTGTAGGTAAAATAAATCTTCAAAAATCTTCAGTAACACTTTTCCTATTAGGATGCCTTGAGCTGTTGATTTATTTACCTGTTCCTTGGAAAATTCTCTTATCTTCTTATCATAGTAATTTTGAGGCATTAACTTATCATTAATGACCATGATATCAGGAAGTCCTTTTTGTCTCAGACTTGTGAACTTAACCATAAATCTAGTTATGGAAGTATTCATACCTTCACATTTTTCTTCAAGTTTCCTTGTCAAATTTCTCTTTGTTGTGACTTTCCTAATTTCTAGGATAGTTGCAGTTATGTTTGTTATTTTGAGCTCTTCCAATTCTTGTCTATTTATGTTGTTAAGGAAATTGATTAGCCTCACAAATTGCTCTAGTTTGTCAGCTAAATCAGTTTGAGTCTTTTGAATTTCTTCTTGGGCTACTATTAATAATTCTCTTTTCTCAAAAATTACTTGAATTGAAGGCCATACATCATGGATGGCTTAAATGATATTATTTCAAAGGTGATTTTTGATGTATGATATATGATCCTTCAAATTTAATTCTTTTTGCAACTTTTTTAACTCTTCACTCAATCCGCTGGAATTTTGTTCATGTATCTTAGCATTTACCTGAGCTGATTTATTTCAATTTTCAAGATTTTCAACCATTTTTTTCAATCTATTAATCTCATTTGTCTTTAAATACATCTCTTCCATTACTTTCAATATCTTTTTGGACTCATTAGTGGGTTTTACTGACGTCGTAGAATATTCAGTGGCTGATGTTGCCAAATAAGTTATTGGCACTGCAGTAGCTAGTGGTTCTTTGGGTGCCAAATTTTCTCCTAAAGTTGAAGGCACTACTCTAGTGATAACTAGAATGACTGTAGGAATCACTGGTTCTTTCACTATCTCCTTTTCTTGGACAAGATTGTCCATTTGTATTTCCATTTCCTTAACCTGGGCTGTCAACTGATGAATTAAACTCATCATTTCATATTTTTCATTCTGTTCCTATATGACTTCCTTTGTTTGAGGATGTTCACTTTGAGGAAGTTTGATTTGTTTCCTCAAGGCTGTTATATCCTCATTTTTCTTTTTCACTAATGATTCTACTGCTTTGATATTAGTAGGATCATATTCTACCTATATAACTAGCTCTTCCAAGGCTTTTATCCTTATATCCTTGGCATGCAATGAAGCTTTGTCTATATTCATTTGATCTTGCATGTTGGAGATAGTATTTTGGAGCTTTTGAGCACTTATAGCTTTTGTTGTAACTGTGGAATACAACATCTTTGAGCTTTTCCTGTGAAACTCAATTTGATCTAATGCATCGATACTGTTGGTAGCTACTTCTAGATCAACCTTTTTATAGTGAGAAACTGTCTTTGGAACTTATAGTGTGGGATGTAATACTGACATAATAATTTTTTTACTTGAGTAATCAAATGTTGATAGGAATCTATTTTGATTACCTGGATTTTTTTCAAGAACTGAGAGTAAATTTCATTTTTGATTTCATCATTCTTCAACTTTATCTACTTATATTTCTCTTTAATATCCAAATCTTTTTCCTCGGCTAGCTGTGAGGAAGAGGTTTCCATGCTTTTTTGTATTTCCATTAACTGTGTGTCTTCATTATTGATTTCTTCTTTCTGATTTGGCTCATTAATAATTACATTAGCTAGATTAGTCTTCGACAAACCTGTGTTGGTATTTAAAGGCTCTGTTTCTTCCACATATATTGTCACTTTTCCTTTACCTGTTGTATCTAATTTAGGCCTTTTGTTATAAATGATCTTGAAATTTGTGCTTGTTGTGGTTTCTTCCACATAGGCTCCTTCTTCCCTTATTCTTTTGGTGGATTTCTCTGGCTGATTTGCAGCTTCTAAGCTATGACTAGTATTACCTTTTTTTATTACATCTATTAATGAATTTTCAATCCATTCAAGATGACTGGAAAAATTCTCTATCTTTGGTTTAGCTTCATGAATAAAAGGTGTTAATTTACATTTCACCCTTATCTTGCTCAAGATCCCTTGTGGGTCATAGTTGAAAGGGAAACTCTCTTCAAATTTATACTCCAATAACTGATTTGTTGCTTCTTTTTCTGCACCTTTGTGATTGCATGTGAATGGCCCAATTTGATTCTTAAGTTTGAATTGGGTTTTCTTCTTAGCTTCCATGAAATTGATGGAATCAGAGTTTAGGGTCTGCCTGATATAATCCAAGGAAAAGATCCTCATTCAAGGATGTTTGGGTAACTTGTAAGGTAACAAGTTTTACTCGAAGACTCTGATTTCATTATATTTCTGATATAAATACCAGTCACCAACCTTACTCTTCTCTGATACCTACAATATCTTCTTCATTTCCTCATTTATTCTAGGCTGCTTTGTCTTGGTCAACATGGTGATCACTGGATGTAAAAATAACTTTGAATAACTAAAAGCTATACATTCTTTTCTAAGCAATGATTTCCAAAAAATGACAGATAAAGGATTTGCCTCGATGTCAAGTTTTTGAAGAATGATTGGAAAATTATCAGATTGGAAGTATAGGAACATATCTAAAGGGTAGGAGGTATATCTAAACACTCCCTCTATTTGCAAATTGGTCAATTGGTAATTAATATTATCAGCAATGAAACCAATATAATCAAATATTACTAAAGGTGATTGACCTGGAGAAAAGGTGGACAAGAATCCTAAGATGGATTCATCAGTGTGTTCATGATTGAAATATCCAAGTATGAAGGAAAGCATGGAAATGACATTTCTTGAACCTTTAGGGAATTTAGCAGTAGAATATGGAGGATTTAACTTGGGAATTTCTACATGTAGAGGCATAAAATTCTGAAAAATCATGAACATTTTGGGAAAATCTAGGCCAATATATAGTTTGGTGAGGGCCTTTATATACAAAGGGATTGATTGAGGGTCAGGCTAAAGTTGCAACATTTGGCTAATTGGTTCTGTAGTAATGGTAAAGAGGACTTATTTACTGGCATTTACAATAGCTCTTTGCTCTCGAATATAGTACTGCTAACACAATATAATGATCTCCTGACATGGGTGAGTTAATGGGACCACATATTTGGGAAAATTTGATTCCCAAATATGGACTTCTTCTTGATCATCTAATGGCTTCTCATAGCACCAGTTATGGATATCTAGCAGGTTGAATTCAACTATGGTGGCTGATATTTTGTAATCAATATAAACTAGGGGAATATGTTCAATATCAACAACAGGTGGTTGCAATGGATTAACAACAATAGCAGTACTTGGAGTCATGGCCGGGGTAGGTTATGTGCTTTAGAACCTTCAAGATTTCTTGTACTCTGCTTTTTAAGCATTTTGATCTACTTTTGCAAGTTTAGATAGTTTGTAGAAGTAATTTTACTATAAAAAAGGATTAATTGGGAAAATTTGGCAAAGTATAGTCCCTTTTTGGATTTCCTGTTCAATTAGTCCTGTCAAAGATGTTAAGAGGCTTTAGAACTAGTTTAAAATAGAAAACGGGAGTTTCCTAAGTATTTGACTGAAAAATAGGGCTATAAAACTCTTTTGAAAAGGATCACAGAGGGTTTAGGGTACCCGTAGAGGTTTATAGCTTATTTCAGAGTTTGAAATAGATCTTAAAACTGTGAAAAACTCATAAATTTCCCAAAAATACCGGGCAATAGAGAAAAAGGGTTTCTCGGAAAATTTTTTCCATAGTTTGGCCTATTTTTAGGGATTTTTAGCCATTTATTTTAATTGATTCTAAAACTACGGGAGTGTTTGTTCTTTAAAAGGTTTTTAAATTGATTGTAGGTTCAATTTTTTTAGAAAAATAATTGTTATAATGCAGGTATTTGATCTTTGTAATGGTTTATGGGGTTCTAGCTGAGTTGATGGCGTAAGTGAATAGTTTGGAGCAATTTGTAGCTCCTCAGTAGTCTTCAAAGGTTTGCAGGGAAAATTATGCAGGCTTCAAGCATGAAAATGGCACAAAAATGCTTGATAAAGGTGTTTTACAGTCGGGAAAGCTTTGCAGAGGGTTAAAAACGCAAGAATGATATGAAATTAATGTATTTCCAAAGGTTTATTAGACATTTTGGTTGTATTAAATCGGCATTGAATGCAGGTTGCATCAGGCAGGAGGAGCGGTTTCAGAGTTCAAACGGATTAAAAAACAGAGTGGTTATCGCGTGGAGTTGAGGTGGTAAGTGGCTTTAGACTCAACCCACATGATCCAGTGATTGAAGGGCATGTGGAGGGGAGATGGAATTAGGAAACCACATTTCACACAACTTTGGCATGGGGATGAAAGTGCATCTATTCTGCATGATATTGGATGTCAATCGTCGGATCTGAAGTTCATGAGCGAACGATCCAGATTAATTCAGAAGCAATGTCGAGATAAGAGTAGTGGGACTAGAGTTTCATATGCCACGGGAATGGTTTTAGGCTTTATAAAACTGTGTTTTAATAAATTTTAAACCTTAGGTGTTATATAACATGGCAGAGGGAAATATAATGTATATTTAAATTAAAACATTTTCATTAAAGGTTTCAATAAAAACATATGCGGGTAGGTTTATTATATATTTTATAGTTTTATCAAATGCACTACACACATGTTTAAACTACATGGTGAAGGATATTTATTTAAGGATAGGTTTATACCAATGGGTAATTGGGTGGGGTTTTATATATTTGCGTACATGGGGATATTTACCTATGGTCTAAACTTTAAAATAGTGAATTTCGGGGGTTTATTTAAATATAATGGTATTAATAACTATGGGAGGCTATTTTTATGGATTTAATAAAATAGGTTAAAAGTTAATATGAAAAGGGTAGTAAAAATGGAAATAAAACACATTTTATCTCTGAGTAAAGTGTAAAAATAAAGCATTTCTCATATTTTACATTACTTCACTAATAGTTAGGATAAATGTAATTTTGAGGGTTTTATGAATGATTTTGAAGGGAAATTAATTATTTTAGGGCTTTCAATTTTACTAAGTAAGAATGTGTCTTTACTTAGGAAAAAAGGGTTTTGATGTATGAATGAAGGGTAAATGCTGAGAAATGTGGGTTTACGGTAGGAACTCAATATTTTCAATTTGTCAGTCATTGAGCCTTGGTTCTGGTCCTAACAAAAGTGAGAGAAATGCTCTCATCCTTTTTGACTGATAGTTTAGAATACAAAATACCTATATGGGAATGGAAATTAGTGATTTTTCCGAATGATGCTTTATTACATGATCGCTCAACTCATTTCTACCTACTCAAATTTATTTCTAATATTTTTTCTTCATTTTGTAGGTGCATTTAGGCTTGCAACCTTCAAACATTTTTCTTTCAAAACATAGAACTATCTAAGTCTACCTTATTTCATCCAAGCGCTCAAATTAAATTTTTGAGCACCTCATTATTCTCTACCTATCTACTGATTTTTCAAGTTTAAACTGTTTGACAAATCTTTATTCACTATCTAGAACATGAAATTGAAAACTTGAAAAGTTAATATTAAACTATTTAACTGATCATGGATTATGGCATTTATTGTCACTCTGCACATAATCATTATTCTTGCAGTAAAAGTAAAAGTGGTGGCATTTAATCTTGCTCACTTTTAGGTCTTATTTTCTTTTCCTTTTGGGTTCTATATTTTTCTAAGTCCTTTAATTTTTCTTTTAGGACTTTTGACCCTCCTTTTATCGTTTTTTATTATTTTTTATTTTTTCAAAATATGGGAAAACAACTTGCAGAAAGCAAGGTATATACATATTTACAACACTATCAAATTCAATCCAAGATTTTATGAACCCTATTATTATAGGACACTAACACAACCCATGGGAGGACCTACATATTCGGATCCCAATCCATGTTGGCCCTTGCCTAAATTAAAAAAAAAAAATTGGTGTGCCTTGTGCACCTGAGCGCACCAGTGTGCTCTATTATCCCAGTGCACTGCGCAAGTACTGATAAAAAAATTATGTCAGTGTGCCATTTTTAAAATATGCAGCCGGTGCGCTATTTCATTATGGTGTTTTTTTTCAAAAAAAAAAAAAAAAAAACTTTTAGAAAAATACAAACCTTAAATTCTTTTTGTTTCTACCCTTTCTTCTCCCTATTTCTGTGATTTAAGAATTAGGGATTTTAAATTTATATTTATAGGGTTTGTATTTCTAAATATAGACCTAAGACATCCAACCGATGGGACAATTAGCATAGTCAGATCCCAATCCATGTGGGCCCTTGCATGAATTAAAAAAAAAACATATTTTTTTTTAATCGGTGCACCTTGCATATAATAGTGAACCGGTGCTCTTTATTGTCCAAGCGCACCGCATAAGTAATGTGATAAAAAATTAATAAACAATTTTTTTTTATCGGTGGCCCATATGTAAAATATGGCACCGGTTTATGCTACAAAAATTAATACTCGACAATTTTTATTATTTTATCATGGTTAACCGGTGCGGTGATTGACACGTAACGCACTGGTGCTCCTTGTTAACACAGAGCACCATACAGTCTATTATACTATTTGTGTGGTGTGTTTGGAAGGCAGCCACACACCAGTGTCGGTGCGCACATCATGAATGGTGCACCGGTGTCTTGATATTTTTTTTTATTTGAAAAGTTGACAATTTATTTCTAAATATATTAATGAATGATATGGTACAGGCTTGAGATTCATAAAGAAATTACTGACAAGAGATCAACTAACAAAAATACTGATAGCATGTCAAGAAAAGAAAAAAAGGAAAGTTCTTTGTAATTTTTTACAAAAAATATCAATTTTGAACTATATATATGTAAGTTTAACTAATATGTATTGTTTATTATGTATCATGTAGAGCCAAAAAATGACGAACCTCGCCAAGGTTATTTCTGATCTAGGACCAGAAGAGTGTAAAAGCTTGATGGAAAAATTTCAAAAGGATGAAACAGGTGATTGAAAAAATATTATCGATCGATATGAGTTTCTTTTTTTAGTTTTCATTAATAATATAATTAAAATTATTAGATAATATGTGTGATACAGTCTATTAATTCACATCTGTTTAATGTTCTACATGGACCAACAACTCAGAAAAGGAATGTTGTTCTAAGAAAAGAAAAAAAATATAACATGCAAATGAAAATTAATTGCTCCTTAGCTCATCTGGAGTGGTGCTAGAGGTTAATGAAAGGGGGAAAAACTTTTACAAAAGTTTGAGGGATCTAGTGGAATGAATGTATAAACGTTCTTTCCACTAACAATACAAAAACCAATTCAATGATTCCAAGAACCAAATTTTATATAAAATATAGGAAGAGTTTCCAGAGAATTTTTCAATGAGACATGTCAGACTTTTAATAGCAAAAACATCAGCAAAAAAAAATAAGGAATGAAAAAGTAATATTCCGTTAGATGTTTGTCTAGAATTATTTATAAATGTCACTTTTTTTATACTTACTTTTCATATATCAATATAAAATATAAATAGTTTATTGTCATGTTACATTTTTAGGAAGATTATGAAAATTTCAAAAGATGAAGGACGTGATATCAGAAATATGCCAATAGGAATGTCTAAAAAGGTGTACAAGGAGATGGTCAAAGAAATGGAGAAAATGTCATCGCGGGAAGACCCATGTCAACAACAACATGCTTCAAATGTAATATGTATTCATTGAAGTTTTCGATCATTAGGTACAATAAATAAAAAATTTAGCATTAAATATTAATTTTCAATTATTTTCTTGCATAAAAGAAAAGAAAATGGAATTGATTCAGCACATAAAATAGGATGAGAAGGAATAAAATGATCGATATCTAAGTTTGTGAGTAATTGTTAATTCCTTATAACAACTTAAATAGATTTCATTTTTGTATTTTTTTAAGTTGTTTTACAAAAATCATCATTGAATGTCCTCAAATAGGTGCTAACATACAAAGAATAGCCATCAAAGGAATTGATTGAAATTGGGTTAAATATGGGTTGTGAGTATATGTTGTCATATCAGAACTTAATTGTGGAATTTGTAAGCATCTATCGATCTTGTTTTACTTATCCCCGTCTATAATTAATAGAAAAAATAAATCTTTTATATTAAATATATGATTTGTTATGGGGTATAAAACTTGCAGGAAACAAGGTTTGGCACTGCGCCAACAGATCAAATCTTAAAATATGTCATGTTACATGGCTTTGATAGAATGTGTATTGTTTATGAGTCAATTGTTGCATTGGTATGTCATTTCTTTTTTATTTACATTGATGTATATTATTTAATATTTAAATTTTCATTATAATCACCAATGTATATGCACTCATTACAATTTATTTTTATGTTTGTAGATGGAAGGTGAAGAAGAAGAAAACAATCAACACCGTGAACAAAAAATTCCTGAAAATAACCCAAGTCATGGAAGTATCTCTAGCAGTGACAATAGTTCAAGTGAAGAATGATGATCACTATGTTTGGATATCAAAGCAAGGCGTTGTATTTTTTGAAAAATGTCTGTGAAATTAGAAATTTTCTTTAATTTAATAGAAATAGTGTCTCAATTGAAAGATAAAGGGATAACAATAACTTTCCCATTTTGTATAACAAATAATGTCTCATTCATATATATATATAATGTTTTAATTTATTCTATTGCATTCTCTATTGTTGCTATTGTGTTCTTCATTGTCATTCTCAAATGTACAAATAAAAATTTAATTCATAGGAATATTGTTATAAGATATATATATATATGTGGTGACTTTTGATGAATAATTAATTTTAAAAAACCACAATAATTATGATATGATATAACAAATTAATCCAAACATCACATTCAAATGCATTAATAAAAACTTAATTAATATGAACATTGTTATAGGATGTGTCGATTTTTGATGAATAATGAATTTAAAACAATCACAATAATTGCATTGTCATAGGTCAATGTTTCTAAAAAATACAAAATGAAAACCGGTGCGTGTATACTTATACCGGTGTGCTTGTATTCTTAAGTTCTCCGGTGCATTTTTACGACCAATGGGCACCGCACAAATACCAAAACTAGTTAAAAATATTGAGGCATTTGTGCAGTACGATGCTCTGGTGCATTTATGTCTATATACACATCGGTGCCTTTTTATGACCTATTAGCACCACGCGAATACAGAAACCAATTATAAATCTTGGTGCGTTTGTGTGATACTATGCACCGGGGCATTTTTTGTGTATATACGTAGCGGTGCATTTAGACGACCTATGGTCATTGCACGAATACCGATACCAATTACAAATCTCAGTGCATTTGTGTGATACTATGCACCGGGGCGTTTAAGAGTCTATATGCACTAGTGTATTTGTATGACATATTTTCACCGCACGAATATCAATACCAATTGTAAAGCTCAGTGCATTTGTGTGAAAAGACACACCAGTGCATTTCTATATGTCTACACACCAGCGCGTTGATACAACCTATGGGCACCGCTCAAATCCCAAGACCAATTATAACGACCCCATGCATTGTATCACCAACACTATTCCCGGTGTTGTTTTATACCTTAATGGCCCAGTGCATTCTTCTTCGATCACCCCGGGGCACTTTCCATAGGTACGCACCAGTGCGTTAAAGCCTAATTAGCGCTCCGAGGAAAAAAACATTCGTAATAACCTCCGACCACCCATGTTTTTTTATTTTTGTTGAATTTCCGTTAAAAGCTCCACCAAAATCACCGTAACCATAAAAGGATGTGGTGGCATATGTTTTTTTGATAATTTTGGCCAATTTTATAACAATATGAACCTCCTTTATAACCTTTGCTAGAGGGTCTTTTCCTTGTAGTTCTTCATCCTACAACCTTTAACATTGGTATATCTGTTATTTATTCATATGCTCAATCGGGTTTCTTTCTTGTAACTAATTATTCAATCTAGTAATCATCTCTTTGTAGATACAGTCTCTTTCATTAAATAGAATGTGTTGATCGTCAACTTCCTTTTTGAGTTTAGAATTTTCTGCTTCTAGATCCATAACTTTATTTTCACTTTCATATCCATTATATTCAATATTTAATGAAAAAGGAAGTGGATCACAAGAATAACAATCAATACCTACTTTAACTTCTTCATTTATTGTTGCACACATTTTCTGAGTTTTATTCTTCCTTTGAGTAGCCTTATTCTTTTCCTTCCTTCCCATTGTGATAGATTTCCTTCAAGTGATCAAGCTTCTTCTGAAGGACCTGATATGATACCAATTGTTGAGAAAAATAATGAGAAGGGGGGGGGGGGGGTTGAATCAGTATTTAAAATCACACAAAATTTTCTTTTTCTTTAGTAATTTCTATACGCAACTTGACTTAATCCAACTTGTGTATGTGCGCGCCTTTCATTAAGGAAAGTTGTGTATGCCAAGAGAACTTATTATTCAGATAAATATTCAATAAATTTACTTAGACCAGTGCATCATTGATTCATTAGAAATCTGGTAATAAGTAATCATGTGCAGTAAGAACAGAATAAAACATCACACATAAGAAACACACATGAACACCAAAATTTAAGGTGGAAACCCAGTGTGGGAGAAAACCACCATTGTTTTCATCTCTATCTTCAATATTTATTATATATAAAACTTCTTACAATATTGTATTGGAGTAGACTCATACCAGCACGTAGGCACCGAACTGCACAAGGCTGCAAACTTCACTTATTCTCCAACTGCTATTGGAAGGGAGCTCGAAGACCCTGATCTCATTTACCGACCGCCATTGGAAGGGAGCTTCGACCCCCCTGCTCTCATTTATGAGCCACTACTAGAAGGGAGTTACAACCCCTGATATGATCACCAAATCATACTGGTAGGATGCTTCGACTTCGTCACTATAGGCTCCAACCCTCAACACCACTACATACCACGTTTAATTAATTTTCACACTGGATCCACTGGCTTCAATACATCACAATTTTTAGGCTTATTTTCATCAAATTTTAATCCCAATACAATACATCAAACTGAAACATATAAATGTACCAAATCATTCATTAAATCATCAATCAACCAACCAATCACTGATATTTAATCACATTCAATTAGCAACATAATCAATACTAAAACAACCTAGATCTATGTGAAGACATCATTGACAGACGTTAGAAAAAAAAATAAAAAACTAATCAAAAGTTTCCTTCAACATTCTTTATAAAAACCATGGCTTACATATGCGCCTTCCATAATACATGTCCGCGAGTGTACGCAATTATTATGAAACCAAATTGCATATCTATCTCAATATATTACTGAATATATATGCACCTCTATAGAACGAAACCTATGTGTATATGCACCCTCCTTGAGTCGAACCCATGTATAGATCTGTAAATAATTCAAGACTACGCAACAGTTCAAAACTTCAAAATTACTCAAACCATAACCTTCACTACAACAAACATGCACCATACCATAGATATAAACATCTCACAAATGAATCATGTAAATACATAGTCATTTTAGGCCTAGAGATCTTGATCCATCATTTTATTCATGGGTGCATCATTTTTTCAAATTTATCAATAAAATATAGCCCATTCCATGCATATATACTTGAGATTGATGTATTCATTCAATTCACATACTCATGCACACTTAGCACTATGATCTTCACCTCCTTGTATAGTTTGAGCATTATACAATACCCTGAGCCAAAACCACACAAGTGTCAATGGTATTCTGGGACGAGATCAAATAACCATTACTGCACTCAATATTATGGGCTAATTCCATGGTAAATACCCCTGGTATTATAAAATCAGTGCGCTAGTACAGACACAACTTTTCTTCTTCGCACCTGCATGTATACATGACTTTGCCTTTACTAACTTGCGTATAGTTTTTCAATTATGTATCTTTATCCATCTTCTTATTCTAATATGAAAAACCTATGTCCTAACACTCTGCCATTCTATTCCATCACTTTTTCACCTTTGAGCTTATCCAAAAACCATATATTTGGTCTTTTACAAGTGGGTTTCCATCAAGGACAACACATGCATCATAATGCCAACACCTTCAAGTGCACAGATTCACCAGAGCTACTTGTTTCAGACTCCTCATCATTTTTCAGATTCACCTTTGAGAGGGATATAAACAAAACCTCCTTCTATATCTACTCTATAATTTTTTCCTTTGTGTGTATTCTGGCCTCTTCGAGACATTCACTCAATGTCACTGCACAAAGTACCCTTTTCACACAAAATTATTTTAATCCGCAGTTTCAATGAGCACAAAAGCTTTCCTCTAGAGCCCTTAAAAAATATCCTTTTAGCTTCAGAATATGATACAAAAGTATCAATAACAAGTTTAGTAAAAAACCCACTCAAAACACTATCAATCCAATACTCTATTGTGCGATAAATTTTATTGCTAGATTTCTCTAACTGCTTAACGAGCTCAGGAGTCCACCTGGTGATCACATCATCCTTTGCATAGGTTTGAAATTCATTTAGTAGAGATAACCACTCATGTAAGTCACTCACAAAGAAAGGAAAGAAAATTTTGTGGACCTCTTTATAGATATACCTTTTCTCCCAATCCTCAACATATAATTTAGGGTTTTCTTTTTCCTTGATTGCAAATTTGCACACCTTCTTATCTAGCCAATCTTTCAGTTGGTTCTTCATCGGATTACACAACATCGAATGTCCTTCAAACAGATCCTAGTCCCAAAAATGAAACCATTTTTTAGCTTGAGGGGTCCTGACCCAGGTTCAAAGTGTTTTGTGCAACCAAAAAAAACCTCTAACTACTGGCCCTTTCAGCAATGATCCTATTGCGCGGAAAAAGGTCTCACCTAAAGCAGTATGGTGGGGTGTTGGAACTAGGTTTCCGCACCCTAAGGGAGCATTTGATGTGTGTTTTACCCTTACTTATCAGACTTAATGCCTATTTGTCTGCACAATACTTCCTCAACAACCTAGATCTAAGAGAAGTTACAAACCCTTAACATATGCACCTAAAGATATTATTATATCTCAGTCAGATCTAACTTATTAGAACCAAACCACACTTGTGCGATCACACAGATAGTTTTCTAGTAAAAACCCGTAACACACATGTAATCCTTTTGTGAAGATAGATATTTTCAACATATAGTTAATTTATATAAATACACATTCAACATAAACATATTAATAAATAATCATGCATAACACATAGAAATTGCACCAGAAAACGCCAAAATATCATCTTTATTAATGGATATTCAACTTATTACAATCTCTTTCTATGTGTGCACATAGTATTAGAGTCCTTACACACAAATCAGGAACAGGTCTCTGGGCACACAGTGAGGAGGAGACTTTATACCCAGATAGACCTACCCCAAAACTTAGATCAAAACAATTCCATCAACGCAAACATCTATCGATCTACTGATATCTTACTCGACTTAACTCTTACATATTTATAGGTCTTTGACGCACACATACGATGGTTGAAAACTGAACTAAAAATGGGCTGGATAACTTTTTATGCTTTTCAAGAACCTCCCACTCACTTAAATAAATAAAACATCTAGCTTGTACTTGACATTTTGTGGAATTATTACTTGAAAGAGGTGTATGATTTATAACTGTTTAAGTGTCTTAAGTCCATTTTTTTTTGCTGAAATTAAAAATATATAACATCAATATAATTCAGAAATAAAAAATCCACACATAACAACAAAATTAGTCTAGGATTTCACCCGAATATTGTGGGCTACATCTCCTTGAGCTTTTGTCATCTTGAGTTGGATCTTGGGGATTATGGTAATGTTTATTTTACAAGTTCCACACTTAACTCCAATTATTACTAAATTTAACAAAATGGCTTATAATACCTTCTATATCCCTAGCATCAATTTCATCACTCTACAAATAGAGCTAGGCTCCCTTAGACTCGATTCCTTTTGTCGGTGCATTGAGCTACACTGAGCTTCTACATGGCACTAACTCCTTCAAAATTATTTTATTGTCCCTAAAACCACACCTAATGTCTCCATCACACATCAAGCAACAAATACAGACTTCTCATTTTCTCAAAACGAGCACTGCATCCCCAAACTAGGCCTTCCTCCACGGTTTGCCTTGGGCTGCCAAAAACTTCCCTTAAGCTTCTTAAGCTCTATAAGTCTTAAAATAGCTCTTAATATCCTTTCATTGGATTCATAATGCCAAAATTAGTTAGGATAGACTACTTCTTCACTGAAAATGGCCTCTGGGTGCTTTGGTTTCTCCTCTAACACCTGTCAGCACCCCTTGGCACTAGGGTCCCTGAAAACTTGTATGATGGGTTCTAGACCTCTATAAGTCCTAAAAATATCCTTCAACCTCCATAAATGGATTCAGAATGCTCATTAGAGTCATAAATGACTATTGGTTTGCTAAATAAGGCCTCTAGCTGCCCTGGCTAGGCAGGCTGGCAAAAGCTAGCACTAGTAGCCCCTACAACTTCACTGAAGTGTCACGGCCTTAAAATTTCCTCTATAGGCTCTAAAACCACACAATTAGTTCCAGAACATCTGAAACATCCAAAATTGACTATTGGATTTCTGAATAAGGCCTCTAGCTCCCTTGGCTAGGGCTCAAACTGTTGCTACCCCTTGGTGGCCCTAGTGGCCCCTTGAACTTCACTAAGGAAAAAAAATTCATGAAAGTTCTTGGATGGCTTTGAAGCCCACTCCATTAACTCAGGAATGTTGGATATAGTCGAAATTGACTATTGGCACTCCAAAATTCGACGAATCTAGCTCAAGATAAAGCTAAAACAAGATTTGTCCACTGATACCCAGAAATGCTCCACTAAATGTGGAGAACTAGACTTGACTCCAGTTAAATTCAGACCAATTCTGAAATTTTGGTGGGTGCTCCAAAATGACCGCCAGAATAACTGTAATATTTAATGTTGGTGGTTAGCGTTGGGCACATGACCCGAAATCTCCACAATCAGGTTAAATACCAAACGAAACTGTTGCAGACGGTTTTTCACCCATGGCATGTGAACATGTTTTCAGCATAAATGTTGGAGGTTACAATTTAACACCCACCGGTTTATCCAAACTCCATAATTTTCTGTTGAGGTTTTCACTATAGTCATTTTCATGCTAACAGTTAACTCTTCTGATGCGGTTAACATGTCGTGGTTTAAAACTTTTTTTTCAAGTTTAAACCATGAACCATTAACCTTTTAATATGGCCACGTATATTTTTTTAAAATCAATACTTTTGGTTTTTTGTTTAAATAAATATGAAATAGCCCTTCATTAAATTTTTAAACGTAGGTTTTGAGTTTTAATTTAAAATGTCTCAATTTAATTAATATAATTAAAGTTTTTTTTTAAATTAATATTTAAT
The DNA here is from genome assembly GCA_034641835.2 of Pinus albicaulis. NCBI lineage: Eukaryota > Viridiplantae > Streptophyta > Pinopsida > Pinales > Pinaceae > Pinus > Pinus albicaulis. The sequence goes on along the minus strand of CM076581.1, from coordinate 1,504,003,474 downwards.
ATATATAAAAACATTAATATAATATATGATTTTTTAAATCATATAAAATATAAAATATATATATATATATATATATATATATATAATTAACTCAACTTTAATACATTTGAAATATTTCTCCACATAAAAAATTATGAACCCATACTCAATATTAGAGAACATTGGGCAATTTCAAAATGCAATAAATTCTTCATTCGAATATCTTGGAAGACGAGATATATCTGGTCGCTCAAGTTTGCCACACTTCCTAACACTTTGAAATTTGAGCTATCACTTAGGTTGATGATCCAGTTCTGAACACACCTCCCCATTGGGAATATTTTGGACCCCAAAAGACTGATATATTGATATGTACAATAGATGAGAGTTCAACACCCTCTTCTTTTTAGCCTCCATACACTTTCCTTTCATGCCTAGTGCCTTTGAACCACAACTCAAAGGTAGTCGACACTTCCCTTCCTAGATGCGCTTGTCCTCCTGTTAATAAATTGTCTTCCTGGCACTCACCCAGAAATTTCTGGCGAGAAATTTAAAGAAGGTAGTTGAACATCACTTCCTTGATCATCAATCCAAGGTGGCTCAAACAAACGTGAGATTACAACATATATACATGCATGCATAACCGAAATTTTCATAAGTATAAATGAGTGTATGTCTTACTTTTTCAAGAAGTCAAACCACTTCTTACCAAGCCACTTCCATGATGAATTTTGCTGCTACAAATATTCTTCATGTGAAACAATTGTTCTCACATTAATGATGGTTCCTTTTTTCCACTTTCGCTAGTCTTTCTTTCCTCTTGCCTCATGTGGTTGGAACGATTAGTTGGATGCAATGTCCAACATTGGGAAACAACATGTCCCCTCTTATCGCAATTTTTGCAAGTCTTATGCACCTTCTTTTCAAGTTTCATTTTCTTCATCTACTTCCTGTACACCTTATTCCTCATCCAACATCTCGAAACATCATGGTTAAACTGACCACAATATGCACAGCAACTATTTCTTCCATTTAAGCATGAAAATTTTTCATGTCTTGTAGAAACATAATAAAATTTATTACGGGAATAATTATACCTCACATGCTACTTTTCATGTCCATCCTGTTTTCCTTCCTGAGGAGATAAACTAGTAGAGGTTTCAGCTTTCTTTTGCAGACTAACATCATAGTTCTTATCTTGAAAACTATATGAACTTGCATGCTTGCCATAACATGCATGTCTACAATCTTCTTGCTGTAACATAGGATTCAAATAATGGAAATAAACTTGAAATTTTGGCTTATTATAACTTGGAACAAAAGTTCTATTTGAATTTGCCTCACATTCCTTCATGGCTTTGGAGTCTTTGCCATTAGATTGCACATAACCAAGATCAAATTTCTTACGTCGTTCCTCAACCAAAATAGGATCAATCATGCCTTGTGCATGATTGCCTAAAACCATGCCTTCATAGCCCATTTTAAACATTAACTTGGACCCTATACCCCTAACATGCTTTTCAAATGAACCAGCTCATTTTTCTGGAGAGGAAACTAAAGACAAATTAGAGTGAATTACCTCTGCTTCATGCATGTTCTTGGTCAAAGCCTATTGAGCTTGATGGAATTGCATCTCCATCTCATGCATTATTTAAATAATTTATTCCTTATCTTGCTTCATAGCAAACAATCTATCACTAAGTTCAGTTCTTTCTCTTCTATCTTCAAACAGAATATGCACCATGTCCTTCAATATGTAGAGATCATGCTTCAGGTCTTCATCGAAGAATCTTGGGAAGGAGGAGGATTTGGAAAACTCAGTTGAAGAAGTTGTCATAATGAAAATGAAAAAAATAAATTCAACAAATTTCACAAATATTTCAAAACAAATGAAAAATATTTTGAACAAAATTACTATAGAGACAAACTCTTCTTCAAGAAGCCTTTTGCAAACAAATCAACTCCAAGAGCTTCTTAACAAACAGTCGTCAAGAGGGTTTGTGCTTCAAGGTTGGCCTTGAGGTCCTTTGGATAAGGAATATGCCTTCAGCCCTTCTTCCTTCTTTTCCTCTTCTAGAGTTAGCTATTAGTAGCTATCCCTTCACCTCTAGCAAACTCAAGCAACAGTCAGTTTGCAAACAATCAAACAATCAAATCCTTTCCACTGTTTAAACATCTTTCAAGTCAAACAAGTAAGCTAGTGCTCTATCAATCAAGAAAAAAAGTGATCTGATACCAACATGATCTGAAAATAGGCTGGATAACTTGTTATTATTTTCAATAAACTCCCACTCATTTAAACAAATAAAATATCTAGCTTGTACTTTACATTTTGCAGAATTATTACTTGAAAGATGTGTATGATTTTTAATTGTTTAAGTGTCTTAAGTCCATTTGTTTTTTCTGAAATTCAACATGTATAACAGAAATATAATGCAACAATAAAACATCTACACATAACAGCAAAATTAATCTAGGAGTTCACTTGAATATCGTGGTCTACGTCTCCTTGAGCTTTTGTCATCTTGACTTGGCTCTTTGGGATTATGGTAAAGTTTATTTTACAAGTTCCACACTTAAATCCAATTATTACTTAACTAGACCAAAGGGCTTAGAAAACCATCTATATCATTTTCATGGATGTCATCACTCTGCAAACAAAGCTAGGCTCCCTTAGACTCGATTCCTTTTGTCAATGCACTAAGCTACACTAAGCTTCTCCATGGCACTAAATCCTTTAGATTTATTTTTCTATCCCTCAAACCACACCTACTATCTCCATCACACATGATATACCAAATATAGGCTGATCATTTGCTCAAAACGAGTACTACATCCCCAAAATAGGCCTTCCTCCACGGTTTGGCTTGTGCTGCTCAAAACTTCCCTTCAGCTTATCGAGCTCTAGAATTCTTGAAATGGATCTCAAAATCCCTTAATTGGATTCAAAATTCTAAAATCTGTCAAGATAGACTATTTTCCACTAAAAGTGGCCTCTGGCTTCTTCGGCTTCACCTCCAACACCTACTGGCACCCCCTGGCACTAAAGTCACTGAAAAATTCTATGATGGGTTCTCGACCTCTAGAATTCCTATAAATATTATGAAACATCCATCAATGGATTGAAAATTCTCATTACAGTTATAAATGACTATTGGTTCGTTGAATAAGGCCTCTAGCTACCGTGGCTAGGCCCTAAACTGCTGCTGGAAAAAGCTGGGACTAGTAGCCCCTGGAACTTCATTGAAGCTTCACGGGCTTTAAAAGTCCTCTACAAGCTCTTAAAACCACACCATTAGTTCCAGAACATATGAAACATCCAAAATTTACTATTGGATTTCTGAATAAGACCTCTAGCTCCCCTGGCTAGGCCTCAAACTATTACTACCCCGTGATGGCCCTAGTGGCCCCTTGACTTTAATTGAAGAAAAAACCCTCTAAAAATTCTCTGATGGCTCTGCAACCCACCCCATTGAGTCTGGAATGTTGGCGATAGTTGAAAATGACTATTAGCATTCCAAAATTGGGCAAATCTAGCTCAAGATAGAGCCACAACAATATTTGTCCACTGACACCCAAAAAAGCTCCACTACATGTGGAGAAATTGACTTAACTCCAGTTAAATTTAGCACAATTCCAAAATTTTGGTGGGCTCTCCAAACTAACCGCCAGAATAACTACGATATTTAATGATGGCGGTTAGTGCTGGGCACATGACCCGGAATCTCCGTGATCACGTTAAATCCCAAATGGAACTGTTGCAGACGGTTTCGCACTCGTGGCATGTGAACATGTTTTCCGGATAAATTTTGGCAGTTACAGTTTAACACCCACCGGTTTATCCAAACTCCGCAGTTTTCTATTGCGGTCTTCACTATACCCATTCACATGCTAACAATTAACTCTTCTGATGCGATTAACATGTCATGGTTTAAAGCTCTTTTTTCAAGTTTAAACCATGAACCATAAACCTTTTAATATGTCCAGATATATATTTTTTAAAACCAAGACTTTTGGTTTATTTTTTAAATAAATATGAAATGCCCCTTCATTAAAGTTTTAAAAGTAGGTTTTGAGTTTTAATTTAAAATGTGTTGATTTAATAGTTTTTTTTTTAAATTAATATTTAATATATATAAGAACATTAATATAATATATGATTTTTTAAATTATATATATATATATATATAACTCAACTTTAATACATTAAAAATATTTCCCCACATAAAAAATTATGAACACATACTCAATATTGGAGAACATTGGGTGAGTTAAAAATGCAATAACTTCTTCACACGGTGTCAGTTTTTCGAACCATTTATGGCGTGAGAATCATGAAGATGAGATCTATCCGGTCTCTTAGGTTCGGCACTCTTCCTAACACTTTGAAATTTGAGCTATCACTTAGGTCCATGATCGAGTTCTGATCACAAACCATGGTTTGAGACTCATGGTTTCCCATTTTACACATAACAATGATAAATGAGCTTTGACCTACCCCAAAGCCCCTTCACTTTTGCACGCAACACGTTTGAACAAAATTTTACCCAAAGTTATACAAAACTATTCCCATAGGGGATCCCATCCCAGCACCACATCAAATTCCCGATATGTTCTTTTCTTATGTGCATAAGCCTTTTTTATATCCTAAGAAACCTTTATATTTTGACAGATTTTCTTCACTTCCCGTTCCATGTCTTCTAACATCCCTGGTCCCAAAATTAATTTATTGTTAGGGTTGTTCCAATTCATCGGTGTCTGACATTTCCTTCTATATAACACTTCAAAGGGACTCATCTTTAACGATTCATGATACCCACTATTATAAGTGATTTCTACTAGATGTAGATTCTCTTCCCACTTATTGGGTTGTTGCATTACATACATTCACAACATATCCTTCAGAACCTGATTCACACGTTCAATCTTCCTGTCTGTTTATGGATGGTATGCAGTACTCAACCGAGCCTAAGTTTCTAAACCCGTGAATAAGGTGTTCCAGAATGCGGAAGTGAATTTTACATATCTATCCAAGATAATTGTTTTAGGGACTCCATGTAATATAAAGACTTATCTCATGAAAACATATGCAATTTCAACTTCTTTGTAAGTAGCTTGCACTAGAATGATGCGCCTTAGCTAGCACTACTCTTACTCCCTCCTAAGGCGCATCAGTGCAAACTACAAATTCTTTATTTGGGTCAACAATTTTTAACATAGGAGTTGTAGTTAACAAATGTTTCATTTGTTCATAGCTTTGTTGGAAGTTTCTAGTCCAATGGAAATGTCTTCCCCTTTTTTGTAACGATGCAATGAGATACGCGATTCAGGAAAATCCTTCGATAAAGCGTTGATAGTATCCTGCCAGGCCCATAAAGTCTAAGTATTCTCAGTGTCAACTATTATCCATTTTGCTGAGATGACATGTCCCAAATAATTAATCTTGTATTTTAAAAAAGTGCATTTACTTAAATTTTCATATAGTTTCTGATGTCGTAGAACTTGTAATACAATTCACAAATGTTCTTTATGTTTTCACAATTTTTTTGATTAAATCAATATATCATCTATAAATATCAAAACAAATATGTCTAGAAAAGCATGGAAAATACCATCCATCAAACCCATAAAAGTGGCAAGCACATTGGTTAGTCCAAATGGAAAGACCACAACTTCGTAAGAATTTATCAATTTTTGAATGTTGTTTTACAAATTTCCTCATTCATAGCACAAATTTAATGGTACCCCGATTGTAGGTCAATTTTGGAAAATAATTTTGATCCCTTAACCTAATAAAATAGATCATCAATCCGTGGCAACGAGTATTTATTCTTAATAGTTAAGTTATTGAGCTTATGATAATTAATACACATACACTAGGTCCCATTTTTTTTTCTTACAAATAACACTGAAGGTCCCCAAGGCGATACACTAGGTCAAATGTACCCTTTGTCCAAAAATTCCTACAATTTAATTTTCAGTTTAGTTACCTCCGGAGTACTCATATGATAAGGTTCCTTGGACGTTGGTGCTTCCCTAGGAACCAACTATATTGTAAATTCAATGTCACGCTTTGGAGGCAGTCCCAGTATGTATTTAGGAAATACATCAGTAAATTCCTGAATTACAAATATGTTTTCCAGTGCGATAGTATTTTCCTTGGAATTTGTATAGCCTACGTGCACATCATATATCATACATCATTTCCTCTAAAAATCACCAAATTGAGTAGTATTAATGAATCATATCCTCATGGGTTTCTAGACTCCTTGAATCTTCTGCCGAGATCCATATTCATCCTAGTAGTTAATAGGCTTATTTTTACAATTCACTAAAGACTAGTGTCCCTCCAACCTGTTCATCCCTAACAACAAATCGTATTATCCCAATGGTAGAACATTCAATTCTATTTTCATGTGTTTATTTCCTACCTTAATCAGGTATACTAGTACTTTAGCACTTACCCTTCACTTAGCTCTAGTTTCTAATTGCACTAACCAAGGGTTCTTAAATTTTTGAATTTTCACACAACATATTTCTACTATCTTAGGGTTGAAATAACTCAAGCTGCCACGAGGATCCATTAATATAGATATATATTGATTAAATATCTTACCTTCTAGTTTTATCATTATAGGCTGACAATCTGCTTTTCAATCCTCCAACGTCACATTGATCCTGGGCATGCTCCTTGCTACATCACCAACTCTCGATGCTTCCTGCATATGAGCTATGAGCTCTGTCTTGGCACGATGGAGATTGTTTTTATAATAATATGGTTCCCCACAACCCCAACGTTATAGAGGGTTTTTTTGCACCTGACTGGTTTCTACTTTGTTGGATGCTTAATTGGCCTTTACTTATTCTTTCCATCTACTTTTTTTATGACTCTTTCCCAACTGTTTGTTCAAGGAATGTGTCAGAGAACCTCTGAAATTGGTGGACTTGGAATTTAGGGGGTTTTGATAACCTTTTTGTCCCTCCATTGGAGGCCAAATCTTACTAGTGTCCTTATATTTTGTTTTCTAGTAGTACATGTAGGATTTTCAAATTATTTAATCCATAGTTTTTGGGTTATCAAATGTTATTCTTTCTTTTATGTGTGCAGAAAGACTGCTTAGAAACTCTTGCACATTAGCTTTCTCTTCACAAAGGTAAGGCACATACCTCAATGAGGTAAATTTAGCTATGTACTCATCCATAGTTAAATATCCTAATCCCAGATCATGGAACTCTTTAGACTTTCATCATAGAAACATTTTGTCAAGTATGTTTTATTAAAGTGTTTTTGAAACTCCTCAAAAGTTATATTTTTCTCCTCTATTCCTTACACCACTTTAACCTCTTCCCACCACAGGGTGGCTTTTCAATGTAGTTGATAAATAGCTAAAATGGCCCAAAGATGAGCATTGTACTCGTAAACCTATAAATACTTATTCATATTAATGATCCAAGCTTTTACTTCTTCCTCAATTTCTCCGTCAAGGAATGGGGGTTTAATATTTTGAAACTCCCCTTATAATTCCATTCTCTACTTCTTTGCTTTCCATTGATCTATCACATTTCCCGACTTTTCCTCATTATCATCCATGTTCCTATCACTTTGTTGTGTATGAATTTATTCTAAATGATATTAAGTGTGTTGGTGTTGTTCTCTTGCACCTCACATTTCACACTAAGGACATGGTTGGTATGTCCTATGATTCTACCTATCGTAAATGATTTTTATAATCCTTTCATGCTCGTGTATCAATATTTCATCATCCTCATACGTACCTTATTTGTTTGCAACTATTGCACAGTCTTGACCAACCTTCTTGTTTGATTTTTCTGTTCTTCGAGTAGTTGGTTTATTTTGTGTTATCGTTCTTCCAGTAATTGGTTTGTTTGGTGTTATTGGTCCACCCCTAGTTGTACCCACATCTTCGAGTTTTCTTCTGGATTGGGTATGGGATTGGTTCCCGCCACGAGTCTCATTGGAATCTTGCCTCCAATTCCTCTCCTCATCATAGTGTATCACTTACTCCTTTCTGTCTTTGTGCATAATTCAACACATTCTTCAATATCATTAGTGCACATTCAGGCTCTAGTATTGAAACAGGGCTACCAATTATAACATCCATCAATAACATCATAGAAAGAAAAAAAAAAAAAATTATACTCGAGACAAATTTATTTTTCCACTACATTCTCATTAAACATTCATCATAATGGTACAAAGGTAACATGCATCATATTTCACAATTCAATAAGATGCCATATCGTCTACATGCACTTATCATGTTTGGAGGACCATACATTTGTTTTACATGTTATATGGTCGGAAGCTATTTTGCATACATCTAAATATCTAAGCTTATAAACATCCCTTACTACCTTAACCCTTACGCTTGATCTTTCCATACCCCCCCTTAGGTCTTTGATGAAGGTATTGAGTTATGAATTATGTCCCATCTGAAACTTCTCGATGACCATGTTGCAAATGATTCCATGGACACCTGGACATGCGAGTGTTGTGATTCAAGTGATAATCAGATGGTGGAGTTTTATATTGAGGTGACTAGGGTAATACCCTACCCAAACCCTTGTTTTAGTAGTCATTCTATTGTTCCTCCGATGTCGGAACTACTCTGTGTGATGCAGTGATTTTTCTTCTAGTCGAGGAGTTCCATTACACTCCCGAGGTCATAGTTTACCCGTCAACTACAGGTATGTATCCTTGGCATCCCCCGCATTTCTTCTATTGAACTAGTATAAACTACGCTTAACCCCTGTGTTCTTTTCACTGATTCGTTATCTAATTAAGGGTTTAATGGTTGGGAGGACGACATTAGAAAGGTGATTTGAGCAAATTTCCGGTACTATTCCATCTTTGCTTATTTTGGTGAATGATATACATAGTACTAGAAAAATATGAGGGTTTCCACTTCTTACATTATTATTCCTTCACCACAGCTTCACCAAGCTCTCACAGGTAACCTCTAATGAAGTAACTGCATTAATCGTTTTTCTTTTTAGCTGAATGTATTTTATATACCACGTGGCTTAACAAATTTTTCTTTTTGTACTTATGTTACAGGCACCAAATTAATCCATGGTCCTTTCGTCTGCTTTACCTAATGGCTCTTATCTCCTAAGACTCATTACTAGCTCCATTTCCAGGTAATTTCCAGAGTGCCACTCACTTCTTGATTGTGTTACCCTTTGTGTTGGGTTTCTCAAGGTTTAATACACTCTATCCTTAAAGTAAACTTCCAGGGGACCATAATAGGTTATATTTCTTCTCCGCAACTTCTCTCCAAAGTTTGCATAGGTTTTGTGATTAAGCTTGCTTAATTTCCTTTCAAAGAGCAATCTTCGTATGGACATTTTACTCTTAAATCTGATTTTGAGATTCCAATAGTTGTAATTGATTATTTACAGATTTGTAGAGTAAATCGGATTTTCCTTAGACGAGAAAAAGACAAATTTATAGGTTATTTATAATAGGTTTAACTGACTTGTCTTAGCGAGGACTATGCTGAATTTTTTTTGGTTACTTAAATATATTTGGTCGACTTATTTAGAGAAAATGATGTTGGTTGTCTTTGTTGCTCGGTTATATGTCTATAATATATATATATATATATATATATATATATATATATATATATTCTTAATTGTACAAGAAAATGGATTAAAGCTCTATTTATGTTCCAGTTTACTTCATGATGCTATGTCTGAGTTGCACTACTACATTTTATTTATTATTCATATAGTATATCGCTGAATATTTTAATTTGATATTTCTCGCATTTAGTGGTTAGCTACTAGAAATTTTTACCTTCCCGCATGCTAGTTTTAAGTCTTTTCTGGAACCAAAATGTTATAATCTAGCTCCTCGTGCTTGAGAAAATTAATGTACGTTATAGTTTCTCAATTATGGTTATCTTGATAAATACTGAGTAATTACCAAGTTTTATGTTAGTCAGGCTTCCCTTCCTTTCTGGGTTCATATCCATATAACCACGAGACTGTCCGACCAAGGTTAAATTTTTTCAGGCTGAACTAACCTGTATTACAGGTCTTACCATACCCCTTAGTAACATATTTCACATTGTTTCCATTTTTTTCTACGACAAACACATAATAGTTGAGGTTGTGGGTTCAACCCAAATCTTTATATATTCCTGAAAATTCTACTTTCATGGAACATCATATAACACATTTCATAAACAATATTCGGTTTTCATTTTTTCATCAAGTGTAATGCGCACAGTTCAAAAACAACATTATGTGTTTTCATCAAATGTAATGCAGCACAATTCACAAACAGCACTCTATATTTTCATTAAATATAATGCAACACAATTCAAAAATAATACTCTTCTCTTTCATTAAATATAATGTAACAAAGATCATGAACATATGCAATTACTCATGTGATAAGGTTTAGGATTGACACTTGCTTAGAAGCTCAAATAGAAGTGTTCTCCACCCATCCACGAGATCGACAGTCACGTCTGAATCTCATCGTGAGCTTTCGGCTACCAACACAGTCTGTGGCAGCAACTGCCAATCTTGATCTGCTTGAAGACCTCAAAACTTGTACCAGGTTCAGCCTCAAGCTGATTGGAGATATTCTACTGGGTTTATATCCATCTCACAAATAATCCTCTCTGCAATTCCTAGATTGCAATACTTGTTCTATGGTGTTTTCCGCTTGTTCCTTTCTTTCTCTGGAGGTCAAAACCCCTTCCCTTCTCTTTCAGATTCCTTTTATCTCCACGGAAAAAAAATCCAAGAACCATAACCACTTAATTCTCTAGTAGTTAGGTAACTTCTTTAGAATCTCTTTCTTTTAATCATACGTCATATTTTAATAATTTATGTAATTTCATACTAGAAATAAAACATAAATCTAGCTGCATGTAAGTATATGCTTAAAAGACCAAATCATTATTTTAACTCAACGACTACCTTCAAGTTAACCTTGATTAATCATATGTCATTATTTAGTAATTTATGTAATTTCAAACTAGAAATAAAACATAAATCTAGTATGCATGTAAGTATATGCTTAAAAGACAAGTTCCAATCAGGGATGGGAGAGAGAATGTGGACACAAAGAGGAAGAGATGGAAATACAAGAAGATGAAATGGACTTCATTATTGATCCATGGAATACTAGAGGACGATGTCCCTTTTCCATTAGTCTATTCAGACTTATTGGAATTTTAAATGTGTTTTGGCAAAGGCTGTCACGAGCCTTCAAGAAGTGGGAGGAGACCCACATGTGGTTTCAGTTCTATAGGATATTAAAAAGGAACTTCAAGACATATGGGTTTCTCAACATCATGCAACAACACAACTTGGAAGAATTGAGAGGAAACTTCAAATAATGCACAAAGTGGACATGTTAGGTTCCAGTGTCAAAGACCCTGCACCGATTGAGGCCTCGGATGACTGAATTACTGTTTCTCACTTTTGATGTTTCATGTTTTTAGCGGATTGCATTTATATTTACAGTTTGTTGTCAGACTTTGGTAGATACAATAGAATGGAGTTAGTAGTTTATAGGAAGAAAAAATAATTTCAATACTGGATGGCTTTTAATTCGTTAAGATGATCGATAAACCTGGTTTCTTTCGAGCATGTTGAGGCAATCACATTTTCATATGTTAACCTGCTTATTTTTTGATAAATAGAAAAATGGAAACTTATTGCTAAACTTAAAAAAAAAAAATTATATGCTTGAAAGAATAAATGGTTCTTTTAACTTAACAACTACCTTTAAGTTAACTAATCAAAGCTTTAAAATTATCAAAATTATGTAATTAATTATCACAGTTTAAAAGTTAAGTAATTTGTCAACAAATCAAAGTAAATCAAAATTTATTCACTCTTGAAATGTATTACAATGGTTAAGAAAATGTATTTTCTCATTAGAGATCACAAGTCAAAATAAAATAAACTAAAACATTTCATGAGCCTCTCTAAACTAGACTTGTGGTGTGTATTTCCATTGGTCATATAAGTATAACTTTTCATATAAAGAAAGATAGTATAATTTTTTTCCACACACCCTTTTCTTTTAATATTAATTAAAAATAAAATATAGCTCAACCAAAATTGCAATATCAATAAAGTAACGTTTTGAAATATTCCAAAATCATTTTTACTTACCTTATCGTTATATATTTAAAAGAGAGCAGATTCTATAGAGAAAGAGAAAGAAAATAAATAATAAATAAATATTTTAAAGACCATTTCCACATGTACTCTAATCAAGTGGAAAATTCAGACCAACCAGTCGCGCTGAAACAGACAACACACAGTAGCCTCGTGCACTGGCTGAAATGCAAGCACATACTCACCATTATAGCTATAAATATATTCGACTCATACTGATCGGAAGTGCAAGGTTTTGTGTGCAGTTGAGTAAAGAACAGAAAGAAATCGAAAGAATAAGCTGCTTAAAATGAGTATTGAAAATGATTGCGCTTTGCACGCAGTGATTGTGCCATTTCCTGCCCAAAGTCAGGTTAACTCTCTCATGAATTTGACGCAGTTGCTGACTCTACGTGGATTTTTCATCACATTCGTCAATATTAAGTGGGTCTTTAAACGTATGCTCAAAGCTTCTGTGCAAAACACCAATTCTCTCATCTCAGGTGTTTCCAGTGAGTTGGAGCATCGTCGCAGATTCTTTCATGTCTTGTACGGAGCAAGTTGCCAGGAATATGAAAGTGCCCAGGGTTATCTTCTGGGCCTTTTGTGCCGCCGCTTCGGTTTGCCAGCTCTACACTGAATTCCTCATTTCTCTGGGATATATTCCTGTTAAAGTAAGCACTTTACTCCATTTCCAACTAAGTTGTTCGTTGTCATACTGTTTTTTGGGGGGTTTGGTTATGGTTCCTAAGTTGCCGGTTGACATTTTTGTTTTAAAGTTTAGTTATGGTTTTGGTATGGAACTTAATTTGATACATGGTGATGGTGGGGCCTTTGTAAGTGCAGTAAGCGAGGCGAAACTAATTACTTGTCTCCCGGGTAATCTCCCACCTTTGAGGCCAACTGATCTGTTGTCCTTCTATCGCGCTCAAGATCCGACAGAGATTCTTTGGAATGCTTTCCTGCATGAATCAAAGGTTGCGAGCAGGCCTGGAATTTGACGTGCCGTAGGACGTATTTTCCATTTCAGAACGTATTTGACCGCTACACGTCAGCTTTGACGTGCAATATAGATCAGCTACCGGTCATAATGACGTCCAATTTAAAATTGAAACCGTCAAAATTTATGGTAGACTAAATCTTTTCTTGCTGCGATCTCTGCATTCATTACAAGCTTTGCTATAATTTTTTGAGTGTTTGGCCGTTCGGCCAATGGCATTCAATGTTGCAATATCAATTTTATATCTAACAAGATCACAGACTAATAAGTTTTCAATGCTATATGAAATAATGATTTTGCCGGGCACTTAGTTGGCAGCTCGGTGTACTGTTATCGAGAGAAACTGTTGTCAAATAAAACTTTAATATGCAAACTATATTATTAATTAAATAGATTACACACATTTATACATGAATTAGTCTTAAGATAGGAAATCTATCTTGGACGTACAATAAGTTGGTTGAGGGAATATCTCAACCTCACACCAAATAAGGAAACTAGTTTTAGCTAATCTAGGAAATAGGAACAGACTCTATTCATAGAGAGTCACAACTGGACAAGTAGGAATTACACATTTCAACACACCCCCTTAATGACTACTTGTCTCGATATCACTTCGCAAAATCTAGTTGTGATCAAACATAACAAAGAATATGTCGACGTCCATATAAAGGAGCAACCATCCATCGGAATGCATGGGTACCAACCGCTGCAACCGCTGGTCTTGTAGGATGTCCTTCATATACATGGTTCTGTCAACCATTATCACTGCATACATGTACCTGTATCCACATATCCCCCTCCAACGTGGGTTTTATCGGATGACCCGTAACCATGCTCTTCTTTCATCGGGGTTTTATCGGATGACCCGTAACCATGCTCTTCTTTCATCGGGGTTTTATCGGATGACCCGTAACCATGCTCTTCCTTCAGTGGCAAACACTGACACAGAACTGTTTCCAGTCTGCTTCACTATTATACGTGGTTTTTAGCTGACCACAAACTGACACTGCAAAATGGTTTCTGGCTGACCATGAACCTGTAGTTACAAAGTGGTTTTGAGATTACCACGAACTTTTACGGGGATACACATGCCTTTATAAGGCTTACATACTCCATATCTTGGAATTACCAGGTACATAAAATGACCACTACAAAACCATCCTAGACTTGCTTACCATGCAACTGAGTGACTCATCATCAAGAGTCTATTCTAAGAAACCCACACTAATTCACACAAACTTTCACCTATATGTCCATCATCCTTTAATTTTCAGTGTCGTTGTTGGGCTGTTACACAAAAATAATATTTGTTACACTTCAATCTTACTATCTACCACAGAGTATCTTCGCATCCGCTTTCTTTTTCTCGTCTAATTGGTGTCTTGAATTCACCTGCACCATATTCTAACAAAACCACTCCATTGAGTTAGCTAGGCTCAATGCTTCAAATTCCAAAACATTTATAAATAAGACATTTTCACAAATACGACATTTTACCATGGCATTAGATTACCGAAAAGACTCCAATCCAAATACGATCCACATACACCTCTCAGTTTTTGGATATCAATCAGACTGTGTTGCTGTTAGATGTGGTATTTTCATCTCTCATCCAATCACTAGTGGCCATCTCGATTTTCTCAACGCATACAATGCGGAGATCTTGAAGTTTCAGGTTTGGAAGTGGAAGAACACCTATGTTGATATACTAGGCAAAAGTACAGATTCTCCAACTTCTGCCTTGCTCTTAACTAAAAGAGACTAAAAGAGATTGAAAAGAGATTGTTCTTAGTTGATTCTGTGAAGAATCTACACACACCATTTCTGTTCAACTTTGGAGGAGAAAGTTTCAGAAAGACAGATTGTAATAGAACAGAAACTCATGGTACAGATCACGATTTTTCTGCCAGGAACAGAAATATATCTTGCCCTTCTTCTTAAGAAAATACATCCACTGCTTCATGCTCTTCCAGATGAAAATACAATATAAAACCAGCGATAACTATACAAAAAATTCACTAAACTGTTTCACGAGTCCAATAATCTATCAAGCTTCAGGGTGATGGCTGGTCATCTCTCTTCATAACCTGCTCGCCAATCTGCTGCATTTCTTGTCCTTTACCTACTGTTTCTTGGAGCAATCGGCCACCGTTCTGCCACCGATCGTCCTTCACATCGATCTTCCACAACAAGAAAATCTTCCATGATCAAACTGTCACACGATTTTAAAAGGTGAAGTAATTACACTTCTGAACTTCACGGCTGGAAATTCTGCTATCCGGTCATAATGACGTCCAATTTAAAATTGAAACCGTCAAAATTTATGGTAGACTAAATCCTTTCTTGCTGCGATCTCTGCATTCATTACAAGCTTTGCTATAATTTTTTGAGTGTTTGGCCGTTCAGCCAATGGCATTCAATGTTGCGATATCAATTTCATATCTAACAAGATCACAGACTAATAAGTTTTCAATGCTATATGAAATAATGATTTTGCTGGGCACTTAGTTGGCAGCTCGGTGTACTGTTATCGAGAGAAACGGTTGTCGAAGTGTACGAGACAAAGGACTAAGTTACCAGAGGTGTGAATAATAGTTGCTTCAGGCCTGCAGAATTGAACTGAAACGCTATTAATATCATGGAAATGGAGAGTGCAATATCTGGTTCTGCATTGAAAAGTATTTAAAATTTAAACAAATGAATTCAGTAAGAATAGGGGTGAATTCCATTTGAATCTGTTGGAGCTTGAAGCATACTTGAAAAAACCAAGCTAAGGACGGGGAGTTAAATCACCTAGTTTGAAGCGTAATTAAATAAACTAAGCTAAAAATAGAGAATTAAATCACCTCATTCCACAAGCTACATGCCCATTCCTCGTGGATTCCAAGAGTTAAATGAGAGTCAAATGACCTCACTCCAAGAGCTAAATCCCCATTCCTCGTGGATTCCAAGAGTTAAATCACCTCACTCGAGGAGATAAATGCCCATTCCTCGTGGATTCCCGCATGAGAAACTAAAAGAATGGCCCGGATTGAAAGCTGGGATGTTGGATTCAATTAAGAAAGCATTGGTGTTGATAGTTGAAGTGTTTGTTTGTTGCACTCAAAATGACGCTTTAAATTTTTTTGGGTGAGTACTCAAACTGGAAACTACGATAAATTTGTGTATATGTTTAATTTTCGAGGTGAGAAGTGGATACAATATGTTTTTAAAATAAATAAATTTGTGGATATGTTTAATTTTGAAGGTGAGAAGTGGATATAATATGTTTTTAAGATAACCATGTGTATATGGAAACTAAAATCAAGTCTAGGCCTTTTTATTTTGTCTGAATATATTTACACGATCTATTTCATGTTAGATTTTTGTTAGAGTTACAGAGTCTTTTTCATGTTAGATTTTTGTTAGGAAGTAAAAGAAAAAAAATCTAAATGCAATTTTACCAATGCCAGGTATTTCGGGCTGATAAATTTAAAAAAAGTATTAACACAAATGTACATGAAAATGCTGAGCTAAATGGGTTTGTCTTTACAAGACCATGGCGCATCCACGAAAATCACGAGCTACACTATCCACACTGTCTTAATGCAGCTAAATTGTGATAACTGGTGGGAAAAATGTCAATATAAATAGTTTTATTATTTTAGAGTTTGTATAAAATTGTAATCCTTTTATGTTTAACTATTGCTACAATAATTGGAATATAAGAACCAGTGGAGGAAATTATTAAGCTTTTGGAGAGGAAAAGGTGATTTAACCCCGTGGATTCCACTGAGATTAGATAATTTTCCACTCGAATTCTTTGGAGTCCAAAGTATATTCCCATGGATTTTCAAACATTTTTTTTTAATCTTTGTAGATTTATTAATATTATTTTTTATGGTGGTATAAATGAATTTTAATATTATAATGGCCTGAAATGTTCGAATGATAGATACTCATAGGTTTAAACTTAAGATAAATTAGGAATTTGGTTGCCCGTATATGAATATGATCCTGCTTAGAATGGTTTTAATTTCATATACCTGTTTATGATGGTTTTAAAGTTATTAAGAGTTTTTGTATGTCAAAATATATATCTTAATTTATAAGACATTAATGAAAGTTGAGATGCAAAAGTAAAAAGATTAATGAAAGTTGTTATGAAAGAGTAGTTTTGGTTAACTAAAAATTTACACTCACAAATTTGAGCAAAACGTAAAATGAAAGGCATAAAAAAATACAAAAACGTCATCAAATTTCTATTTGAAAGGCAAAGAGGATTTGAAATTCCAGGCCTGATTCCAGGGATGAAAATTGTGGCTCGAACAAAATATATAGAGGAGAAACATGCGATAATTCAAATTTGAAGTGAAACTCGGCTTTCACTTTTTTTTTTGGTCATGTAACTATGACCTCTTCGTAAAACAATCACTAAATGTGGAGATGGAATTTGATACAATTATTCCACGACTCCAGTTTTATAAGTTCGAAGAATTTTTTTTGGTATATAGATCAACTATGGCGATTTGATTTACGTGGTTAGTCGGCAACATGATCAACATTGAGCTGAAAAACTGCACTGTCGTCAAATCACTAACATGCTTGTTTTGTCAAGAGTTCATCAATTCTACTCAACACGATTCTTGGTATCATCATTCTTGTATTGGCATTATTCCTGGAATCGTTATTGGGATGGGAGCGTTATTATGACAAATCGTTATGGTATGTGTTATGATCACAGAGCGTTATCATTGGTTTTTGCAGTGGAACCAACAAATGGCGGTATAGGAGCATCACTTCCAGTTGAGAGTGAGGTCAAAGGGACGCCTTCACCATAAAACTTGTATACCCCGTAACATATCATGCAACCCTCAGTGAAACCATCTCCATGGGGACAGTCGAGGTGACTCTTGTATACAGTGTCAAGGCACTAACCACACTGATTCATACTAAGGTCTCTCCAACATTCTGCCAGTAACCTTTCTTTTTGGTGGCTTCAATTACTGCATTGAGTGAAAATTATATGAGGAGAAGGGGAATTTATTTCTTCCAGCCAGTTTTAAATATTGCACAAATTCTTGGGGAGAGGATTTTGTTTAGTGAATGTGAAACTAAAGCAAATTCAGGTAGTTGGAAGGGAAGGAGTCGACAATCATGAACAACTGAGAATTGTAAAAAAGAACAAATAGAAATCTATAGTGGATGGCAAGGACCTGCACCATGGGACCCTTTACTTGGTGGTGATGGAGTTCCTAGATTTCTTTGTGATGTTATGGTTGAAGGTTTGGAAAAATGGCTTCGTTGTGTTGGTATTGATGTTGCTACTCCATTTGTAAAGAAGGTTGAACCAAGACAATTGATAAAAAAACGCACAAGAAGAGAGAAGGATACTCTTGACATGAGACATCAAAATTTTGAGGTGTAATCCAAGAAATCAAGCATATAGGGTGAAGAATATTTCCAAGCAAAGAAAACTGCATGAGGTCACTAAGATGTTTAATCTGAAGATATGTGAATTCCAACTTATGTCTAGGTGTATTAAATGCAATGGAAGATTCATTGGAAAAAAAATCGCTGACAATAAATGACGTTGTAGCTACTGCAACACCAGAGCAAGTAATTTCTAAGTTTCTATTAGATCGCGATTTAGAATTCTAGAAATGCTCGCATTATCGACAAATATATTGGGAGGGCACCCAATATCATAATGTGATTCAAAAATTCTCTAGTGTTTCTCAAGTTTTTTTATTAGCTATGGAGATAACGATATCTCATTATTGTACTAATACAACTCTATTGTCCAAGAGATAAATGATTGACATCAACCCACAATATTCTTTTACATGATCTGATTCTCCTTGTTTATTTACCAGCCAGGATCAAAGAAACTATTCACTTCCATCCACCAGGGCTATCTACCACTTATTTTCGAAGTCCTACAATGTATTGGTCTATCAAATTCCAAGGATACTATTGTTCTCGTCAATCTTTTGATGTTTGGGAGGAACCCAAAGTCGTGGGAGTACCCGCAATGTTTCAAACCTGAGAGATCCATTAAGCAAATATGGTCTGAGGTTGATGAAAATGAAGATTAAAAGTCTGGGTGCTTTCTATTCGGAGCAGAAGATATCATTAGTGGCCTTTCCAATATGGAAGATGGTTTAATACAATGTCTTTCCAATATGTATTTCCAGTATGGAGGTCGTGAAGGATTGAATCTTACACCTTTGACTAGATCTTACACCAGGAACTCACTACAACAAGGCTCAACGAAGATAATGAAGGCGAATGCATTGAAATCTCACCGTCCAGATGGTATCGAAGTTATGTTATTTATCAGCCTCCAGATATTTATTATTCATGTCACGATTATTATTTTTATGGTTCATTGACACATTCATTTTTCTCCTGATATCAACGGTCATGTGATATGGATCAGCAATATATTATTATGGGCCAATAATATATTATTATCGTGACAACATTTTATAAATGACATTATTATTATTATATGGAGCGTTATTATATAAGAAACATCATTTGAAATTGTTATGATTTTTATTGAATTTCATGCCAACGTTCCATACCTATATGTGCTCCAACGTGCATTAAAGATTAATGATTCAAAACTATTTCTCTATTATATTCAGATTAATTATTCAATGATATGATTTAATTGATGCTCCAACGATATTTAATACATCTATGGGATGACGATGGCTATTGCTCGTGGAATGAACTTTAGTGTAAAAGTTTAAATACACTTTAATTGTAAAATCCAATTTTGGAATCATTTTTCGATAATCATATGCATTTTCAAGTCATATTGGTATGATATAGATTTATAAGTTTTGTTTCCAAAATGAGGGCAATGCAAACATAAAGCAGGAGAAGATTTATGCTCCTCCATTATGTGAGTCCAATGCATTTATTATTTTGAGAGTATCATATGGAGTTTATTATTTATATCCATGCAATTACAATGATCTACATTGTTATCCCAACAAAAATTATGTTCCATATGGAGAAGCATTCATTTTGAAGTTATGTTCAATCAAGAGCAACCTTAATATTTAATTTGTAGCGACGTTCGTTCAATGAGTGTGTCAATATTGTTTGTGCAAGAAAAAATATTGTAGGTTGTAGAAAATTAATTCATTGGTGTCATCCCATGGTGATTCCAGGACTACAACACATTTGTAATCCCATTTCCATTGATGTCAAAGGGGGAGGTAATCGTAGGAAGGAAGACACTTCTCAGAATGAAAGGGGGAGAATATGTTTCCATCAATGCAAAAGATAGATACTGTTGGACATGTTGTCATTGATGGCAAAGGAGTAGTTTGAGAACAACAAAGATATTAACGAATATCAAGGCAAAGAAGACAAAAGGGCAGTGAAACTGCTACATTAAATAAATTATAATAAATTGACATTGTTGATTGATCTAAATTGTTGTGATGCAAAAGCAAGTCTCTAAGGCAAATTCAAGACTCCAAGGCAAAGAAAAGATGCATTAAGTTGAATTGTTGTGATACATTAATGATATATGTTTTTATTTGATGTTGGCATTAGATTGATCCATTCAATAATTACATGTGATTTAAATTGATATTGGATTATTTGTATTTTGTTGACTAATATTCAAGATATGAAGTGTGTGGAAATGAATGAATGGAAGGAAAAGAGTCAAGCCTATTCCCTTCCTATTCCTATGTGGAATAAAAACAACCATCAAACTATCTCTATAAAATATGTCATTTTGGAGTGAATTAAGATGTTAGAGAGCTGGAGAATGTGAGAGAGCTGATTGAGACACTATGCACATATGGAGTTGATGTGAAGTATATTTGAAGGGAGAAGAGGCAGAAGTAAAAATGGTGGTATGCAGAGTTGATAACCAAGTAAATCAGGATATTGTTTTCATGTTGTGTGACAGGATTGTGGTCTCCTTTCAAGTTGTGTCTTTATAAAATGTTTAGTTGGAGTTGGTTGAGGTAGGAGCCTCCTATGGATGGTAGCCTACAAAAAGTACATGGAAGTTGGAGCTTCCTTGCATGTTGTAGCTTGCATAAATTTGAGGTAGCAACCTCCTGTAGGTTGGAGCCTACAGAAAATCAGATGCAATAAGGAGTAGGAGTTTTCCTTTGCATCACAAGAATAATAAAATCATGGTTTTAGCTCTTATGGGTTTCCACTTATATCCGGTGTCTGTGTAGAATATTATTATGTGTTGATGTGATGTGTTAGTCCTCTTATTGCTTGTTGTTCACAGATTCAAATTGTTGGTCATTATGTATTAAGCTACTCATGTAATGAGTTTGTTAATGAGTTTAATGAAGGAAATTTTAATGTCCATAAATCAACTAAATTGATTCACTCCCCCTCTCAATTTAGTCAAGGATTCATCAGAGGTGACCTTTTATATTGGAGATGTAGAAAAACTGTCATGAAAATGATGGAAAGCAAAGAAAACATTGTTGTGAAAAAGGATACAATTGCGGACTTCAACATTCCCACACACCAAGGGTTTTTCATTTCCTCATGCATCAAAACTTCAAAAATTTCCAAAATTTTCATTCATTATACTATATTTGAAGCTTGGATCAAGACACCCAAGGTAGCTCCTTCTTTTTTCTTCTTAAAATTGAATGCTACTATTGCTTTCTTAATTAAAATATTACTCTGCAACCCTCTGGCTTTTTTTCTAAGGAATTGATTATTAGCCTTGAATTTCTTGTTCTTCTTATACCAATGGCACAAATGCAGAATTATATTATTGTTTTGATTCCTCAGGATTTCATTCTGTACTTTTATTGCCTCATGCTCTTGTTTGATATGGTTGTTCAATGCTTATAAGTCATACATATCTTGTTTTAAGGCATCTTCAATATTGTATTATTTTTTAGGAATATCATCATTCAAAGAAACTTCTTCATTGAAAGCATCTTCATATTCATTTTGCAGAGTGGAATTTACCTTTTTTTGTGCTCTTTTCTCTAGTGATTCCACATAATCATAGATTTTTTGTTGGATTGGGTCGATTTCAGGTGTCTTCTAGTTGGAATTTAAGTGTCGTAAAGTGGTGATGCTCTAGCTTCTTCACTTATGCTATTATATCTCCTTCCTCGAGGTCAACTATCTCTCATGACTGTATGCTTGAGTGCTTAGAAATGTGTTTTCTCCTTCTTAATTTTACTTATAGCTACACTATAGTTTGGATGCTTTTTCATTTTTTATTTTCCTCTGTTCCTTATCCACTAGTTCTTCTTCTATTTATTCTTCTGACTTATTGACACTTTCGTTGCCTTTCTTCCATATAACATTTCCCTTTTCATTTTTCTATCTAATCTTCTCCAAGAACTGGAAATGAGGAATTTCATCTTCGAGTATCTCTGGTGAGGTTTCCATTTTCTCTACTTCATTAATAGTCAAACCCTCTTCTTCATTAATGGGCTTAGGGCTAGCGTTTGAGAATATTTTTCATTGGTTTCTTCTAGCTTTTGTAACTATTTCTTCCTCCTTAGCTTCTCCAAAATTATTAAGGACCAAAAATATTTTCCAATTTTCTCCCCTAGCCTTTGGATGTGCTTCAATGGAAATTTTAACTAGTCCATGGTGATATAGGGCATTTTCAAGGGATTTTGACTCTCGTTGTACACTAGAATCCATTTTATTGAGACTACAGAGTAGGAATTATGGTAAATTCAATTCATTTCCATCAATGAGATGCAGTAAGAAATAAACATGGTAGAAAAACATGGTGCCATTTCTCCCTTCACAAGTTAATAATTTTTGAAAAAATAGAAATAAATTCCTCCACTTGGTTTTTAATTTATTCATAGGTATCCCCTTTTGGAAAATAGAAGTGTCCATACTTGGGTCTCGGAGGAAAATTGTCCCCTCTTTTTCTTTGATTTCCCTATTTTTAAACGAGATCCCTTCCTTCCTAGGTCAGTTAGTTGCTTATGCCACTATGGACTCTGTGAGTATCATTTTAATGTTGCCAATCTCTGCATCTACTCCATCAAAATTCTGTGTAAATTATTGTGAAACGTCTGTCTCATTCCCATCAAATTTCTCAAATAAATTGAGGTAGCCCTGCTACTGCAACTCATCCTTGATCCATGGATACGCGTGAAAGAGTTTCAGTCCCATTGGGTTCTGATCTAACAATGACACCCATAGTGAGGGAGGAGTTTGAATTCTAAATTTCTTCTCTTCGACAAGAGTGGTAGAAATGGAAAGAGGATATCAAGTGAGGGTTAAATAGGTTGCTTGTGGAAGTCTTTAATTCATAATTAAACTTATATTTTTATGTTAATGATTTCCATGACCCTTAGATCTAATTTTATATTATTACTGGAATTTAGGTGATTTTGGAGATATTTTGATGTGAAATTTTGAGATATGATGATAAAGTAATATCGTAACAGGTATGAATGTACAAGTACAATGGTAAGGGTGTTACAAGGTCTAGGATTTACCCAATTTTATAATATATAAATCATGATTATTCGGTTAGTTTAAAAATCCAATGATATTAAATGAAATATAATCTAACAACCTAGTTACATACCTTAGCACATTCCTTTTTTATATTTGATATTTTCTTGGTTGAATATTCTAGAAGCATCTTCCAATGTATGTTGATCTGGGCTATAGAATTTGAAGTTGGTTGGAAAATGTCACTAATTCAGTAGTTATTCATTTTCAAGAATTTTTTATTGTTGATGGAATGGAATCTTATTGTTGATTCTTCCTAATGGAACTTGAAGAAAATTAGGCCTAAAATGTTATGCTTTAGACCTAAAAATTATTAGAAAAAAAGGGGTAATGAGAAAATGGCAAAGAGACAAGGAATGTGAAAACATAAACTGCCAAGAATTATTAGTTTTGAGTCAATATTTTCTGTACAGACATGGCAACAATGTTTTTTTTCATGCACATACTTTTAACTTTATATTTTCCCCCTTTTTAAGAAAAATGAGAAAATAAAATTACAATTGGGTTGGAGGATGAGGAGAAACATATCCTAAGTATCAACCAACTTAGAATCAAAATTATCTTGCAAATATTAGAGAAATTCTTATCTTGTTAATGGTTTATGATATAACCTTAATCTATGACCATTAACAAGGAAGGTGATTTTTTCATCAGCAATGTTTTTGGTTCTAACCGTTCCATTATCAAAGACACTATCTATCTCATCAAGACCAAACTAGTGAGTCTAAAATTTTCCCTGAAAATATTTGAATTTAGAGTAAAAAAGAAGAGCTTGATCACTTGGCTTGAACCTTTTATCTTTGATGAATTTTTCATGCCACTTTGATCTTTGTTTTTGAACTATGTTAGTTCTTTGGATGAAATCTTGTTGAATATCATCTAGCTCATTCAATTGTGCTAATTTTTTTTTTGAGTTTCAGATATATCAAAGACCAATTTTTTTAATGTTCTAAAGTTCTCCACTTGGAACTCAATCGAAATGAAAACTTTCTTCCCATAGAAAAGCACATAAGGATTATGTCTAGTTGTATTTATCCATGTGGTACAGTATTTCCATAGTGCCTCTAGAATCCTTTCTACCCAATCTCTTCTATGCAAATGCAAAATATTGGTTAGAATTTATTCAAGTACCTTGTTGATGGATTCGACTTTCCCATTACATTTCGGATGATATGGAGTAGAATTATGATGTTTTATTTTGTATTGCTCCATTATTTTCTCCACCAACTTGGATGTGAATTGAGTACCTTGATTTGTCACAATTTCCCTTGGGACACTAAAATGAGTAAAAATATCCCAAAAAATAAACGTAACCAAAACATTTTCATTTGAAAATGTAAGTGATTTAGCTTCTACCCATTTTGTAACATAATTTATAGAAACAACTATATACATTTTTTGTTTAGATGTTGGATTGATTGGACCAACAAAATCTAGAGACCATTTTTCAAAAGGCTTTACAAGTACCTATGGTTGTAGAGGCATCTTGTCTCATTGAATAGGTTTTCCCATTTATTGGATGCTATCACATCCTTGACATATTCCTTGGAATATTTAAAAATATAAGGCCAATAATCCCAAAAGAAAGACTTTGTAAGTAGTTTGTCTATCAGAAAAGTGTCCTCCACATGGTTCACCATGACAAGCTTTCAATATTTATGGTATTTCATCTTCTTGAACACATCTTAATATGATTAATTCAGGTTTGTCTCTATATAATTCTCCCTCTATCTAATAATAAGGTGCACTGGATTTGGAAACTTTTTGCTTCTCTTTGCATGATAACTGTGGGGTTAACTTTCATGTAGCCAAATAATTAGCAATATATAAAAACTAAGGAGTTTTAATAGATACTGCAAAAAGTTTTTCATCAAGAAAATTATCTTTTATAGGAACATCGTTATTGTCATTCTTCATTCTAGAATGCAAATTTGCAACTGTGTTTTCTTTTCCCAATCAAGCTAGAATAGTAATATTGAATTCCCTCAATGATAAAAACCATATTGTAATATTTTCATTATTCATTTCTTTATTCATTGGATATCTAATAGAAGAATAATTTATATGAATGAAAGTTTCATAACAAGTGACATAATGTCGAAAATTGTTAATGGCATGCACAAGAATTAAAAGATCCTTTCCTGTTACAGTATAATTTAACTCGGTAGGAGTGAAATTATTGCTTGTGGAGTAAATAGCATAAGGAGTGAGATATTTAGGCCCACTTAAAATTGGTACTTCTATTAGTTTTTGGTTCAATGAATCAAATTATTTCTAGAAGTCATAATTCCAAAAAATTTCACAATATTTTGTAAGAAATTTGAAATGTGGAGAGAATATTTTTATGAAGTTTTATATGAATCTTCCATAATAACTAGTAAACCCAAGAAAACTTATAACATCTCTTCAAAAAGTAGGAATTTAAATTTTAGAAATTACTTTTACCTTACATGTATCCACCTTAATTCCATCACTTGAAATATGGAGGCCTAAAACAATTTCTTCATTAAATATCATAAAACATTTCTCATGAATTAATGAAAGATTTTCTTCTTTACACCTAATAAGAACTTTTTCTATTTTTTCAAGAGATTCTTCAAAAGTATTTCCATAGACAATAAAATCATCGATGTAAACTTCCACACAATCATCAATTATATTAGAAATGATACCTAATACTACTCTTTCAAATATTGCAGGTGCATTACATAACCCAAAATGAAGTGCCCTATAGGCATATGTTCCCCATGGGCATGTAAAGGTTTTTTTGTCTTGATCTTCTACCGCCAATTGGATTTGATTATATCCACTGAAACCATCAAGAAATGAGAAGTATTTCTTCCTTGTTTAGGTATATGATACTTGATCTATAAAAGGTAGTGGAAAATTATTTTTCAAAGTAGCTTTATTCAATTCACCATAATTAATGAAAACTCTCCATGTTTCAATTTTATTTGGAACAACCACCAAAGGTGAAACCCATTGACTCTCTGTTATTAGATAAATGAAAGTCAAATGAAGTAACTTTAGTAGCTCCTCCTTAACAATTTCTCTCAGATAAGGATTCATCCTTCTCTGAGGTTATCTAACTCGTTTGGAATTTTCTTGGATACAAATATAATGCATACATGTTTTATGATTGATTCCCTTCATATCAATGTATTCCCATGCATAAGCAAAGGAATGTTTTTATTGCATATTTATCAACTTTCTCTTTTGAAATTATTCCATGTTATTATTAATGTTTAATGTTCTACCTAGAAATATTTCTACTAAAGAGTTTCCAAACTTTTCCATAGAATGTAAAGCCATTTTACGACATGATAAATATTCAAGATTACCTTGTTATTTAAAACTTTGATCTTTCCACAGTATGAATACGAATCATTATTTTTCATCAAATTTACTATTGATCTTCCTCATATATTGTGAAAGAGTAAATACTAGTTGAATATAGTCAAAGTCTTCGTTGTCATCATCTATCCAAACTTCACTTTCTACTTCAGTTATTATTTTTGCAGGTGGATACAATGTGAATTTTTTACTAGAGCTATTGTTGTATCTCAAGAAACAATCCCTTGGTTGTGGTAAGGAATCAATGATTAAGACATTTTATAAATGTATGTCACAATTACCATATCAAATTTCCTTTGTTTAACGCCCTTGGAATTTAGTTACTTAATACCCTCAATAATATAATATAATGAAAGCCTTCATAATGCCATAAAATGTTGATATTTGAATGGAATGAAAAGAACAACTGCAAGAGAAACTCAAAATGATCTGCTGAAAACATGAAATATACCACTTTTAATTTCCAGAGGAAATTTGTGGAGGAAGAGAGAACTTAAAATAATATGTTGTAAACACAAAAACTATCACTTTAAATTTCTATTAGGAGTATATGAAGAAAGAAGAAATGAGGTGAAGGAGAGAAAATTAAGGTTATTTAACTCTTACTCACAAATGTAATTAAGATACCACATGCTACATCACTTCACTTCGTTCAAAGAGGAATAGCCACAAAGCGAAACTGGAAAGACGTATCAACATAAACAATTGTAGGAAAGTTGATCTTCATTCATTAATTTCTAAGAGAATTCAGTCATAAAATAACAGTCATCCAGACATCCAAAACTCATAACCCCTTTTCTTTATTTCTATCTCCTTAAATACATGAGAGTAGTTCGTAACTTTTGAACTTCTTGAACTCTCCGACTTCCTAAAATTTAAAGATTACCTATGCAATTATAACAAGAAAAAAAATTGAAACTTGGAAAAATGGTTTGTTTTGTTGAATCTGATGTTGTTGATGCATCCTCCTGGAGTGTCGAGGTGTCCTTTCTAGTTATGATGCAACAACTGCACCATTCTGTAACGACACCTCAGTACCCAACTCTGACCCAGCTATCGTGCTTCCAATAGCATCCCTGTACGTTCTTTTGTCCGACCCTGTCGATGCCTCTGTGCTTTAAATGCTACCATCATATTACCTGCTACCTGACTCTGCCTTTTCTCCTTTGATATGTTTCGGGTGGCTTACTTGAGTCTCTCTGTCATTTTTTTATTGTTTCTCCATGACCAAGTCGTTTCACCAGCTTTACGTTACAATCCTCCTTTTCTCTTCCGACCCAGTTTAACACAGAAAATACCTTTCCGTCAGATCTGAAAACCATTGGAGTTTGGTTTTGAAACCACATCATATTCGCCTACACATCACATTTCGATGTTTTTAGCTTTTATTTGACACTTATCTTCTAATTATTTTGATGTGCGTTATGTGATCAGGCCACACCACATCGCATATCACACTTCGATGAAGATAACTCAAGCCCTTTGCACTAATTCACTAAAAATTTTGATTGGCAATTTGTGATCGGGTCCCATCGCATCGCACATCGCACTATGGTGATTTTAACATTTAACTCCCATGCCTATCCTTTGAAACTTGTGATTTTCAGTTTGTGATTTAATCTCTGTCGTCCACCCCTCTGCTCTAGTTCTATGCTTTGATCTCGACTGTCCATTTTTTCCTTTGCAACTCCTATGAAACTCTTGATTTTTTAAGGGAAATGTGCCCTTTCTCCACTTCTTGAATTGTTCTGCACGTGGATGAGCCTGACTCGACCCACCTTCACATCTTATCATGTGATGTTAATGTACCAACATATAAATTAAAGTTCTTCTACAACACACAAAATTTTATATTTTCTATCATATATGTTTTTTTGGTGTTTGGAAAATTAATTCAAAGGTAAATGAAAATGAGCCACAACTCCTACCATCATAGATATACATATCACTAAATCTACAACTTATGAATGCATAAGTTGTAGCTAGCCAAGGTCTACCAAGGATCAATAAATGATCTCCTAAATTATTATTTGGAGTCAAATTTATAAAATTAGCTGGGTACTCCCATGAATCCAAAGAGATAGACACGTCTTCTAATATACCATTTGGTTTGATAACCGATATATCTTCTAATTGTAGTAATGTCGAGGTATATTGAATATTAGGAAGCCTCAATTGATCCATCATTTGTTTTCTCATCATATTGATTGTTGCTCCTAAATCAATCAAGGTGTTTGGAATTTCAATAGAGTAATGTGGATTTTTTAAATAGGGCTACCTAGATCTAGATATTTTTTAATTATTGGTTTCCCGATCATAATATCAGCAACCTTTCTTACCAATTGGATTTTATTGACATCCCTTACTTTCCTTCCTGGTTTTCTAATGCACAACTCCTTAATTGTTTTTGCAATATTTTGTATTTCCTTTATAGCTTGGAGAAAAGGAATTTTGATCCAAATATTTTTTATTCATCTAGAATATTATATTATGGTAAAACAATTTTCCTTTCTATTCCCTTATCAATTTTGAGCCTTTAACAAAGTTACCAATCAAACGAGAACTATTATCTTAAAATGAGAACTATAGCCCAAAAATGTAAAAAAAAAAACATGAAAAAACAACCCAAAGATGAAAAGTGTATATTCCACAATGATGTTTTTTTTGGCATAATTTTTCAATATTTTTTTAAAAACCTTTTTTTTTCGCAAAAAGGACTAAAAAACCACACTCGAAACAAGAAGTGTTGATGCTGGAATAAAAAATAAAAATAAACTAAGTTACAATTTTGACACTTTCTAGAAATGTAATTAAAGATAAAATATTAGGACTTGAAAAACCTTAAAATTACAACAATTCTCAAATGTGATGTTAAAGATAAAATATCATGTCTCAAAGCCCTTATAATTCCAACAATTTCCATCCATCTTGTTAAAGATAAAATATCTTGACTCTAAAAAACCCTAAAATTGTAATTGTTTTCAATCATAGCATTAAAGTTAAAATATCATAACTAAGAAAAACCTTTATATTCTGACAAGTTTTCAACCATGAAATAAAAAACCTTAAGTTTTTAACATATTTGAACCATTGAATTATGGACAAATTATATGGCTAAAACAATTTTTAAAAATGTATAAGTAACTGAAACATTCATTATTCGAAGAGTATTTTTTATTTTAAAGGCCAAAAGTATATCTCTTTTCAAATCTTAGCCTAAGACAACTTATCATATTGCAACAAAAACCTAATAAAAAACCATCAAAACAAAGTCTCCTTTTAATGAGGCATTAAAATT
Organism: Pinus albicaulis; assembly: GCA_034641835.2. Lineage (NCBI taxonomy): Eukaryota > Viridiplantae > Streptophyta > Pinopsida > Pinales > Pinaceae > Pinus > Pinus albicaulis. The sequence continues at coordinate 1,503,973,202 of CM076581.1, read as the reverse complement.
TCAAGAATTTTAAAAGTATCTTAAACCAAATGATAACAATAAATAATATCATGGCAATATCACTATATAATTTAAAAATTTAACATTAATTTCTAATATTTTCTTTACTCTCAACCAAAATATCAACAAATGATAACAATAAATAATATCATGGCCATATCAATGTATAATTTAAAAATTCCACATTAATTTCTAATATATATATATATATATCAAAGTATCAACAAATTATCAGGGTGATATATTGAACAGGTAGTGCTTAAAATAATAAAAAAAACAAAAAGAACAAAAAGTAAAGAAAAAAATAACTAATAAATAAAAATATATATTAAAACAAAAAAAACTTAAAAGAATAAATAATGACAAAAAAAATAAGACATGAAAAATTATATACAAAATATTTTCCGAAGAAATCACAAAGTAGTTTTGAAGGTAGTTTTGAAGTGGACGTGTTTTGAAACACTTGTTATGGTTGATTATCAAGAGTTTCATAAAACGATAAAGTATATATATATATATATATATATATATATATATATATATATATATATATATATATATATATATATATATATATATATATATATCAAAAAAAAAAAAGTAAAATTAACATAAAAATAGAAAAAATAACTAAAAAAACCTTATAAAAATGAAAAAAATATTTTAAAAAAAAACATAATTTAAGAGAAAAAATTAAAAAAATTAATACTAGAAATAAAAAAATAAAAATAAAAACATACAAAATTATCAAAAAAACATTAAAAATAAACAGTAATAAAAAAAAAAACATTAAAAGTAAAAAATATAAATTATTCAAATATATAAGAAAAATTAAAAATTAGAAAGAAAAAAACACAATAATAAGATTGCAAAAAAACATTAAAAATAAAAAAGCAAACCCAAAAAAAAAAAAAAATTTAAAAATAAAAAATTATACAAATTTTAAGATACTAATAAAAAGTACAATTAAAAGAAAAGACATTGGAAAACAAAACTAAAAATACAAATAAAAAATAAAACATACATATTATAAAATTATAAATAGTAAAACAAAACCGATTAAAAAAAAATAATTAAAATTCTTGAAATTTTAATTAATTTTAGTTTTTAAATTTTAATTTAATTATTTCTCGTCGTTATTTTAATTATTTTAAAATTTTAAAAATTTTATAATAATTTTCTTTTAATTTTTAATTTTTTTATTTTTTTTTATTTTTTTTAAATGTTATTTAATTTTTTTAAATTATTTTAAAATTTTTAATATATATATATATGTTTTTATTTTATTATTTTAAGTTTTTTTTTAATTTTTTTTATTTAATTTTATTGTTATTAATAATATTTAGCCTTGATTTTTATTTATTTATTTATTTTTGTTAATGTGTGACTTTTTTGAATATTTTATTTTTAATGTTTTTTTTTTTTATCTTTAGCATTTTTTCAAGTTGTATTTTTTTACGATTTCATTTTTTTTAATAATGGTATCTTGTATTTTTTTTAAACAATTTTTTTGTTATTTTTATTTAAGATTTTATATGGATCATTTTTTTGGAAAAAAAAAACAAGAAATGTTATCTTTGGATATAAAATTCATAAATATAAAATTTGTTATTTTTCCAACTTTGTTTATTCAAAATTTTCATAATAATCTTTTATTTAAGATGTCATTTTTAAAGAAAATGTTTTCAAAAATAGTATTTTTTAAATTATATCTATATGTAAAATGTGTATTCCTTGGAGTGTTTAAAATTAATGGTTTTTAGTGACAATTATTTTATGCGTATTTGAGCATTAATTAATGATATATACATTTATTAAAAATCATAACCTCAAAATATTAATGCTATTATTTTTTTTTAACTTTGCAAAAAGAAAGAATGATTATAAAAATGTATTGCAAGGAAAAACAAAAAACACATGATTGGAAAAACTTAAAAAAACAAACATCTAGGGTGAAAAACAAGAAGAGGAATAAGGCAACTTGAAAAATGGTTAAATAAAGAATTTTTAAAATGAAAAATGTATATTGAGGACATATGAAATTTAGTGTGCCTAAAATATGTCTTAAAAAAAATTGTGGATGTTTTTGAAAATGAGCATGAAAATCACCAAAATTTTAAAAAAAATATCCGCACTTGATAATTTCAAAAATTTAAGTGTAAAAAATTAGCCCTCTAAAAAAAGGGGTTGATGTTTCATCAACAATTTTCAAAATCAACATGAAAATTATTAACATTAAAAAAAATTGTTCATACTTGATACATAAAAAAATTTAAAGTGTCAAAAATATGTTCCAAAAAAGAAGGTTATTCTGAATAACCACTTTTCAAAATCGGGTTTTTTTTTTACTACCTCAAAAAAACAGGTAATTGGTAATTTTTGCATTTGATCGGTAACTATGTTCTTTCAGGAAAAGTTGTATTTTGTAGGGAAACAAAAGTTGTTCTACTAGAGGAATTGTAGAAGTTGGGTTTATTTGGTTATCATCCAAATGTGTAGGAATATCCTCCTTTGGAGGAGTATTTTCTTCATGAATAAATGTTTCTTTTCCAAGGACCTTATCCTCTTTAGATTTTTGCATGATAACTAGTGGTGACTTCTTTTGCAAAACCCTGCTAGATATAATTTGGACATCATTTAGACCTAATGGGGCTATCATACAAGCCTTGAAATTTTGACCTTCTACTTTGTAGATAGGTCGTTGATTTTTATAATTTGGGTTTGGGAGTGGTTGAGTAGGCAGTTGATTAGATTTTTGAGGAAATGGAGTGGATGATACAGAAAGTGGTTGATTTGGTGGTTGAGATTGGAATTAAGGTTGGGGAGGTTGGTTTGGTTGAAGAGGGTATTATTGATTTGGATAAAGGGAGTAAGGTTTTTGGAATTGAGGATATTGGGGATTTCTACTATTAGAACTCTGCCAACATTGTGGCAAATATGGGTTTTAAGGTTGAGGTGGCAAAGGTTGCCAAGGAATAGGTGTAGTCTAATTATTATGTGGTTCTGAATATGATTCGTATTGAGGTTTAAGACTCCGTTTCATGCATGGTTGTTGCGATTTCCATGGTATTTTAGCAATAAAGAAAATTGATTAAGCTTGGGTTGATCGAGCTTCATCCTTGAAGATAAATTTAAGCCCAGGTATTGAAGGACATTCCCTTGTATCATGATTTTCAGCACATATGACACATTTTTTTATACTATCAATAGGACATCCTCTTAGATCAAATTTTTTCCTACACCAAGGACAAAAGATAGATAATGTAATATTTTCAACTTTTCACTTATTTTGTATTTTAGAGTATATACTTGTTCATTGAGATTCCCAAGAATATATGTTTTGAACATTAGGGGAATTTTGAGGTCTAAAATGGGCCTCCTAAGAAAAATGTACAACCAAAATAAAATTTATAAGAACCAATAGGATTAAAGATGATGATGTCAACCATGGGGGATGATTCACCATTTTCTAAGTAAAAGGGTGAAAAGATTAAAAAATAATAAAATAATAAAACTACTTTTTCAACATGTATTTTCAACTTACCTCCCAAAGTTTTTACTCAAATTTCGAGTTGGCATACTCATTGGATGAAAAAATTTAATTCCTAATCCAAGGAGTACCCATGTTACATACTTTTGATGGACCATGCTAGACGAAAAATGAGAAATACATGGAAAAACGTGATTGCAATCACATTTTTCATGTATTTATCAATTTTCTTGTAGTAGGATCCATCGAAAATATGCAACATGGGTACTCCTTGGATGAGGAATTAAATTCTGCATCCAATGAATACTCCCATTTGAAATTTGAGTAAAAACCTTGGGAGATAATTTGAAAATACGAGTTGAAAAGTAGTTTTTTTCTTTCTTCCCTCTAAAATTCGATGACGTAATCAAATATTTTTTTATTATTTCCACTATTATTTTATAATTTCCTTAGGAGGCCCATTTTAGACCTCAAAATTCCCCTAATGGTTATCAAGAAAATTTCCTAATTCTGCTTTACTCATTGTTTTAATTGTAGACTTACTAACTATTGGCATGGATGGATGTCTTGGATTCTTACCAAATCTTGCCTTACCTCTTGAAATATGTTTTCACAACTCATAAATTTCACCAAATGAAATTTGGGAAACACATCCTTTTCCCATTAAGTTGAGGAGGTCAAACAAATCATATATTATAGCATTTAACGAAATATATTTCAATGTTTCCTCATATGAATCATGCATCCTAACCCTTTTAGCATTGTAGGAAAATATTTCCACTATGTCTTCAATTACATCATCCTCATTTTGTATCATATTAAAGACTCCATCCTTAATATTAGGGGGAATACAATAATATTTATATTTTTCTAGGAACACCGTTTTCATCTCCTCCCATGTTCTAATAATATGTATTAATAGACCCATAAACCATTTAAGGGCTCCATATTTTAGAGTAGTAGGAAATAGTTTCAATTTTTGAGTATCAAGTAAATAGTCAAAGGATCTACAAAGTACTTCAAACTCAAAAATAAATGTCTCTAGATCCTCAACTATTAAACCGTGAAAATTTGGAAGAATAGAAGGTGAGATGTTTTTCATTTTGGTTGTGGTATCCTCATCAAAGATAGGAAATCCATAAGGATCTGGTTCTCCCCTTCCTCCTCTACCACCTCCTCCTCCACCTTCTCCTATATTTCCTTCTCTATCTCTTCCACCTCCAATCCTAAGTTCATCATTTACATTTTCTACTTATCCTTCTCCTTCTCTTTCCGTTGTAGATTCTTTAGAGCTAATATAAGGTTAAAAAATAGGATTTTCTAGCTCTTCCTCTTGTTCTTATACTAATGGTATTTTAGAATAAATCCCTTCCTCTTCCTCACTAAGCACTTCTAGCTCCCGTCCTAATATTTTTTCTCTTGTTGAAGAGAGAAATATAACTCTTCCAGTACAAGAGGTTCTTTAACTAGAGCTTCAGTGCAAGAATATGGTGAGTCCCTAGGTTGGATTTCAGATCTATGCACCTTAGGAAGTCTATTTCTACGTTCTATAGATGGAATGCGAGTATCAGTGGGTGGTGTGGCACTGCAGTGTCTAGTGGAGGTGAGTGGTGATGTTGGTATTGAACTTAATCCTCTACCTCTACTTAAACATATACCCCTATAGTCTCGCTCTTTATTCATGCATTCTAAATGATATTTAACATGATCTCATTTTTCATATATGGGATGAATTCATATAAGATGATATGAAAACCAAAAATAAACTCCTATATACACTTCCCCGATAATAATGCCAAAACGTTCAGTAATTTAATTTGTGGTTGAATTACTTCATTAATTGTCAACCAAGGTTCGTGTACTTGTCAAGCGTATGTGCACACCACATGCTAACAGTTATATTTTTTATTTTAAAATATGAAATTAAGCTAAATATAAATGGGACTAGAATATCTAAAAACATTCTTATGAACATGTTCTTTCCATCAAAATTACTCTTTTCAAAGAAAATGAAACTAAGGAAAAATTAATTGAAAATTCTAACTATCATAGTGAATGAAAATTTAATTTATTGCAACAAGAATTAAAGTCATTATATTTGAACTCAATTGATATCTAATCCATTGCAGCAAGATTTAAACATATTCTACTTGAACTTAATTGAAAAATATATCCCAGTGGAAAAATTAAAATTCTAATTCTAATTGTGGGAAATTGATATACTCTAAATTCTCTTCCAAATCAAGATTCTCTACTCAAGTGAAGAATAAATCTAAATATAATTACTTTATAAAAATAGAAAACTAATATGTAACTCAGAAGGATTACTAATGTGCACAGTTGTGATTTAGAATTGTTGTTTCCATTACTCATGAAATCAAAATGAAAACAACTGAATGAAGCAAACGATGAAAAGGAAGTATTTTTGTCTTTTTATGGACCTATTCAAAATGTTGAAGATTAAACTAGAAACAAATAAATGAAATAATAATCAAAATATTAACTAATTATGATGAAGAAAATACTAGTCATGAACATAAGTTAAAATTAACATAACCAAATACTAAACTAATATTACAACTCTCCAAGCGGCCCTCCTATTGAGTGCAAGCATGAAATTTCATATCAAACTATTTATCCATGCGTTGATCACCAAAAGCACAGAGTATTTATATTAACTGCCAAAGTCTTCAATAGAAAATGATTACAAATTTAAAAATTATAATGGTGTGCATTACCTATTCTCGGAGCCTTTTATAACACTCTATTAAACAATTATCTTAGTATTCATAAGCTATGAAGAAAGTGTATACTTTAAAAACTAATAAATTAAATCAAAATTGGAGTCTTTCTTCTCGTGATTTGATACTAAAAGAGAAAATCATGAGAATATTTTTATTTTACATGTCAACTCCAAATTTTTATCATCTAATTCCACACTCGCTTGATGATGCCATGATCCTCCTTCAAATCCTATGCACATTTGGAGTATTATAAGAAGAGTTGACTTCTATTTTGACCATTAGATCTCTCGAACCAGATGTTTTTTCCATATTGTTACATTAGGTGGATGTCAATATGTTGATCATTTTACACCTACCTATATACTTTATTCCTTCTCAAGCATGCTAGAACCTCTCTAACCATGGATATAGCTGTAGAATATTTGGTTAGTTTTAGAATGAGTGCAATTTGGTATCTATAGGAATGTTTTGATTAAATTTCATAAATAAATAGTAGATTATAAACCATGAATGATTAAAACCTTTTATGATGTTTGAGAATATCTTAGGTGACTGTTTATCCTAGAAATGTAGAAAAACTACCATGAAATGGATGGAAAGGAAAGAAAAAATGGTTGTAATAAAAGAGACAATTCTCGACTTCAACACCCCCTTCCCAATTCCACCCAAGAAAGAGTGTACACAGCTCAATCTACCAAATTTATAAGTCCCAAAGAAATAGTAAGTGTAGAATACGTTATCGCAATGGAACTTTATATCACTAGAACAAATGATTAGGTTAGTGCTCCTTTAGTTGAAAATCAAAGAATAATGGAATAAATTAGTAAGGAATTCATCACTTTTGATGAGCACTGAAGGGAAGCCGGGAAGGATAATAAGCTCTAATGTCATGACAAAGCTTCTAAAGAAAGAACAACGAGGCGTAATTGCACAATTATGCTCACTAGAAGTTCCGACATCAAAATCATCGAAGAAATTTTCATTTATGTAATGTATTGGAGGTTTCTCCCTCGAAGTGGCTCATTTCTAAGGCATTGATATCTATTTTATTCTATTTTTGGAGCTGGTTACACAACATTTGGTATCAGAGCTTTGGATTCTAGGGTTTCGCTGCTCTAAACAGGTCATCGTGGCATTTTCGCTATAACTTTTTTTCTACGAATTTTCAGAAGCTGAAATTTTTAGGGTGTAAAGTTGACATCCGGAGGAAGACTGTCTAAATATTTTAGAGTTTGGTTCGCAATATTTTCGGATATATCATCTATGGAAGTTAGGTCTTTTCTCAAGCTCCTAAACAGGTCATCGTGGAATTTGCGCTATAAATTTGTTTCTACGAAGGTTCAGAATCTGAAATCCTTATGGTGCGAATTTGAAATCCTGAAGAAATTTGTCAAAAAATTTCATAGCTTTATTCGTAGTGTTTTTTGAGATATGATCTGTGGAAGGTAGTGCGTTTTCAGGCTCCTGAATTTCATCTCAAAGAGGTGATCGCGGGAAAATCTTCATTACTCTCTCTCTCAACATCGGATTTGAGTTCCATAAAAATTGTTCGCTAGTACACGGACTTTAGTTTCTTGGATATCAATTTCAGAGCCGAAGGATGAAACAGTGACACGTGGTAAGTCTTACAAGTTCACTGTACTAAACCAGTCCATAATTAGGTCATTGTGGGAGATTGGACACAACTTTGTCTTGGAGAATCCAAATCAAGTCAGATCTATGGCATTCGAAAGATAATTCAGAGGGTTACATCAGTACCGAAATTCAAATATTGAAGTGCTTCAATTACAGAGATAATCCAATTTCAATATTGAGCTCCTCAAAAGCAAGAAAAAGGTGTGTATTTTTTTTGCGAATTGCATAAGTCTTGTTTGAAAAATCAATTTGAATTGATTCCAAGGGCATATTGTAGAATAGATATCAGTATTGGGTTCTAAAAGATGCCCCGTAAAAATAATTCAACACTCATTAAGCCTTCAGAAGGCTCTACTATGACTCATGAATAATAGGAATTGCAACATGATTTATCAAAATTACAAGAGCAAGTGCAACAAATTTCACTCTCGCAAAGAGCAACAAAAAATGAAATTGAAGTTTTGAAGAAAGGCGTGGAAGCTAAGATGGATGGCATGGAAGCTGGCATGGAAGCTAAGATGGATGACATGAAATACAACATGGAAAACATGAAGAATGATCTAAAAACAGACATCAAAGGTTTGACAAAGTTGATACAAGAAATGTTTCCTAATGGTGAAAAGATAGTAGAAGAACCTCATGATGAGAACAAAATAAATGTCAATCGTGATTTCATAAACTCTAATGTTGGCGGGAAGAACCACCATATTCCAAAAATGGATATGAGGAAGTTTGATGGAAAGGATCCTGTAACATGGATACTACAGATGGAGCAATATTTTGATCTCCATAACGTGCAAAACACACAAAAGGCACGCATTGCAACTTTACATTTAGAACAAAATACATTTGTATGGTATCAATGGCTTTGCTCCCGTAAAAAAATTGTCACTTGGTCAATTTTTACGGAGGAAATGATAGCACATTATGAGGATACAAAGAGCAACACCTTCTTTAGCCAATTGATAAATCTCAAACAAAAGGGTTGAGTGGGGCAGCACATTGAGGACTTCCAAAAATTGAATATAAGGGTAACTGATATTCCAGAGGAACACAGGATTGATCTCTTCATAGGCACTTTAAAGGATAACATACAACATGAAGTTCGCGTTCTGGAACCTGATTCATTAGAGAAGGCATTCAGGTTGGCAAGAAAAGTTGAATGTAAAATTATGGCGACAAGGAAGCCTACCACTCAATTCTATAAAGAAGGAAGTGTTGCTATGCCGAGATTTCCACAACCTACAAGGTTGACACCACAACAATTGGAAGAAAAAAGAGCAAAAGGGCTTTGCTACAGTTGTGATAGAAAATACACTAAAGGTCATAAGTGTGCTGAGAAGAAATTATTTCACATAGATTGTGAAGAGGAAGAAGAAAATGAACAAGAAGAGGATATACACCAGGAACCAACCCTAGAAGAGGAAGAAATGAATCCGACCATATCGTGTAATGCACTGGCAGGAATTACCACTCCTCAAACTCTCAAGATACAAGGACAAATCAAGAAGAAAAAGGTAATAGTGTTGATTGATTCAGGTAGCACCCATATTTTTATTCATTGTAAGGTAGCCAAGGAATTAAATTGTTTCCTATACCCAGCACCAGAATGTCAAGTGATGGTTGCAAATGGAGGAACTATAAATTGCTTTGGAAAATGCCATAATATCAAGCTAACCATGGGGGAATATGTATTTACTATTCCAATGCTTTCCATTCCTATGGGAGGTGCTGATGTTGTACTAGGAGTACAATGGTTACAATCTTTGGGGACGGTAGCTTTTAATTTTCAAGAACTTTTCTTGAAATTTTTTTCAGAAGGAAAGGAAGTCGAATTACGGGGTATTGAAGGGAAGCCGGGAAGGATAATAAGCTCTAATGTCATGAAAAAGCTTCTAAAGAAAGAACAACGAGGTGTAAATGCACAATTATGCTCACTAGAAGTTCCAACATAAAAATCATCGAAGAATTGTTCATTTATGTAATGTATTGGAGGTTGCCCCCTTGAAGTGGCTCATTTCTAAGGAGTTGATATCTCTTTTCTTCTATTTTTGGAGCTGGTTACACAACAAGCACTTTGTCAAATTGCAAAATGAAGGCTATGACAAAGGTAGTAAGAAGTTTAAAATTGAAAGAGAAAAGGTTCATAATAAAAGGGTTAGTTTTCAAATACAAATGGGTCTTGATGTGTCTGAAGTTGGAACCATGAGGCTCAAAATTTTGAATCAAAATACTAGAGAGGCGCTGGCACACTCTCTTACGAAATAGGAAGTAGAAAACCTAAGGCTGAAAAGAAGAATTCTCCAAATTGGAACCTGCAAATAAAAATGACCCTACAATATGATTCTTACATTTTTTTCCATTTGAATGCAGTGAGATAAATTAAAAACAATATAATAATCCAATAATTCTCATATCTCCTCATTTTGGGTTTTTGGTCCCTAAAATATTTTATTGAATGAGAGGAGGGAAATTTTCCTCTACATTCTCCATTGGCTTCCATTTTACTTTTCCTAGATGTTATCCTTTCAACCAAATATTCAAAAGGACATGTCTCGTTTGTCTTATACTTATAGACATCTTGTATAAAATTGTATCCTCTACCAAACTTACCTCAACATTTATTGTTAAGTCCTATATAGAAGGTAGGACCTAACCATCCTCTTAATCCAACATGAATACTCATAGAGTTTGAGATTCTATAATTTCACCACTAAGTAAATACACATATGTGGGGGTAGATTGAGTCATAGGAATTATCTCCCGAGCTTTCCAGTATCTCAAAGCAACAATAATTTAAAGCCCTTATCTTCCTACTATGATCCTAAAGTCCATACCTTTTCAATCGACCCTACTTTCTCTTATTACACTTGTTGGTACAACATAGAATGCATCCTATAATGAATATTGCTACATCTTCCTGCATTATGGGAAAGTACACATACCTATGTAAGTTGGAAACTATATTCCAAAAATTGTAATTTCCTACAACCTTGGAGGCAATATCTTCTTGGATTATCTAAAATCCCTCTCCTTTAGGAACACAAAGCTTGTCGAGCCTATAGAGTAACCAATTAAGTGGATGGCATTTAATTGAATTTTCAAAATCTTATGGATGACTCTATCCTTGTAGTTGTCGAAACATGTCATTGAAGTCCTCATCTTCTATATATGCCTTTGTGTGTGCATCATTAGTGAAAGGATCCATGTGCATCAAAGTTCATGTCCTTCTTATACTTGATCACCAAATGAGATTATTATAAGAACCCCATCCACTTGTAGTGTTTGTTCTATTGTAGCTTACTTTGGACATGAAAATATTGTAGTGGCCAATGATTGGTGTGGATGATGGTCTCCTTTCCCATGAGATAATTATTCCACTTTTTGATTGCTTGTATGAGGGTATATAGATCCTTTTTATGGGTAGCGTAGTTGAGAAATACCCCATGAAATAACTCAAAATGGTAACCTATATGGCTTCCTCTCCACGTCAATAAAACTCACATATTTATCCACTTCAAATAGATTTTATAAGTTTGGTAATGTGAGAACTAGTGTTTGATTGAATTTTTTGTTCAAATATTTAAAATCCTTCTACTAACCCTTCCCCAACTAGAAGTATTTTTCACTCACTATTATGGCATGCAGTGGTGCAACTAGTTTGTAAAATGAAGCTATGAATTTCCTCATATACAGTGTTGCTCCAAAAAAACTCTTAACTTTGGAGACATTTGTAGGCTCTAACAACTTCATAATGGACTTCAAATTTCTAGGATATATCTTAATCCCCCCTCCAACAATCACATAGCTTAAATAAACAAACAAATGTTATGTAAAGTACTCATATTTCTTAATATTTTATATTAGTTAGTGCTCCTTCAAAGTCTCTAGCATAAAGTGTGAGATGTGCTCCTCCTAGATAGCTTTGTAAACCAATATATCATCCAAAAAAAAAAAAAATTATAGATAAGTGTGAAGTACAGTATTCATTAGTTTCATGAGTGTGGCTCACTGCATTGCATAGACCAAAATAAATTCCTAATCACTAATAGAAACCTTATCTGGTTTTGAAGGTGGTCTTCTAGGTATTTTCATCTTTGAATTGAACCTAGTCATACCTTAATTTTAAATCCATCTAGGTGAATTATTTTTCTTGCTACAACTAATCTAGCAAATTATCAATCCTCAGTAGGGATTACCTGTTATTAAGTATAATCTTATAATTTTAACACTTTGTAATTAATGCCCACTTTTTATGTACGATCCTTCTTTGACAAAAATATGTTGGGTGACCCAAAAAGTGAGGTTGTTGGTCAAATCACACCCTAATCTAGTAGTTTTTGCAACTACTTCTTCACATCATTGGCTTCGATAATAGACTATTTCTATATCCCAATGTTTGGCAATGGAGTTTCTAGAAATAATTGGATTTCATACTCCATACCCCCCTTGCATAATATTCCTTTAGGCTCCTAGAAAACTCCTCAAATGCATGTCACAACCCTTCAAGTTGATGATTATGTTCTTTATTAAACCCCTTCAAATATGCCTTTGGCCTTATTTACTCGTTTCTAGACATATTCTCTCTTAAGAATAGTAAACATACTTATTGCTAGAACTAATAAAATTCTTGGCTTGGTTGGCACATAGAAATGAAATCTTGGACTTGAAATCTAAAACTTACATTTATGAAAATTGATTATGAATGATTTCCCATCATTAATGATGCAATACTACTTGAAAATTTAGATGAATATTACATCCTTCATATATGTATTTGGATGCCAAAACGTGATTCCACATACATCAAGTGCTACTACATCTAATTCTACTTCATTAATAGGATAAATGATGATAGAAAATTTTATTCTACATTGTATTACTACCTCTATTTCTACATTATTATGTAGCCATCCTAATGGATGTCGGATAATATGATGATGAACCTCCAATCCAAGTTTGTTGATCGACATGACTACTATGGGATTACCTTGTGAACCTCATTCAAACAACACTTCAATATTGGTATTCTTTACCTAGACATTAAATCGAAGAGTTTGGTCATCTCCTTCTTTTCCCCACTTCTTATTGGTGAAGCCTACTCATATTCACCTCCTTTTGCACTAATGTGTAGAAAATATTGTCATGTCCATATCAAGGTTACTTTCCCCTTGATTTCTTGAATATGTAGTGAGAATATTATATTTCTTCTCATCCTTATTTATTTTATTTTATTTTAGCTCTAGATGTAGTTTCCAATACTTCTCCTCAATGTGACCATAAATGTTGCATTTGTTGCAAGGATTTCTAAGATCCTTACACTGATGTGTAGTGGTTGTTTTCTTCTTATCATTTCCACCTTTCCAAATCTTTTTCCCTTTCTTGGAAGCTTTGCAATGTTATTTTTGTTTAGAGGCACTTAAATTCCCTTTCTTTTGGCCTTTTTTTCCAAATATTATTTCTTTACGCAAGCCTCATCCACTATTCTTGGCTTGAATATAATCACCTACTCTCATAAATGGTTATGTAGACCCCCCGAATACCTAAGGAGCACATCCCAAAACTTGGAACATATACCCAACATGATGGCCATCTTCCTAAATTCAATGATGTACTTTTGTACACATTTTCCTTGCCTCTGCCTTAAGTAGTGCCATCAAATCCATTGGTCCTCTACATATTCAATAGGCTAGAATTGAGACTTTATAAGGGTTTTGAGTCCTCCTACTTAGTTATTATGGAATAACCCTGTAGCATAATTATCTTCATATGGATTTCTCACCAAGTTATTTCACGAACCTATAACTCCAATTTAGAAAATCGTATTTTCTACTCTTCAGTTGTGTGATGAATGCTAAGATATACATCTAGTTGTTGCAACTAGTGATTCAATTTTAAGCATCGATCTCCTCTTGATATGAATTTCTGTCAAATTTTTATTGCATATTGAACCGAGACTATGAATGATTAATAGAACTTGAACTTCTATTCTATTTCTCGATTTATTTCCTTGACTCATTTCTTGGGTCTTCATGTTCCCCCAAATTTTCCTCGGATCTAACCTCTATATTGGAAAGTCCAACATTTCTAATTCCAAGATTTTTTTCTAGAGACACCATAAGGATGTCCATATTGTGGATAACAGAGGTGACTTGTGCTTCCACCCTCATGAATCTCTCTTCTATTGGATTAGGGTTATTGTGGATATACTTTTCGATCGTGACTAGGATTTTATCACTTTATGCTAAAATTGTTTCCTAGATCACTTGTAACTTCCCATGAGATACCCCAAAGAAACCTACCATGATATCAATATGACATGTAAACTACCATACATATTCCATCAAATAGTTTGTAACAAAAAATCTAACAAAATAAATTGAAATCTATTTTATGAGGCTTAAATTTCTTTAGATTACATATTTGTTAATTATTAGTTTCTCCTTATGCATGAAATAAATAAAATACAAACAATATAAAAAAATAAATAAGATCACACACCATCCACAATGAACATAAATATTTTCTATAGGAAATCCTTATGAGATAAAACTTAGCTAGAAGGTGAGGTTACTCTACTCTCCTTTCTCTATGGAATGGAAAATTGAAAGTAAGAAGGAGAAGTCATTCTCTGTGGAAGTTACTTGAGACGTGGCATGTTAGTATACCACATAACACTAACTTCCTTTGTTATACTCTCTCACTTCCACTCCATTTTCTCTTATCTATTATGGAACAATATAGAATCAAATAGAATGGAACCCCTTCTCCTCATAGTGGCCTAGTTTAATTCTCTAGAGCTACAAAATTACCTCTTATAAAGTATCCTTCATATTGTACTTGTGGTTGGACCCTTTTTCATGAGTAATAGGGCTGATGTGGCATCTACTCATACCATGATCGCCAAATCACAGTAGATCAACTTGTGAAAGGCATAACATTTGCATACAAATTCTAAGTGACATGATTCTTGCACCGTTGGAAAGTTCTTTGAGTATAAAATAGTCTCCTAAGGTTCGATACTTAATCAACAGATTTTTGACCCCAACAAATATTATTTGATGCCTAAAAATGTTCGTGGAAGGTTTCAATCCCCAATTCACCAAACTAGGACCTATTAGTGGAAAAGAACTTAAAATTTGATTCCTAATTTTATTCCACTCTAAAAGCATAGAATTAAATGAACAATAATATACTAATACAATTTAGATCAAACATTATCGAGGAAGATCTAGAAAATTGAATCTAGTTTCTTCTTCCCTAATAAAATAACCTTTACTCCATCCAAGAGAATCATGACACCAAGCTACTCCACCTCTTGTCTCTCCAAGATATGGTCACCCTAGTTAGCCTTTGTACCTCCCAAAAACTAGATTTCCTTCCACTCATTACACTAGGAGGTATATTGGCTATGTGATAAACCAACTTCAGCACCTAGAAACATCATGTCAATAGTTGGTGGGAGGGAGATTATACTCTCCTCCTATTTCAATCTTGCACTTGTTAATCGGTCTAGAAGCCACCCTCACATGATGCATGGATGTCTTCTCCATGCAAGACGTGGCGGTAGTGTCATGACATGTGAGAGTGGTCACAACTCCACCCACCATGACCCCATTCATGTAAATGCATTCATATAAATGATTTCACTGTTATAGTGGGAAGAAAATGTACATTTAAATGCATGAGTGTTGAGGGTAAATATTTGCATTTATGTATTACAAAAACATACATTCACCCTCAGAATTCTCCATCATTCATTCATATATGTTCTAATCTATAAAAAGAATATCATTTTATTATTTTCAATTTATTTTTATCTATTTTCTAACAATCTCTTAATTTAATATTTTTTTCAATTTAAAGATAAATTCGTTTTCATAATATAAGTTTTAATAAATTAAAATAAAAAGTTGTTACCTTAAATATATT
Organism: Pinus albicaulis; assembly: GCA_034641835.2. Taxonomy (NCBI): domain Eukaryota; kingdom Viridiplantae; phylum Streptophyta; class Pinopsida; order Pinales; family Pinaceae; genus Pinus; species Pinus albicaulis. The sequence goes on along the minus strand of CM076581.1, from coordinate 1,503,957,401 downwards.
CGAAAAATAGTTACATTTTACCAATGAGAATTAGTTAACAATTTCTTATAATTTAATTTAATATTTAATCCAACTTTAAAGTCATGTCCAAACTATAAACTATTGATGAGAGTATTGATCTGATTGAGTTGGTGCCGGGACGAGTTCTTATGGCAGCGGGGAAACTCTGGCCTTTCTAGTTGATTGTCTCTGCCTCTACTGCAATTGTCTTTGGCTCTGTAGCTTACAGATATGGGTAGGAAATAGATTCTTTCACTCGATCAAATGAGTTAATTGGCGCTTTTCCTGCTTGCTTCACTGTTCTGGTAAAAGAAAGCGGCAAGGTCCAACCAAGAGTAAAACGAGCGAAGAGATAAGAAGAGGGAATTTAGTAGGTCTGATGTATGTCTTCTACGGGGCGAAGAGTAACCACGTTGCTGAACACAGGAAGTTCGTAAATCAGAATAAAGAATATGGAACAATTGACAAACTAGATGGCGATGGGTTTGGATATTATTATCCCATTTGAGCTTTTCCAGTGCTAAATTTACAACAGAATTAATTGATAATATTATTTTCTATCATTCTATTCAACTTGAAATATTAGGGGTTTCATTGTCATTTCTGAATAAAATGAACGATGACAGAATGTAGTCAAGTGGGTCAATTGTGTCTCTTTAAAAAGAGTGAAACAAATCACTCTTGAATGCTACGTGAATCTTTCAACTTTCATTTTTCCTGCCTGAATTTTTTTAAAGCTTAATAAATTTCATTTCGCACAAATGTCTCCTTTTTATTTTTTTCAGTTTTAGATACCTTATAACCCAATTTCTATAATTTGTCTTTATTACTGATCACATGGTTGAACAACTTGCAGCGAAATGCCCCGTTCTTGAAAATTTAACAGTTACATGTTGTCATCAGCTAAATAATTTGGATACTTCTTCAAACAATCTCAAGTATTTGTATTTTACAAGAATTGCATCATTTCCAGTGACCTGCTTGCAGCTACATGTTCTTATTGTTCTTTTCAATATGAAGCTTAATTCATGCAGGGGCTTAAATTTCTTCACAAAGGAGATCAAGGCACTTCAAAATAATCACGCTTCATTAGTTCACTACGAATGTGACTTCTCTCACGGTTCTTAGTCATTTCTATTACCTAGAAGAAATATGTATACAGGGATGATCTTTTCTATGTATACAGGGATGATCTTGTGGGTATGTTTTTATACTACCCGTTATGTTGTAGGCCATGAACATCGAATTACTTCTCTTCAGAAATATTTCTGGATGTATTTGGTATATGGGGTTTTCTCGCTGTTTTATATAACAGTTTGAGAAAGTATTGATGATCATGTACTGTCATATATTTCTTTTAATATATACAGCGTTTTTTTCCTTCTGAAAAAAAATATAAAGTGATAATGAGTTAAATACCTGTGTGGCCTTTATAGTAGCGTAAATACTCACTTGACATTTTCTCTTTATTATGGGGGATATTGACGAGGGAAATATTTTCATGGAGAAAAAGGTCGCGGACTTAGAGGTGGCAAACTTGATCCTTCCATTAGACAAAGTGAAAGTGGTGTGTGTAAAGGTTTCAAGGTTTAAAGTGTAGGAAATTGCTTTGTTGGGTTTCCTTCTCAGAAGTTCTCCCTGTCTGCGAACGATTACACTTAGTCTACCCATATACCCTCAACATATCCATAAGGAAATCTTTTTAAAACGACTTCTGAGCTTGGAAAAATCTTCTCGAAAAGCATAACAGAAAAACATGGTGGCCATTGCAAGTAACGCTTTCTTGAGATGACAAAGATGTCTTCCAATGATCAATGATGTTTTATTTTTATGTTTTATGTTGTTCAAGCTTGATGGAAACATTTAACAAAAAAGTTCAAGGATTGAATTATTCTTAGAGATAAAGTCGTAAGTTTTTTCATAATTATTAAATCTACACGCTAGTCGTAAGTTTATCTGACATGGTTTTACCAATTGTTATGGTTCCTCAGTTTGGAAAAACCAAGTGTAACAATATATCAGAGTTCAATTTACCGAGTTTTCTTAAGTTTCTCGTTAATCTAGTTGATCCAATTGCTTTATGGAAAAAAAATCAAACTTTATTATATTTTCGATCTAGAATTTTCAGCGAAAGGGTTGAAGCTATTTATAATATATGGAATTCTAAAATTTTTGACTTAATTATTTTTTTCATATCGATTTGTTTTATATAAACCTATATTAGTTGTTTCATACAATCAAAGTGAACGTATATTAATTGTTTCATACAATTAAAAGGGAGTTATTGTCAACATATAAAATGGTATTCCTCCTTTCGACGTGCTTCTCTAAACTAGCTTCATATTTACACCATTGAAATTGCATTACATTCGTTGATTTTGAAGTACTAACCACCGTTTCTGATAGGCAATGGAATCACGAATTGCCAATTATTTTATCCGTTCTGGATAGACCATGCAATTACATAAATATTCTTTTAATTTTTTTGTTATTATTGATAGTAAATAATTGGTTAGATAGAGTTAATAATAAATTTAATGAGAAATAGAGTGTTTTAATATATTATTATTTTTAATTTAAATAGTTAGTGTGACTCATTAATTTATCTAAATATTTCTAGAATTTTTATTTTATTAGATATGGAATACTATTATGTATTTGAGTAACAAAATTCTAATAAAATCCTTCTCTTATTATTCTTTTTCTTTTTCTTTTTTTTTTAATAAGAAAGATTCATTCTATTTTTTCTCACTAGTTGTTATATGGGTGAAAACAATCTACAACAAATAATGTTTTTAAAGATTCATGAATCTAATAGATTGTTAAAGGTAGAGTAGGAGAAATAATGCTTTTAAAGATCCATGAATCCATGAATCTAATAGATTATTTTGGTATTTTGTTTGTTATAATTAATTATAAAAAACTGATTGTTTAAAAGCTATGATGAAATTAGAGAATAAATATTATTGTTCTAATGTATTATTATTTTCAATATAAATAATTAGTGTGAATTATAAAAATGTATAGACATTTTTATCATCCAAGTTAAATAGTTAGTTCACATTACTCTATATCGAGGGTATTATTATGCATTTGAGGTAAGAGATGAACTAATAAAATCCCTCTTTTATGAAGGAGAAAGAGGCCTCATGTGGGTGAAAATATACCAAAGGAAAAAAATTCTTAAAGATCCCTGAATTGTTTTTTTATGATATATGGTTAATAAGTGATTAAATATATTTATAAAAATAAGAGAATATTGAAGAGATGCAAAATAATTTTTTATTATTTTCATGGGATAAGAAAATTCTAACATTAATGTTTAAAAAAAAAACTTATCTAGATCATTTTAGGGTATTTAGCTATGATTTTTTTGTACATGTTCCAAATGAGAATAGGTGTAATCCACATATGAAAGTTGAAAATTGTATCTTTATTTAATTTAAAAATGTTATAGGATTTGGAACTCAAAAACTAAAAGGGTTATGTATAGTTGAGATGTGGTATTTAGAGAAGTGAAAGATGATTTCAAACAAAAATTCCTACTAAGGGAGAAATAACTAGAAATACATAATTTGAATTGAATGATTTGAATCAAACTCTACATAATAATAAGATTTGGTAGAAGAAAAGCCACAAAATTTGACACTAGGGAGATTGGTTCAAGAAATAAGGCAGCTAGAAAGATATACTCCACCTGATTTCAATTCAAAATTTTGTTTCTTTATCACTGATAATGATCCTATAATTGTTAGAGAGACAGTGGATTAACAAGATAGGAAACTATGGAAAAAGGCATGGTTGAATAAATGACAACCTTGGATAAGAATGGAGCTTGGGATCTAATGGAATTGCTAGTTGGAAGAAAAATTAGTAGCAACAAAAGGGTGTTTAAAAGGAATTTGAAAGGAGAGGGGATAGTGGAGAAATAGAAATCTTGATTAATAGCAAAGAGTTATTTTCAGATTATATAAATTGATTTTAGTGATATTTTTTTCTCATGATGCCATGTTGACTTTTATTAGATTTCTTTTATTTTTTCCTTGTCTCTTTTGATCTTGAAGTAGAACAAATAGACATGAATACAACATTCGTACATGAAGATTTCTAAATTCTAAGAATAAAGGTACATAAAGTAGCCATAAGAATTTTTTTTCAAAGGAAAGAAAGAACTATTATGTTGGATGAAAAACTCTCTTTATAGCTTAAAAAAATATAAATTTTTTATTTTTGTTTAATTTTGTGATTGTAAATATGAACAACATGTCTCATTTGTGATTAACAAGAAATAAAAAGTTATGAATATTGAGCCTTATTTAAAGTTGTTTTTATAATTTTTTAAACATTGATTATTGCATAAAGATAACAAAGTTTGTATGTATATTTTACAAAATGAATATTAGAATAGTGTTTAATAGAGAACATAATTCATATAAAATATAAAAGACACACACACAACACAGTGGCACTTCCCCATCCCCTTAACTCTAATTACCAAATTTGAAATTGTATGTCAAATTTGTCTTATATGAATGATACACTTTAAAATAGTTCCATATCAATTATATTTGTGATATAATATTTGGAATTTTCTTAAACTTCATGAAATAAATGTCCATGACTATAATACATAAATGATGTAAATGGTCACAATTATTTCTTTGATTACATGTTTTTTAGTAGCTTGATGATGTTCTTCATGTAGTGTTCTCACAAGATAGTGAGAAGGAGTCCTTAATAGACACACTTAAAGTTTCCTTTATTGTTTAGAATTTTCAGTTTTTAAGGTTTTTTATGGCCACCATATAAAGAATTGTCATAAATGAAAATTTTCTAACTCATATACTATGAAATTTTGTATCTTAAACATTAGTTCTTCTAATAGGAATCATTTCTCAACTTTCTTCCAAGAATATTTGAAAAGGCCCAAACAACAAACTAAAAAAACATGAGACTCAATTTCACATTATTTTTTATTCTTACGACGTAAGGTGTCACTCTTTGAAAACAAATCCCCCAACTTCCACCATGCACTGATCTACACCATTAGATATAATGTTAAAAGATTGAATCATTTTTAGCAATTAAAGTCCACCATAATTGTAAACAAGCTCCTTGATTTATTTGATTTGATCCAAATTTGCTTACAATTTAGAAACTAGAGTGCTCATTTTTCACATAGAGCAACAAACATGAGCGTGGAAGCTCTACAATAGTGCTATTTCTTCATTTATTTACTGTCCAAATCAAATTTTCTAGGAATTTTTCGTATTCTATGTTGTTTCTAAGTTTATTTCATGGCCCTTATAGTATCATTTCAACTCTTTAGGAGGAAAACCCCCAAGAAAATTCCATTAGCTCGAAAAAATGGTTTTACAAGTGAGTTTCGCTAATCAAAGCGACAAGGTGAGCAATGGATTCTATTGTGAAATTCTATTTTGATTTTCTCTGTACAATTTAGTGCTTTTACATGTTAATATTTAGTATAGAAATGTTTAGGGAAGAAATTTGTACCAGCTCGTATTTTAGGGTTTAATATTTTATATTTTTCCCTTTTGACAAAGAAACTTGTTGAGGCTCGTTTGTAATGCTTACTTACTTTATCAGGGTTTTGTTGCATGTTCTGTGTTTTCTTTAAAAAATATGGTGTATTTTTTTCTTTGGGTTTTATAATGGGTAAAATTTAAGAAAATCGCAGAAGGCCTCTCTTCTCCTATACCCAAAATCAGTGAATTGCACGTTAATTACTCCCATTTTGAATCATGTTTCCCCTTTGACTACCTCCGAGAACCCATTATGCACGACATTCTCTCTCGGCTTTCATTCCTTGATCTCTTGATAGCCCGCCAATCATGCATTTATTGGCACCGAATTGTTTCTTCGTGCCATATATTTCAAGAGCAATATGATGAGAAAAAACATGAATCTTTGATTTCCCTCTGTGGCAACTCTCGCCTCAATCCCAAAAAAAATTCTCTCTTCAATGCTAACAATGCCAAAAAATATCGTTTTATGTCAGTGACACTACATGTGGCCAATTCCTTGACAAAATATTGGCTTCTCTGAAGGAGTATTGTGCTTTTTTCAAGCAGAGAAGGAAGATTGGTCATGGCCAATCCCTTGACAAGATGCTTCCAACTGCTTCTCAATGCAAGGCTCAGCTCGCGCCTTCTTCTAAAATATTGTTTGAAGAAAATGTTATGGAAACCCATGTTGAAGAAAACACCATGGCTGCTACCTCATCTGCCAATTAAGACAAGCAAGTACATGCTCTGGCCTATAACTCCAAGACCAACACATAGTCCAAACAAATTTGTCCTTAGATTGACCATAATGTATTATGCCATATATACCATTCAAATACAGATGTTAGATGGCATTATTGTTCGAAAATATTGTAAATTACACATAACTAATTTCATCATGGTTGTAGTTTTTAATTTCAAAATTCATTATCTAAGACTTTCCAAATCAAATTGTTCAGATTCTTATAACACTACAATTATCTAATGAGATAGTAGTAGTTTACCTGTTATAATTTTTGGAGCTTTATGGCTCTATTCTGAGGTCCAAATTGTCTAAAATGCACCAGGAAGTTGTTAGAATCAAAAGTTTGAGCTATAAATTCTCTACAATTTAAATTTGCCATTATGTTTTCCACAATACTGAACTCATATATACCATCAAAATATATTTTAAACAACAAAAAATTATGATTAAGAAAAAAATATTTTTGTGATTTTGAACGAAATACGAAATAATACCAATTAGGCAACATCGCAAATCAAATTATCCTTTATGGTGCTTGATACTTGGGCGAATATTCAAATCTCATATTTTTCCCTAAAAAGGGAAAATTTTTCGTGTGCAAAATCTTCAATGTAGTGTGGAAAAACATTCGTTGATTTTTTTAGTCTTACTTACCTTTTTCCAATCGAATGAATTTATCAAAATGATAGTTCTTCCCTAATTTCTTATGAAAAATCCTCAATCTAGGGTGGCAAAGGTTCGTTGATTTTTTTCAGTTTTACTTACCCTTTTCCAATCGAATGATTTTATTAAAAGCTATCAGATGATATTTATTCCCTAATTTCCCACTTTTATAGATCAATTTCTTCCCCAACTCCTTACTTTCAGAGATAAATAATTTAATTCCTTGTTTTTTTGTTGTTTCAAAGAATCTGAAAAATGGGAGGGTCCAACGAGACTGAAATTCTTCACCTAGTTAGTGGTTCATAACTTCGACTACACCTTTGTGCAAATTGAAATTTGAGGAGGTAGTAAATCTCTTCTTATGCTTTCCCTTTGATATATCCATCTGGGATGAGGTATCTAGTGCTCTTAAATTCATTTCAATTCTGGACATGTCTTCAATTATCTTACCTCCTCAACTAGGCGAATAGCTACCCAGAATTCAACATTATTTCATTATATATATTTTGGGGTATATGATGTTGTAGGAATGAGTGTGATCTAGGTGGATATCGGTTACCACCCACCTATTCCATTTGGACCAGCACCATCAATTCTTGCAGCTTTTCACATTCAGCACAACTTACTATTTTTAGCATGTTTTCGGGTCCTCCACTTCTGGAGCCGTTTTGGTGCCTTAATGATCCAAGTGGATATTGGTGGCCACCCACCTATTCCATTTAAACCCCCACCTTCAGTTCTTTCATGTTTTAAGTTGAAACAAAACTTACTATTTTTAGCATTTTTTCGGGTCCTAAACTTTCAGAGTTGTTTTGAGGCCCTAAATGACATTTTTTGGGAAAATTGGGAGCAACATGGGTCTATATACCAATGTTTCTCACATCGAAAGTTGTACTCCTCGGACAGATCTTTCTAAGGAGCTATTGAGCGCGTCAAACGGAGATCGGATGCCAAAGTTGCGTCCCCAGGAAGTTGAACCACCAACTTACCCAAACGGGGCCCATAGTTTTGGCGCTTCATCTCCTAGGGTTAGGTTTTTGGACGTCTAGAGTTCTCCATTATTTCTCAATAATAAATAGGCCCTCAAGCCTCATTGTAGCACAATTCAGGGGCTGTTAGCTGACACATCTCTTCTTAGAGATAAGCGTCGACAATACCTTAGCTCATCTATTTCCATTATGTTTGTAAGCATACTTCTGTTATATGATATTAATGAAATGAAGCATTATTTCTGCTACATGTCTATTTTCATGGTTATTTATGTATTCTGTTGTGCTCCTGCATAAATCTGGATCAGTGGTATGAGAGAGGTCTGCTCTTTCTTTATTTTTCTTTGCATGTCCCCAACGCAGTCAAGGTATTAGTTAGGGCTCGATTTGGTTGAACCCTTGCAAGATTAGCTTTGCAAATCCCGATGACCTCCCATGGCGGAAGAAAAGAAATATGAGGGAGCAGGAGATCCTATCAAAATATTTCTCGAGGAGGCCCTCGAGAAAGAAAGGAGCGCGATGATGGATAAATTTGCTCAGATCCTTCAATGACTGCCCACCTACGGTGCATCTGCATCCAGAAACCACTCTGGAGGTGTCACTCCCTTCAAGGTACAGGTAAAATTTGACATTCCTATATTTTAAGGACAAATAGATGGAGACATTGTAGGTAGATGGTTAAATTTTCTGGAAGGGTATTTCTCGGTCCATGATTTCTCTGACTGAGAAAATATTATTTTTGAACTCCTCAAAGCCACCCCCTATGTCAAATACTGGTGCGAAACATACTGTGAGCAAGAGGATGAAGGGGAAACCTCTCTATTCTTAGCCACACCCACTTGGAATTCGTTCCAAGACGGCATCAAGGAATAATATTACCCTATGGGGAGATATGTGCAAAAAGACATCCAATGGACCACATTGCAACAATAAAGGGACAATATGTGTATGAATTGATGAATCTGTTCCATACCCTATGCACAAAGTTGGGTATTAAAAATTTAGAGAGACATTTGGTGCTCAAGTACTGTTGTTGTTTGTACAAACACATTCAGGAGGAAATGGAGTTCCTCAACATTACATTGCTTGGCACGGCATATTGCTATGCCGTCAAGATCGAGCAGAAATTTAAGCAGATGAAGCGAGACTTTGGATCTGCAAATCTCAAATGTGCCCTCGAACCGAAGAACAATGAGAAAGGCCAAAGTAGTGCGACTCAGAACAACACCACAAAGCTAAATAAGGACACAGGGAAGTGGTGTGAATTTCATAATAGCCCCACTCATAACACAAACGAGTGTTGGGCCAAACAGTCATTGGTGGTCGAACTAAAGGCACCCAAATCAGATGCATTTTCTGATCTTGAGTAAAACCAGACAAAGTCAAATATAAAGGGAAGAAAATCATTGATGCGAATCCCAGTGCCATTTTTACCACCACCAAGATCCAGAGGGAGGGTCCAGAGGAGGGGGAGTGCCTCTTCCATTCACAGATGTGGGTGAAGGGTTCTCCACTACAATTTCTCATCGATAGTGGAAGCCAAAAGAACCTCATTTTAGTAGAGATCGTTAAGCGGCTCGGCCTACTGATAAAAGCACACCTGTAGACATATACCATCAAGTGGCTCCACCCATGGAGGGATCTCTGCATCCGCCAGCAGTGCCGCCTTCCCTACAGTATCAAGCCATTCACGGATGAGGTATTGTGTGATGCTGTGCCTCTTGATGTAGCTAATGTATTATTGGGCCAACCATACTTGTGGAGGTGACATGTTGTGTATGAGTCTAAGCCTTTTGATGTTGTTATTACTTTTGGAAATAACTTGTACAAGATAACAGAGGTAGTACCGCCTTCTATCATCTCTTTTACTAATACAAAAAAACGCAGTAAGATTGTTTCCCAAACTAGGAAATTCATTTTTCTTACAACAAGGAAAGAAGAATATTGTAGCCACAACCTCGAAACAGGGTTCCCTTACATGGCTACAACAGATGGAAAAAGTCATGGATGAATACGAGAACATTTTCTCCTCACTCACAGAGGTTCCTCTACACTGTGAGGACAAGCACTCCATTGATCTAACTCCCAATGCACCACCACATGATGTTGCCATACATCCTGCAACTACATATACAAAATACAGACATATATTGTCTGAGGCTGATAAAGAAACCAAATTTACTAAATGCATCCAGCATGTCCACCCGTAGGTCCATGACATCTTCAACAAATCTAATACCCAATTCAACACAATTTTCCTCATCTCATGGAGGATCTCAATGCAATGGGGACCATTGCTTCCTAAGGAGGGAATAATGATCTAGGTGGATATCGGTGGCTACCCACCTATTCTATTTGGACCAGCACCATCAATTCTTGCAGCTTTTCACATTCAACACAACTTACTATTTTTAAAAGGTTTTTGGGTTCTCCACTTACAGAGCCGTTTTAGGTCATTAATGATCCAGGTGGATATTGGTGGCCACCCACCTATTCCATTTGAACCCCCACTATTTGTTCTTTCAGTTTTTAAGTTGCAACAAAACTTAGTATTTTTAGCAGTTCTTCGAGTCTTGAACTTCTGAAGCCGTTTTGAGGCCCTAAACGATGTTTTTTGGGAAAATCGGGAGGAACATGGCTCCATGAACCAATTTTTATCACACTGAAGTTTCTACTCCTCAAACAGATATTTCTAATGAGCTATAGAGCATGTCAAACGGAGATCAGATGTGAAATTTGCCTCCCCATGAATTTGAACCACCAACTTACCGAAACGGGGCCAATTCTTTTGGCACTTCATCTCCTAGGGTTAGGTTTTTGGATGTTTAGAGTTATCCATTATTTCTAAATATTAAATAGGCCCTCGAGCCTCATTTTAACATATTTTATAGGTTGGTAGCCACCACATCTCTTCGAGATTCACTACCAACACCCTAGTTATTTTATTTCTGTTATGTTTGTAAGCATATTCCTATTATATGATATTAACGAAATGAAGCATTATTTATACTTCATATATATTTTCACTGTTATTTATGTATTCCATTGCATTCCTGCATAAATCCGGATCAGAATGTATTTTCAAAAAAAAAACACCAGATTTGAGGTCCATTGTCCTGAAAATTTTGGCTTTCTTCGTAGAAATTGGCTGCCATGGAGACGTAAGTGTCATCAATGTCAATAGACCTTCAAGCACCTTGGCAGCATATCCCTCTTGGTTATTTTTATGGAGACTCTATGGATGGAGGGTGTGGTTGTGGATGTGGGGTTGCCATCATCCTAAAGCCTTCTATAGCATTTTTTTTTCAGGTCAACGGGTTTTGGTACCCTGGTACCAATATTAGAGCTAAATTTTTGGCACCATGGAGGTAATTATTTGTGCATATTTCCTTGAAATTGACGAGATATTGATACCAGGGGACGTGTACCAATATTAGAGCTGAAGTGTTGAAGTGTTGGCACTATGGAGGTAATTCTTTGTGCATATTGTCTTGTAATTGATGGGATATTGATAGCAGGGGTCTCGAGGGTTGTCCTTGACTAGGGTAAGGGCCAATCATCATTGTAGGTACCGTCACTATTACATTGGCTGGAACAAATTAATTTTATTACGAATAATTTCACCTCTAGACTTTTTTGACACATATATTGAGAGCAGAACTCTTTTTCTTTCCAAGAGAGGGACTTTTGTCGCTTCTGTTCAAATCCAGTTCGACTTCCTCGTCAACGGATCCATTACCAGTTAGAGGGAATTTTTCATCTAACCATGGCTCTGATCTTTGTCTTTTTTGGCTTTTTTCCTTATTCTGGCTAGTGCTTCATCTTGTCGTTTACTCTGTTGTTTGGAAAACTCCTTTTTTTTTTTTTGATATGCCTATCTCTATGTTTTCGACTCTTTTTGTACTGGATCCATGCATGTTTCGGCTCTTTTGGTATTGGATTATATATTTTTTTGCTTTTTGTAATCCACTTTTTCAGTATCAGTTTTAATCAAGCTCAGAGAAAATAGGTGCATAAATCCATCTCAAGAATACTCATATTAAGACACACAAAAGTTACAATGGTCAGACATAAGTAAAAATTCAATTATTATATATTTTGGTACATTGAACATGCTTTGATTGTGCCACTTTCTCTATGAGGGTTAAGGATTTGGATTTTGACCACATATTGATTGGTTTTTAACAAATTTTTAATTTACGGCGATGAAGGCTCTGATAATTTTTATACATTACATTGAACAACTTGGCAATGCTTAATAGGCATTCACATTGTTGCAGTGCAGTCTAGGCTTGGTTGGGAGTTTCGAGCTTGGAAAGATACCACCACATTTACCCACCTATATGCTTCGCGAGCTCCTCATTATATCATAGCCTCTAATGTTTCTTTGGGCTATAGACAGTATTTCCTAGCTCTTCATTTAAACCACTAGATAGGTGCTATTGGTTGAAGCTCCAATAGTTCTACATACAACCATAATCTACAACTTATTCCACGTACAAAACATATGTAGAATTTAAAATAATTCAAAAAAATAAAATAAATTGATAAAGTTAAGTGTGTGATGTTGTGTACGAAGTGATCACAATTACAATTAAAAAAAATAAAAATCAATCTTGTTGATGAGGTCTCCAACCACTAATTACAAGTAAGTGTTTAAGCTCTATACTAATCATGTAGCTATAGAATGGAAACTATAATCTGCAATACATCCTATTGTCTATTGTTATTTCTTATTGGTAACCTAGGAAATATGCTACCATACCTTGCGCTTTGTTGATGAGCTTATATTTATTGTTGTTTTGTACATCCAATAGACACAAGGCCAAGTTAACAATTAACATTGATTTTTTATATGCATTGAATTTAATATAAACATAAAGATACCCATCCCTTCTTTAATCTCGGCACCAACCTTTCAAATTTTCTTTCCATGATAGTTTTTTTTCCTATTTCTCGCTAAGTTTTCGTCCCTAATGTGTAAGTAATTATGTGCGTAGATGGGAGAATGCTTATTTTTCCTAGATTTTTGGATATAATTAGAAAATTTTTACAATCAATATGGGAAAATTTTTGGAATTGTGTACACATATGGGAACTTTTTTCCTATGTATATTTTCGAATATAATTAGCAAAATTTTAATATATATATATATATATATATATATATATATATATATATATATATATATATATATATGAATGAGAGGTGGATATGGATATGGATAAACATGCAAAAGCTACGTACACAAACAATAAACATTTCATCCAAAACCTAAAATTTAAGCAAATCAAGTCATTGAGCAATTGAGTAAATCAGAGTAGAACTTAACCAATGGGGTAAGAGGAAGGGGAAATGGAAGAAATGTCATGGATAAGTAAACAAAACTATTAAATGAAAGGCACAGTTGCATTTTTGTTGCTTTTTATATATCACAATCTTCGAATGGAATTGGAATCTCATTTGCAAGGAGTTCATATTTCCAACAAAATTCAAGATGCAATAAAACTAAAAGATTTTTAAATATAAACGTGTTTCACATAAAACATTATAAAGAGACATGATAGAGCATTAAATTTTAAAGAATATGTTAATAATTTAAGTTTATATGATGTAAATTTTATATAATGTTGATTAGGTTCTATAGAGTAAATTTTGAATGAAAAAATATTTTTTTAACTTTCTAATTTAGGTTTAGTTATGTATTCAAAAATGCATTTTAAACAACAACAAATCACATTCATTCTTGAAATTTTTTTGTTGGATTCATGTGAAAAAAGTATATTTAGTGTTAGACTATTCCTTCTAATTTATGTACTAAAACTAGAAAAAAGTTTTATTTGAAATATAGAAATACTCTTCCCATTCTCTCTTTTAGCATTATTGGAAGAGATCTAGAACATATAAATTTATATCAACTTTTCTATTCAATACCAATTTCAACATCAACTAGTCTCATACTTCCATTGGTAGTTTCCTTTGTAGGAATTTGAGACGAGATAAAAACACTTTGAATTGTACTCTAACATGCTCCAAACTCGAAGAATTTTAAAATCAACAATTTACGCTATTGTCAGCATTGATCTCCATCAACATTGAAAATATCATCCCAAATATAGTCTTCTATAACATCATGGTTAACATCATTGATGGGCATTCCTAGAAACTCATTACAAAAGAACTAAAAAAAGGAAAAAATCATTCAACTTGGATTTGGATGTTGTTACACATAGTGCTCAAATCCCCTTTGTAGATGGTGCCATGAACTAATTAGTTTTCATGTTAATGGAAATAGCTCTTTTTATATTCTTGTGTGGGACGAGATAACACCGGCATTAACTACCTAGTGCTATTCCTCTCACTCGAATTATCCATCTATTTGTTGAAATGTTTCACAAGTGGAATGTTTCTACTTCTCATCAAGAAAAAAGGAAAGTAGTTTTTGATGGAGAAAGGGAAGTTTTGCAATTTGGGTCAAGAAGATAGTATTCGCCTATTGATCAGTTTAGGTAAGCTCTCACTGGTCATAGTTTCTTTACGAATTTAATTTATTGGAGTCACGGTTCCTTTCCATGTGGCATGGTAATTTCTAAAGCTCTTGATAATTGAAATAATCATATTGTACGATGGGGTGTACTGACAATTTAGATTTTGGCGATATAACATAGAATATCTCTACGTGTTTACCACAACTAAGGTGTAATGAGTCCCTACGTCCTATGATCAATTTATGGATTGCACTCTGTAATCATGTATTTATATGTGTGTCTAGGATTCTCTACAAGTTGATTCATGTGTTTATGTTCTAATCTTGTATTTTGCTAGTTATTGCAGATTGCAGGATTTATGGTTGGAGCATTTTCTCCTTTTCAAGTGATCCAAGTCTTTCTTTACTCAGAAAAGAAAATTAGTCTAAGTACTTAAAATTCATCTTGTAGATGGTTATTTATTAGTTTCAAGTCCTTCACAGGTTTTTATATAACTAATTATAAAGTGATTAATTCCTCATGCAATGAATATGACTAGAGGGAAATGAGGTGAAAAATTTAACCATTTGTATTTGTAGAAAGTGAAAAACATGCGAAACAGATGCCCTAAACCAATAAAGGTCTTCCCATGGGGCAATTCCTATAAAAAAAAAAAATCACCACATATTCGGGCTCACATTTGGGGTGGCAAAGTGGTTGTCATTCTTGTCCTATTTTTGTCATCTCTAAGTGAGATGGTTTACTACGGATCAAAAAATAAAGAGTTCCATATACCTATTCGCATTTTAGCTAGCATTTATCTTGCAATAATTTTGAAGGAATTTGAGGTTGCAAAGTGGTTTCTCATTCTTGTCCTGTTTGTGTCATCTCTACGTGAGATGGTTTACTGTGGATGAAAAAATACGGAGTTTATTATACCTATTCGTGTGTTAGCTGGAATTTATCTTGCAATAATTTTGAAGGAAATCCCACTCAAATCATTAGAGAATCTCCTGGTGATCTTATTAAAAAAGTATGTTTCTCCTTATATGTTGATTATGATTTCTCTTCATTGTCCTAACCCATGGGGTTTCTTTGATGGGGCCAACCAAGGGCATCCACCTACATTCGGGATTGGTGTTTTTTTGTATATAAATTCATTTCAATTCATTCATATGATATATACTCTAGCCCCTAGTTCCAATTCAAAGGTCAAGTTCTTAACATTGTTTGTTGTTCTTTATTTTGCAAGTGCTTATGGTTTGAAGAGGTTGCAAGAGATGGGAATTTCAAATAGTTGTTGATGAGGCTAACGCAAGTTTTATATGTACAATGTGAGGCTTCAATCCATTATGTCTCAAATTTGGCTGTGCATTTAGGAGCTAGAATGGTCATCCTTCACCCACATTTATCGTGACCTCAATCAACTAGTAAATAAGCTCTCCGAGGAGGCATTCGAGTATCCAGCTAATGAACTATCAAAAAGATCAAGGTTGTGGCACACCTAATAAAAGGAAACATGTAAAATTTAAGCTAACATCAACCCCTACTCCTGAAGCTGATAGCCTCTCTCCCTCAAGGACCATTGCATTCTTTCCTTCATCAAGCAATAATTCTTCAACAACTCACTCAGCTGCATCATTTGTATACCCCCAACAATCTATTTATGTTATTGTGCCCATAACATTTTTCAAATAATATGGTGTTTCATATCAGTGAATGTTAAATGCCAATTTACTATTTGAAAACCAAATTTTCATCCCTTGTACCTAACGAGTATTCTTCATTAAATATTTTCTTGAATGGCATTTTGTTTACTAATTTTTATCATTCAATGATTTCTTATATGTCACAATTCTTCTCTATTTTATGCCTTACATTGTTTCCTTTGCAACATATGGGGAAACTACTAGTTTAATCTCAGTAAACTCTTTTAATAAAGGATACACACATAATTTACAAATGAGTTTCACAAACCCCAATATCCATGAAAATGGGCTCATCCAAAATGATAAGTGATATATTTATATTTATTTTTTCATAAATATTCATAATTATTTAAATTTAAGTCACTTAAATTATTATGATTATTATAGAAAATAGATATACATTATTATGTTAATAGAAATATTTATTTTGGAATATATTTTTCAAAATTTTAATTTAAATATAAATAATTATTAAGTAGATGGCAAATATTTAACTTCTACAAAATATGTTAGAATATTCGTAAATCAAAGGGTGAGATTTATCTTGAAAGTAGTCAATCCTTATTTGTTTTCTTAATTTAATTAATTAATTAAAATGAGGTCATACCATTGTACTGTTTGATAATATTGTAACAAAATATATTTATAAATTAAGATTCTCAATGGTAAAGTGTTGTTGAATCTCCATGGTTAATAATATTGTTACACATTCTTTTAAATATATTATTGATATATTAATTCTTTTAATAATAATAATAATAAAGTTATTTTTTTATGTTTTTTCTTTTAAATTTTAACATGTAACATGTATTTTGAAGTAAGTGTTTCATGTCTATCAACATTTACTAGTAATATAATTTATATGGTCTTTCTAGTTTATAAGTAACCATGTGCCTCATTATCATTCAAAAAATACCATATATTATTCAATTAAATCAAGAGGATTATAATTGTAACTAAGCTAGAACTTAACTTTTTATAAGATATAACTTAAATATATTATAGAAGTATTTTAATAAAACAAATTTTATGGTAATAAATAAAATTGTTATTTAAATTATTATTTTCTTTTATTAAGATTAAGATGCTATTATAAAGTATATCATGTCATGAATTCATAAATGCTATTTAAATTTAAATCACTTTTTTTTTATTAAATTTAAAATTATTCTTAATAATAGAAAGAAAATTTTATTTTTAAAGTTATGATTGTTTGAGTTAATAAAGGTCTTCGTACTCTACTCCATCTAGATTTTAATTATGACCTTTTAAGATAATATTGTAATAATAATGATGTTGGCTGGAGAGATTAAATAAAATACATTAATTTAATGTAATGAAAACATTTATAACACTATGTGGATAACTACCTCAATATTATTTTAAAGACAATGAAATATTTAACCAAATGTATATTCAGATGCATTAAACACTTGTTAAACCATTATCCATAAATGTGGATTCACTCATTACTATTACTTAAGGATAAACAGTCTACATCCACCTTAAATCCGGAGGTATCAAATATATTTTCACTCTAAAATAGGTTTTCATATCAAGATATTTGATCCCTCTAGGTGCTTGGTTGATCTCTACTTAAGATGGATCTAGGTTGGTTTAATTTCCCCCTTTAAATATGATATATTCTACATGAAATATTGTGGGCTCTAAATACCATGGGTCATTTTTATTTTTATTTTTATTTTATTTTATAAGGTTATTTTTATTTTTTCATTTTTTTATAATTTTATTTTCACCCATTCATAAGATTTTTTTTGTTGAACACTACTTTCACTATGATTTGGCATTAGAACTTTGATTTTTTTGACAAGTCAAATAAAAAGAAGGGGAGTAGTGGTGTTACAATTTTAGGCTCACTCCACTTAGCCTTGTTTGGTACCAATCAAACACAATCATATGAGATTAAGTATTCTTATTCCAACATTGGGTCAAAATCTTACTTCCTATTTGTTAGCCACTTGCAATAGGCTTACAAAGTTGTCTAAAGTGCTTCACAATTTTTTTACTTATCAATGATTAAAAAGTATTTTATGTCTATAATTTCCATAGAAAAATGTGAACATTAATTTAAATGTTCCATTTCCCTTAGTAGCCCCAATTGTTAGCTCAATAGGTCAATCCCCCATCATTGAAGCACCTTTTCTATTGAGAGATCACAAGTTCAATTCTCTTGACACTTTCAGTTAGGCTTCATGGTTGAGCTGGTGAGAAGTGATCCCTTGATGTGGATCTACCTAATACAAATATTTCATGGGTGCAGTAATCACCTATCTCTCGGATTTGTAAAGCACATAGAAAATTAAACAAATAAAATAACTAAATAATAGATATTAAATCATTCACTTGAAAAATTATTAATAGTATGGCCCATTCCTTTATTTATCATAAGTGAGAGTAACCAAAAGAGGATTCAAGTGAGATGAATCATGAACAATATAAAGAGTTGTAAAATCGATTGTTTTCATTTATTTTTTTGATATAAACAAATCATATTTGATACAAAAACATTTATTTAAGTTGGTGGAAAAGGGTATGAATATGATTATGTTTTTCCCAATTACTTTCAGGTGGGTGTAGCCTATAAAATGGAAGATGTTTGCAAATTTTATTTAGCTATTAATAATTTCCCACAAATCAAATTTATTATTATTATTATCAATTGTTCTTGGATTTTTTTGAGTCGTACAAAATGAACTTATTTTAAGAATTGCATATGATTATAATATAATACAACCTTTGTCAACAACACATATATCACCTGAGCAACTTGTCTATGGCATGAATTTTTCTTATCACCTAGGTACCTTTCCTTGATATACTAATGGTAAGATTCAATTGCATTGTTTGTATCTTGATTGGCGTGTGGAAATTTTCTTTATGTTTTTTCCCACATATCTATAGAAATAAATGTATTAGTCATGTATTAATAAATATACATATGACATGAAAAATGGAGACATTAAAACCACCTATAGGAAACTTAAATATTTTGTTTTTGTCTAACCAAGTGGTTTTAAAATATTCCAAAAGATTTTTATGTTCACTAAATTCTTCAAAGAATCAAATTTCTTTTTTACAGATTCCTCATATTGACATGTGTGCATGATTTCTCCTAAAGCACAAAAAATGTGAATTTGGATTTACCTTCCTTGGAATTTATTTCCAACATCCTCGAATCATGCACAATGGACATGTCACACACATAATAATATTGTACACTTGATTGAAGACCTACAATAACATATTTTTAGAGGGAATATATATTAACAATATTTTTTATGTCCCTTATAAAAAGGATAAACAAGTCACCTTGACACTTCTATTTCAGTAGTAGCATTATCTGTGATGAAGGATTGAACATGCCAATACCAATATGGTTACTCTTTATTTCTAATGGAAAATAAGGCTCACATCCTTTTATAAATATCAACTACAGTATTATGTGATGATATCACCCAAGTCACTCAAATCCCATTGTCATGTTTGTAAAATATCATTAGGTTGTAAATTTGATAATACATTACAAACAATGAACATAATTATATTTATATAAGATACATGCATTAAAATTAATTTGAATAAATGAATCATATTTAGGCTAAATATGTACTCACACCATACTTATTAAGTTATTTGTATTAAATGTTGAATCCATTGAGATAATTTTATTGTGATATTATTTTAGCATCATTGAACAAATCCACTTTGTTTGTATGCATATGATAAAAGGGATGTTTTCAACAAGATCTTGTTTCTAGTAGAAGAAAAAACTCTCGGGGTGTTCCTTATACCAACAGTCAACATTGTTTGGATCAATTTTATCTTTAATATACTCTAGCCTTATGGTATCACTGTAGATGTTTCATATATTTTGTCTTATCATGTATTTATCTCGATATATCCATGTGTATAACTCACTAGATCCATCATTCACATCAAAGTTGAACTTGTCCCATATCATTGAAACATTAATACCTCTTTGAATGAAATTTTGGATATTAGATCGCATATCCATTGTTAAATGTGGTGCATAACTAAATCTCATAGGCCCATTGATTGCATCTTTTCCATGAAAAATAATGATAGATTTATAAATATGCATATATGCAGTATATATTATTACATCATCATCTAGTCTAAGTTGAAGTTGTCACACTGTGAAGTGACATTGGCAACCAACTTTAATACTTTTATTCCAATTGAGGTTTCTGTTTTGATATGTAGATGCACTCATAATTCTCTTTTTGGACTCCAGACCATATGCATACCAATAACTATATATAAAAAATTTACAAAAAATTAGATATAACATTGATGCATATTGAAAATGTTATATATATATATATATATTGTAAAAATATATAAATACTCACATAGTGTGCTCCAAATATGTTGAAAAATATTCTTGTTTACTTCGATGAGACTAAAGAATACACTGTGTGTGCATATTCATTTAATTCTTCTTTTCCTATAAAATCATCATTTCAACAATATGGAATGACTATAGTTGAGTCCCCATCAACCTTTTTCCATTTGAAGTTTTCTCGTAAAAATAGTATCATATCCTCTAGGTCTTCAAATTCCAACTCGTTAATCCTCTCCCACTTAGTCATTCTTAAAATGCCTTATATAAATTGCATTGAAAAAAGTTTGGTTTGAGTAAATATTATGGTCTTGATTAATGCATATAACTAGGCATGGAAGTCTCTTTTTTAAGTAAATATTTTATACTTTTTTAGGTAAACCATTATGGATGTGGTGCCACAATGTTGGTGTCAGAGGGCGGCTTGTAATGAGTTGTTGATGTGGAAGGGGTTGAAGGGCACTGCCTAACACTACCTAACACTGACGCATGAGATGGTGTGCTAATGGGGGGCGTTCGAAGAGGGATCAAATAGAGAGACATAACACCTCTCCGAAAGGGGGAAGGTTTTATAATGTTTTGTAAGGGGAGAATTTGTAGTGTGAAATTTTTATATATGCCCATATATATGGAAGCACATATATAGAAATTGGGTTTTCTATATGCACCTGCATTTCTTTATATGTGTGATTTTTGTATATGCATTCTTAGATATCTATGTACATATAAAGACATTGCACATATTTGGAAGGTGGCTTCTGTATATGTGAAACTTCTATATATGCACATAGATATGAAATTTGACATATATGGAAGTCACACATACACATAAATGCAAGTGAATATGTGGAATATGACTTCCACATATGTGTGACTATGGGATGTGCAAGTAAATTTGTGTTGTTTCACTAGGAATGAAAATGCAAGAATAGGAATGAGTTTTTTTTTCAATCATACATAAAACAAAGTGGAAAGGGGTTAATTTTAATCATGTGAATGCATATCTAAATGGGTGAATTTCATATATGCATGTTTCCAGATCTATCTGCATATACAGAAGTTGTATATGAAAAAGTCATCTTTGGAATATGCACAAATTTTGTATATGTACATAGATATGAAAACATGCATATATGGAGTATGGATTCCACATGTGTGAATTTATTCTATATATGTTTCCATATCTATGTGCATATACATAATTTCACATGAAAAAACTAAACTTCCATTTATACACATATTCTATATATGATCACAGATATGGAAGTGTGCATAGATAGAAGTGTGCATAAAAATTTGACTTCTATATATGTTCTTTCATATTATGTGCATATACAAAATTTTTGCATATATGAAGGATGGATTTTGTGTGTGTGTGTGTGTGTGTGGAAGCTACTATATACAAATGTCACACATATGTGGAAATGCAAGTGCATTTATGAAATTTGACTTCTATATATGTGGTTGCATATCTATATACACATATATATAAGTGCACACCTATGTAATATGGTTTATATATATTTCTATATATACACATATATATATGCAACTGAATATATATAATTCGAATTTCCTGTATGCACTTGCATTCCCACATGTGTAACTCATATATATACATGCTTCCGTATCTATGCGAATGTATACTAGTTGTACATATACAAAACTCATTTTCCATATATGTGCAACTTTTTTATATGAAAATAGATATGGAAACACACATATATGGAAAGAACACATATGCAAAAATGCAAGTTCATAGATGACATCCACATATGTGTGACTATGTGGCCCCCTATGATGCCCAAGTGAGTGTGTGGTGATTGACTGAGGATGTAAATGCAAGAATTTGAATGAGATTTCTTTTAATCACACATAAACCAAAGTATAGAAAGGGTTAATTTGAATCCGATGAATGCATTTTTCCATATGTGTGACTTCTATATAGGCAAACTTCCATATCTATGTGCATATACATAACTTGCGCATATAAATAAGTCATATTTTGTATATGTGAAACTTCTTTATATGGACATAGATATGGATACATGAATATATGGAAGATGACTTCCACATATGTGTGACTTTTGTATATGCACACTTCCATATCTATATGCAAATACAAAATTTCACATATACATAAGCAATCTTCCATATATGCACAAATTTATGTATAAACAAAGATATGAAAACATGCATATAAATATTCAATCCTATGAAAAAATATGAAAATGCATATAAAAAGTCGACTTATATATGTCTGTGTGAGTGTGTGTGTGTGTTTGTGTGTGTGTGTGTGTGTGCATATCTATGTGCATATACAAAGCTACACAGATATGGAAGACGGATTTTCTATATGTACAGCTTTTCTATATGAAGATAAATATGGAAGAAGGTGCATCTATGAAATTTTACATCTATATATTTCCTTTCATATCTATGTGCATATACATAAGTGCACACATATGGAATATGGCTTCTGTATATGTGCAATCTTTATATATGCACATCAAGTTGCAAACACATATATAGAAGTAAAATTTCTTATATGTATATTCATTTTGGCATATGTGTGACTTTTTTGTATGGATGTTGTGATTGTGAACCTCCTTCCTTTAACCTCACTACAATAATAGGGTGCGAGACTAAGACACGTCCACTAACGATCGTGCAAATTTTGCAGGGAGGGGAATGCAATGCATTAGTTTTGATCCTTAGATTATCAATGTATAGTTGTGTATATGATAAATAGTCAAAGATAAAATGATGTAAATTTAAATATTATACAATAATAATAAAAATACATTATTAGCTATAGATAAAAAGGGATCAGGACATGGGGAATATGGTTCCACAAGGGAGGAATAAAATGGGGCTTAAAGGATAAGGAGGGTTATGGTAAATAATAATATATTATTATTATCCAAAATAATTTATATCATCGTATCTTAGGTCCTTATCTTATGTTTTATTAAGTTTTAAAACATTTTTATTAATTTCTAGCTCGAAAATTCACAAAATCCAAATATAATATTTTATTTTGATTGATGTTGGGGATATTTTACAAATGATTCCTTCGATATATTTATGGAGAGCTTAATTGAAAAATTATGACCTATAGTTCTAGAATGATTATGGATACTAGGAATTCCATACAGAAATTATGTCTATGTGCATATTGAATTATTTCCATTGAGACATCCCCATTATAGCTAAGAATACCTAGATTTCATAGTAGAGATATTTCATTTTTAAGTTGTGTTGGAGACCTAGAGGGAAGAGGGATATTTTGAGGGATTATGTGGTGGAGAAGGGGATCAAGTTCCTTGTATTGTGTAGGTTGAGGGGAAATATAGACAATGTATTTGAATAGTTGTAGGAATGATAATATCATGAATTATTGAGAAATTAGGTTGTGTAAAAGGATTAACAAGTCATATGATGAATTCATCCTTATTGACTCATATCCTTAGCTTGGGGGTGGCCCTGTTCCAAAAGTTGAATGAACAATAGAGAGTATAGGTTGAATGGAATATTGTTCACCTAAAACTAGTTGGTATTTATGCACATAAAAATAAATATTATTGATCATGTGTTATGATGTTGAATTTAACAGTGTTTATGTTATTAATTTAATGTTTTTTTATTTACAAAAGTCTATACATTTTGCATTATGTCTCTAACTAAATAATTATATTGCATAAAGTTCCTTGTCATGTTATGTGCATTTATAAATTCATAGTAGGGAAATATAACATCACTATAAGAGTATATAAGTGGAAACCATGTGAATTTAAAATATACCACATTTCCAAGATACTAGGTAAAACATTCCATTCTCAAATTATTTTTAGAGAAGGTGTCTCATGCTTATGTTAATTCTTTTTTCTGAATCAAATTTTATTTATGATTTTAGTTGACCCTTATCAAACTTATATGTCTCAAGTTCCAACTCTCCACAATTTAGAGAAGTATTCATCTATATAAATCTTCATCTATATTGTTCATCATTTTTAGTTATTGTTACTTAAAATTAATGATCATATATATTTATCTTCATATTATATGTAATTTCATTGATTTCAACCTAATTTTAATAACCATTATAAATTTTAATGAAATTTTATAGATGTAAGTGATGCTTTACATGAAAATATTCTAATATGGTTCTTCTTTAATTTTTTAATCATAACTTTTAACATACATTGCCTAATTTTTATACTTTTGTGTGTACAAGAAAATAAAATAAGAATTAAAATACATTAAGAATAATTTAAAGAAATATATATATATATATATATATATATATATATATATATATATATATATATATATATATATATATATAATTGTATTCATATATTTATTTCTTTAAATTATTCTTAATGTATTTTAATTCTTATCACAAAGAAAAAAAATATTAATAAATTGAGAGGATAATTTCCTTGAAAGAGGAAATGAAAAAGGAAAAAAAAACATATAGGTAAACCAGTGATAATTGGAGTTGAAGGGATGTGGATATTATAGTATGAGGTTTTTAGTAAGTGTTATTTCGGTGTGTGTGTTATATTTTATATGAAATCTGTGTTATATTGAAGATTATTCTAATATGCATATTTTATTTTAATATTCATATTTTAAAAAATATAGGAAAACTTTGTTATAGGTATGTAATAATGATGCTTAAAATTTATAAAAGCACCTTTAAATAAGGTTCAATATTCACATCTACTTATTTTTTTTTAGTCACAAATAAGTCATGTTATTCCTATTTACAATTACAAAATTAAATAAAAATTAAATTATTATATTGTTTTAACTGATAAAGGGACCTTTCCATCTAGCATACTAATTATTTCTTTCTTTTGACAAAAAAATTTTTTTGGCAATTTCATGTAGATTTATTCTTAGAAATATTTATGTACTAATTTTGTATTCATGTCTATTTGTTCTACTTCAAGATAGTAATCAAAAACATAAAATAAAATAAATCTAATGATCACATAATTCCTTCAATTCATCCACTAGTGGTTGTAAGTAGACATCCATATTCTTCACTAGTATTCTACCAAGGACAATGAGAGCCAACATAAGATTTCCATTCTTCACGAATAACCATGGGGGAATATTGTTATTGATCACTACTACAGGCCAAATAGAATATTTGGTGTTCTGGAGGGATTATGAGTTGACGCCATCCACGGCTATCCTGAGTCATAGACTTCGTACTTCATCCTTGAATGGTTCAAGCCATGTATCCTCTATATGCTTCATGGTTATTGAATCTGTTGGGATTCGCATAACTCCCAACTCACTTTTCTATATGGCATGCCATCCCTACAACATAGCTAATTCTTTTCAATGAAATAGCCTTTGAATCCTTGGGATTATAGGAATTTGCCTCAATATATTAAAAGGAGGACCACGTGATTTACCCTCCTTTTTTTATTTATCATACCTTTCATTCCAACAATTCAGACATACTTCTTTGTCTACATATTCTCCTCTATATAGAATACAATCATTTGGACATGCATGATATGATATTTACTCAACACCAAACATTTTAAACAATTTCTTTGCCTCTTCGTAGCTATCGGGAAAGACATTATCACTCAGAAGAACCTTATCTTTGAATAACTTTTAGCTGGTGATCATGGACAATATTAAATGTACATTAATGACGATATAATTATTAACGCTCATAAAATTGACCATTTGTAATGTTCATTGTGTGATTATATTTCTAAAAATATAAGGGAGGACTTTATGGTAACTTACCTCAAAATTTCCGAGAAACATGCATTAGACAAGCTAAAATTTTCTGTAAAGTTGTAGAGTAACATCATTGTCCCCAACTGGGTAGACTTTGACTGACCGCCAGTTCCAAAGAGAGGGGTGGTGAAAGAAAATTTAAGGCTTTCGAAAAAGGTTTCAACCATATGAGTATCATCCCCTAGCTGATCATCGTTCTAGAATGCATCTAAAAATTTTGTCTACATGGCAGTCGTATCCCTTAAGTAATCATCCATACCAACCTCTATTTGATTGCCTCTATTTCCAGCTTGTGAAGAACTACTATTGTTGTAGTCATTCCTAATTGGTGAATCTAGAAGTAGTGGGAATTGAATAAGTGGTTGATTCAACCATTCTTGGTATCATTCCTCTCCAATTTTTTCTCTTAATTCAACCTTCTTTCGATTTGAGATTGTCGTGGGGTGCAACAGAAGATGGTAGGTAGGTCTCTCATCCTCACTAGAATCGTAATAATATCAAAAAATATATTTCAACATGATTAGTACAAAATCTATGATATCAATTAGTAAGCACGTCGAAAATGCATGATTAATTGGTTTTAAATTGAAATAATTACATTAATATACCAAACAATTAATATTACCATCATTGTCCCAGGATTGTGGATAGAAGATGCAATACTGTTACAATAGGTAGGGTCAAGCAGTTGTCCATTTTCATCTACCAAATGAGCCTTGAGTTACGCTTCTCATGAGAAGAAATTTCAACGTTTTGGGGCTATTTGAATATTTTGTGCATCTGAACTCGAATTTGAATCTACATGAACCTACAAATTTGTATACATTATGAATTTTATTAAGCTGATTGAGATGGATAAAAAACCTAAATTTAATTAGATAATGAGAATATAAATAAAATCTTAAATAAATATTACATCTCGAGATGGATAGCAATAACTCCGCGATGGACATTGAGAAATATTATCGAACGAGATAGATTTTAAAGAATTTCCCATTCAATATAAGTATGATATTGTCTTCCTACATTTGAGAAAATCAACAATAAATTTTGGTGTACACACCTGAAAGTAATTTTAGTGCCTTGAAAATGAACTTATTGTTATCGGTGCTAATCGCATCGGTGCATTTTAGTTATGGCGCACTAGTGCTGTGTTAGTAATAGACACACTGATGTTGAATAACCGCAAATAAAAAAAGTGCAACTTTATTTTTTTAAAGTGAAAAAAAAAACGGTAAATTGAAAAATGGGCAACAAATTATTTTCAAAAATCTAATTTCATAAAAAATTCTTTAAATGTGTATAAAAACTTTCGGTGAAAATCACATGTAATAAAAATTTTTCGACGTGTTTCAAACCAGTGAGTGTGGTTTATCATCAGGACAAGATGAGAAATCTGATCAAGAAACCTGTTTAAATAGATAAGAAAATCTCCAACTAGTCGTTCTAAAATAACTGCTAGTTTGAAAAAAGGCTGGTTAACCTTAATAGGGATGATGGGTCGAGTGTTAGTAGATGATGGATTTCCTCCCTTCACTCCTAGTGTTTTTTTTCTCTTCCTCTGTGCTTCCTCTTGTCGTTCCCTCAACTCTCGCTCCTAGTTTCTTTCTCTGTGTTTGTTCCATTTGGTTTATTATTATGATTATTATTATTATTATTATTATTATTATTATTGTCCTTATTATATTATGATTTAAAACAGTAAAATTATCTATTAAGTAAATTAAATAAGAAACTTATTTATTTATTTTTATTTATTATTATTATTTTTTAACTAATAACTATTAATCAATTTTAATTATATAGCATATAATTTAAAGTATTAAAATAATAAAAATGTTAATTATATTAAAAAAATATTAATATTTAAAAATTCATTAATATTAGATTATATTCAAATATAATAAAATTAAAAATTCAAATTCAAATATAATAAAATATGAAAAAATTTAATTTTATTTCTTATTCTAGTCAAACTAGTCATTATTTTACAATGACTAGTTGGAGCTTTCCTTATCTATTTAAACAGGTTCCTTGATTAGATTTCTCATCTTGTCTTGATGATGAACCATACTGGTTGGATCGAAATGCTTCGACAAAACTTTCTTACATGTGATTTTCATCGAAAGTTTTTATACACATTTTATGGATCACAGAAGCCAAATTCCTAATTCTGTAAATAGTAAAAAAAATTCGTTACTTCATTATTTTTGAAAAAAAATTCAGGGATAGATTTGCATGAGAGCACTGTGGAGCAGTGAAATACTTTCGAACAGAACTATTTAGACAATAAAAATTCCAAACCTATGGTGATTCAAACCCTGTAGCATAGAATTTCAAACCATCTGGTGATTAAATTTTACTGTAATAATCATTTTTTTTTACATTTTCTGTTTGATTTAATACATGGTAAGTAAAAAATTTAAATTTTACTTTTCATTTAAAAAAAAAAACCTTTCTTATGCTAAACCCTTGATTCTTTTTGTTTCTACCCTTGCTTCTTCCTGTTTCTGTTACTTCCGAATTAGGGATTTTCATTTTAGATTTATAGGGTTTGTATTGCTATATATATAGGCCTATGACATCTAACCCATGAGATGAATTGTAGATTCGGATCCCAATCCATGTCGACTCTTGAGTGAATTTAGAAAAACATATATTTTTTAATCGATGCGCCTTTTATGAAATAGCACACCAATGCACTGTTTTATCATAGCACACCATGCACGTACTGTTTGATAAAATCAATTATATATGTGTGTGTGTGTGTGTGTGTGTGTGTGTGTGTGTGTGTGTGTGCGCGCGCCATATGTAAAATAGAGCACTGGTGCACTATTTCATTATAGTGCACTTTGCATGTACTGTTTGAAATTTATTTTATTTTATTTTATGTTATGTTTTGTTAATCAGTGCACCGTTTAACATGTAACACACCGGGTCTCCTTGTTTCTTGAGAACACCGTACGGTGGTCCCTTGTTTTCCTTGTGCATTTATAAGAATATGCCACACCACCACCTCCATGACATCATATGCTACAAAAACTAACACTAGAGGATTTTTATTAATTTTCCCGTGTTAATTGGTGCATTGGTTAACATATAACACACCAATTCTCCTTCTTGACAGAGAGCATCATATGGTGTTTCTACTATTTTGGTGGTGCGTTTATAAGAACACGTTGGACCGACGTCGTTTCATACATCAATAAAGACACACCATTTTCTTGATTTTTTTTTGAACTGAAAAGTTCATGATTTATTTATAAAATATATTAATGAATGGTATGGTATAGGTTTCATATTGATAAAGAAATGGTTGGCAAGAGATCAAGTAACAAAAATAACGATAGCACATCAAGATAATAAAAAAAGGCAAGTTCTTAGTAAATTCTTTATAAAAATTATTATTTTTGAACTATATGTAAGTTTAACTAATATGTATTTTTTATTGGATATCATGCAGAGCCACAAAATGATGAAGCTCGATAAGATTATTTATGATCTAGGACCAGAAGAGCATAAAATATTGATGGAAACATTGCAAAAAGATGAATTAAGTGAATGGAAAAAATACTATCGATCCAATATGAGTTAATTTTTTTAATTTTTATTAAAATATACTTAAAAATATTAGATAACATGTTTCAAAAAATCTATTAATTAACATGTTTAATGTTCTATAGGGACCAACAACTCAGAAAAGGAATGTTGTTCTTAGAAAAGAAAAAAAATAGTACATGCGCATGAAAATGAATTGCTCCTTAGCTCATCTGGAGTGGTTTTGGAGGTTAACGAGAGGGGGGGGGAATTTTACAAAATTTTGAGGGATCTAGTGGAACGAATGTATAGACATTATTTCCACGTACAGTACAAAAATCAATCCAATGATTCCAAGAACCAAAATTTATCTAAACTACAGGATGAGTTTCTAGAGAATTGGTCAATGAGACATGTTAGACTTTTAATAGAGAAACGTACAAAAATTAAAGAAGGAGTGAAAAAGTAATATTTCTTTAATTTTTTTTCTAGAATTATATTTATATATTACTAGAAAGAAATCATTTATAAATATTAGTTTTGTTATATTTACTTTTCATATATCAATATAAAAACTAAATAGTTTATTTTCATTTTACATTTTTAGGAAGATTATGAAAATCTCAAAGGACAAATGAGATGATATTAGAAATATGCCAGTAGGAATGACCAAAAAGGTGTACAAGGAGATGATCAAAGAAATGGACATATCTCAACAACAGCGTGCTTCAAATGTAATATTTAATCATTTAATTTTTCTATTAGGTGCAATACATAAACAATTTAGCATTAAATATTAATTTTCAAGTTTTTCTTTAGAAAAGAAAAGAAAATCGAACCCATTCAGGACATAGAATAGGATGACAAGGAAGAAAAGGGTTGATATCTAAGTTTGTGAAAATTTTTACTTCCTTAAAAAAACTTAACTATATTTCATTTTTTTGTATATTTTAAGTAGTTTTATAACAATCACCATTGAATGTCTTCAAACAAGTGCTAACATACAAAGAAGAACCATCAGACGAATTGATTGACACTGGGTTAACTATGGGTTGTCAGCATATGTTGGTATATCATAAATTAATTGTGAGATTTGTAAGAATATATCGATGTTTTTTTACTTAGCTCCATCTATAATTAATAGAACAATTTTTTTTCTTTTATATTAAATATATGATTTGTTATGGTGTATAAAACTTGCAGGAAACAAAGTATGTAACTGCGCCAAAAAATTGAATGTTGAAAGAAAACATGAAATTTGGTTTTGAAATAGTTTTTATAGTTCATGAGTCAATTATTGCTATGGTATGCCATTTATTTTCAATTTACATTGATGTGTATTATTTAATATTGAAATTTTCATTATTCTCACTAATGCATATACTCTCATTACAACTTATTTTTATGTTTGTAGATGGAAGGTGAAGAAGAAGAAAACAATCAACATTGTGAAAAAAACATTCCTCAAAATAACCCTTCATGGAAGTAGCTCGAGTAGTGACAACTGTTCAACTGAAGAATGATGATCATTATGTTTGGAAATCAAAGCAAGGCGTTGTATTTTTTTTAAATATTTGTCTGTGAAATGAGACAATTTGTTTAATGTAATGGACATAGTTTCCAAATTGAAAGACATAAGGATACCAATAACTGTCACATTTTTTATGAACAATAGTGTCTTATATATATATATATATATATATATATATATATATATATATATATATATATATATATATATATATATATATATATATATATATATATATATATATATATATATATATATATATATATATTTTAATTTATTTATCATAGTCAACACACTAAAATGTAACACCACTAATTAAATATATGAATGATTGAATATTATAATGAAGAGATGTGAAATCTGATGATATGATATAAAAAATTAATCCAAACATCACATTCAAATACACTAATAATATTTTAATTGATATTAATATGGTTATAAGATATGTGTCTACTTTTGATGAATAATGAATTTTAAAAAAATCACAAAGATTATGATATGATATAAAAAATTAATCCGGACATCACATTCAAATGCACTAATAAAAATTTAATTGATATGAATATTGTTATAAGATATGTGTCAACTTTTAATGAATAATGAATTTAAAAAATTCACAATAATTGCGCTATTATAGGTCGATGTTTCTAAAAAATACAAAATGAACACTGATGCGTGTTACTTACTGTGCACCAGTGTCTTTGAATGTTAAGGCACACCAATGCATTTCATCCAATGGGCACTACACAAATACCAATACCAATTAGAATGCTAGGTGTGTTTGTGTGCTATTACGCACCGGTGTGTTTATGTGAGACTACTCACCGGTGCATTTCTACGACATATGGGCACCACACAAATGCCAATACCAATTAGAATTCTCAGTGTGTTTGTGTGATACTGCGCGCCAGTGTTTTTGTATAATACTACACATCGATGTGCTGATACGACCTATGGGCACCACACAAATACCAATACCAATTAGAATGACCTAGTGTGTTCTATCATCTACAATGCACCTGGTGCAGTTTTAGATGAACCTTCGACTGCCCCAGGGTGATTGTTTGGCTGTCACACACTGAGACGTTGCTAAATTCCCCGAGCATCCTTAATTTTTTTTCCATCCCAGTGCTTGGTAGGTTTATAGTACCGATGCATTCACTATAAAATGCACTAGTGCATTGACACCTAATTAGTGCAATGATGAAAAAAATATCTGAAATGACCTCCGGACACCCAATTTTTTTTATTTTTGTTGAAATTCCATTAAAAGCTTTGCCAAAACATCTGTTACCAAAAAATAATGTTGTAGCAAATGTTTTTTTGAAAATTTTGGCTAATTTTATAACACTAAGAACCTTTGTTATAACCTCTGCTAGAGGGTCTTTTCCTTGTAGTGTAGAGTGCTACCTTTCTCAGCCTGACCGTATCTCACCTAACACACGGTTGGAACTCCTTCCTAATCCCACTAGCACAAATGACCCTTGTAAAATCGATAGTAGTAGTACTAGTAATAGTATAGAGTGTATCTCTTGTACATACGATGTTTGTATTTTTCATTTTGATGGTTTAAAGACACATGAGAGCTATGGATATGGTCATTTATTATTAGACCTGTGATAAAGAAAACACTTGATCTCAAGCCGATTGGAGTTCGAGTGCACTAATAACATAGCGGAATATGAAGCACTCATTTTGGGCTTACATAAGGCCATTGACCACAATGTTGTGGTTCTTAAAGCCGTAGGTGACTCAAAGGTCATTGTAGGATAGGCAAGGAAACACTATACACCATGTGTCACCTCATTTGAAAAGTTATCAACAAGAGGTGTGGCATTAAATTTCTTAATTCCCAACTTTTAATATTATATCCGTTCCTAGAATGGGTAATGGGATTGTAGATGAATTATCAAATTTTTCTACTAGGTTTTCACCACTTAGGGATGGTTTTTCTATTGAAATTATTTATAAACCATCCATCCCTAAATATTTACTAATTTACGCATTTTTAATGATGATTACTAGATATTGCATTTCATTGGCAACATTGATGTATTCTGTAGAGCTATAAAAAGGGTCTCTTTCACCTCTAATTACCTCACATTAATATGTCAATCCGGGAGCGTTTTGTCATTACAAAGAGTGACTCAATCCGAGGCTATCATTTGTCAGAGTAATGCTAGTAGTACAGTGCATAAGAAATACAAGAGTAAACGGATGCTTGCTTGTAACTAAATTACTTCAAAGAATAAATCACACACTCAGAAAACTCAACAGCTTATCAGTCAAGGGTTTGGCAGTGATAACCCATCCCTTCGGAAACTGATGGAAAGGAAACTAGAGCATGGATCACGAGCCTGGGAGCTAGACAGTGACTGCCAATGCTCACTACAGCCTTAGATCATCTCTCACACCAAACCAACAACTGCAAGTAAATGGAACAGCAAAGCGAATAAAGGATTGAACAGCAATTCTGGAATAGAACAGCAAGTCTAAAATGGAACAGCAATTGAAATAACTAAGTCCCGCGGGTTATAACCAATTAACTCAAATACTCTCTATGCAATCAAATAACATTCTTTCACTCCAAAGGCAATTCACACGAATCGCACTAAAGGAACAGCAACAACGATTAATGAATTAAGGAACAATACTGATAAATCGGAAATGCACACAATACATTGGAATAACAATCAACAGAAATACAATTGTGCTTTTAAATAGAACGCTATTGTTACTGAATCCAACGATTGTAAAGAACACTGCCTCAACAAATGTATAACACGAATATTCAGCATAACAGCTCTGTGACAAAACAGTAAGAACATGCAATTAACTCCGAAAAGGATTAATAACTTGATGCAGAGTCAACACACGATTCTGTTGGTAAAAACCTCAATGATTCAACCTTTAACAGAGCATGTAATATGAACTTATAGAACATACCGAATTACCAAATACAATGATAAACAAACCACACAGGAATAAAGCCGTAATGGTACAGAAGCAAGTGTCCTTCGGGGCCGGGCCCTTAGCCTCCAAGGATACACTGCTTGAAGTTAATCCAGTCGCAGAGATGAAATAATCACCAAACTTTCATTAATGCATCGGTCAAAAATACATTGAACCAGTTCTCAACGAAACTTAATAATCAAAGCTGATGTTTTACAGAAATTACATAAAAGCGTATCCTTCATCTCTATATCTATCTTCCTCCAAACTAACAGTGCTGTCTTTTTATATAAAGACGACGGCGGAGATGTCCAAGTGACAAGGTAAATAAAGCAGCGATCCCTCAGGATCGAAGATCCTGAGGGATTCGCCAAACTGTTTAACTCTTCATCCTGTCTTTCCTTTTGCGCTGAGCTGGTGTCTTCTCCTTCTTTTCCGAACCGATTTGCTTCGATCTGTTTTTCCTTGTTTGCGTTCGGTTCTCGTCCAGAGGGACAACAGTTATCTCAACTTTGTCCTTTCCTTTGGAACGGCAATCCCTCGTTTTCTCCTTTTCCTGTATAGAAAATAACCATTATCAGTGGCTAAGTCTTGCATATCAATTCTAATGTGTTTTGTTATAGTTCCTTATTACTTTCCAAATTCATGACACAAAAAGGTTCACAAATTCTATTAAAAAGCCACTGAAATAATGATCAAAAGCATACCTTTTTAGTACTCCACACACCCCCCTGCTTACCTTGTTTCATGTCCTCAAGAAAACATTGTAGTTGACATGTAATGCAGTGAGAGAATATGCTGGAGAAGGAGTCTCATGCGGAGGCCTACAACCATGTTGAGTGATTAGATAGTCAAAGAACTGACCTGTTTGCCCCTCAGGCATATCATACAGGGCCTGGTATCCGGGTGCAGGATGCCAAATAATTGGAGTGCGAAATCTATATCCTAACCAAGATGACCCTGCTTTCAGAATGGTCTCGCCATAGAGGTTCAAACGGTCGGTGGCTAACTCAAAGTTCTCATACTTAAATGGTTCTCTGAGCTGGATGTGTGGATCAGAGATTCGGTATCGGAATTTGGTTGCATTAATAGCCAAGTCTTTGATGGAAAGAAAATACTCTAAACTCTCTTGAATGAGTGCCTCATGCATGGGTCCTAATGTTTCAATGGCACCAGGAGCCTTTATAAGATATCTATGAGCTTTCCACAACTGTACTGGGTTCCTAGGCTCAGCTCTAACCCGTAAATCTAGACCATTTTCCTGACCCTGGAAAGTGTCATAGGCTTTGAGCCACTTAATCTGATTAACCCCGAATGAAATGAATGCTTGGAATTGGATGTCTCCAATGAAAGGGCTAGGGTTTAATTCAGTCTCCTGACTTAACACAAGGTCGTGCAAATAGAGTTCACACAACAATCTCTGGACTTTCACCCCATAATGTTTACAGCAGTCTATAAAGTCATTGACGGTGTTAATTTGTATAGGGGTGCCTGCTTTAACAACTTTGATTTTTAATTGTAAATACCGTTCTAATAAAAACAGAGCATAGTTTTTAGCAGGGGCCCTACATGCTAAAACATCATTGTATAAAGAACACAAGTCATTCATCTGTTTGATAACAGTATTTAGTCTACTGGTTACCTGTGCAACTTCCTCTTGTTCCTTTTTCCAACCTTCAAAGGCGTGGCTTTTGGATTGACTGACGTCCCTTAGTTGCTGCTGTAACTCTTCATATTTTTCTCAGGGAACCGTTTGCTCTCTAAGCTGTTCGGCTTCTTGCTGGGCTTGTTTCACCATCTTATGCAAGGTTTTCGTTTTCGGATCTTTTTTCCATAGGTCAGTGGAGGCCGGGAGTTTTACCTGAACTTTCTTATTATGTTGTTTGGAGTTTAGAACCCTTATTACCCCTGAGGGTGGTGCCTCTGTCTGAATTTGCTTGTCACTGACCCTTATATCATCCTTTTATGTTTTAACGTGAACACCCGTCTATTCCTCAGCATCATTTGGAACGGCAGCTGGATTCTCAGTAGGGTTTTGAACAGCAGGCCGCTTGTTGGCCTTCTTTTTCCTTCCTCCGGTCTTTCTTACCTTCTGGTTCTTTTTCAGAATCCTAATTTTTTGTCTGAGCTGGGTTATCGTATTCAACAATTTATTTCGTTCCCTCCGCAACTTCTTAATTTCCAATGTTTCATTCGAAGGAACAGCAGTCTGTCTGCTACGGACTGGATCATGACTAGTTGCTAAATCTTCCTCTTGGGGTTCTTCCTCTTGGGGTTCTTCCTCACTGCTCTGCTCTGGCTGTTCAGGGGTAGGAACCTCGACTGGTTCTGTCTCTTCCTGAGCAGATGCTGTCTCTGCTCCTACTTCCTCTAGAATTTCCTCTTGTGACCTGGGAACAGATTGTTCCCGTTCAGTATTTTCCTCCTCTTCATCATGAACAGGCATGTTTTCTTCTTGGGGTTTGTCGTAGGGGTTCTCTGAACTAGAAGGTTGGCCATACTTACTCATATTGGCTAGGACTGCGGCCAAGTCATCATCTCCCAGTAGGTCTTGTAATGGGCTATCTTCCTGCTGTCCCATTTCTTCCTCCTGTTCAGTTTCTGCTTCTATTTCTGTTCCCGAAGGCTCGGCTACTTCTTCTTCGGGTTGCTCATCTTCAATTATCACTGGTTGGCTGGTGCTTCCCTGAAGCTTTTCCAGCCTTCCTCTTATCCGAGCCAACCGGGCTGACTTTCTGGGCTTATCTATGCTTCCTCTCATCTGAGCTAACCGAGCTGATTTTCTGGGTCCCTCTGATTTCTCGAGTGAGTCAATGGCATGCTTGCGCTTTGCCGATTCTGGATGTATCTCTGGTTGTTCTGATGTACTAGCAACATGTTCTCTGCGTCTTGCCGATTCTGGTGTGCTTATAGAATGTCTGCGTTTTGGGGATGGCTCTGTCAATCCCCCCTCAATTAGTGCAATCAGTTCTTCCCAGCTGCTCTGCTGCTGGGTGAGACCATAACTAACCACTAGTCGTATCAACCCATGGTGGCTAACGACTGACTCTATGTGCTGTGCCTTTTTTATACTTTGTGCAACATCATGCAGTAAGGAGTTCAGGAGTGCAGGTAAATTTACAGAGCATCTCTGCTTTAAAACAGCTAAAAGTTTAAGATGTCGTGGTCTTACCACGTCTTTCCTTCCTTCGCAGGTAATGTAACTCTGCACTGTTCTTGCTAGCTCCGTCCAAGGTTCTCCTAGGTTTGCTGGCAGAATACCCTTCCCCTTAATTGTCAGATTCTGGCCTTCGTCCTGGAACAGTTCCATGACCTTCTGTAATCGTTCCTTTTTTAATGTCCATACCGGTCCGGTGGCTGGTAGTCCTGAAACTTCTGCAATTATGGCATCAGTGACCGCTATCCGTTTCCCTCTTACTGTGGAGTGGTCATCTTGTAAATTCTGCAAAAATTCCATTGCTACTGTTTCGTTAGCCTCCTGTAGGCGATTGAAATAATTCAACCATCCTGCCCTTTCCAGGATCTCCCGGGCAGCAGCGGAGATCGTCAGCTGTTGAGGCTCACTTCGAATTGCCCTTCCTCCCATGGTTTCACTGCGAATTCTAAATGGAACAGCAAAAACGTTTTCTGTTTGCAATGCAGGGAGGATGATAATCGCAAGGTTACGAGAAAGAAAACACAGAGTATGCAATAGTGAAACAGAAAGCAACTTGTGCGAAAATAGAAATGCCATGCCGTTAAAATATGCCAAACCGTCGTATACTAGTTTTCCCGAATGGTGAGTGGACACTTTTTACAGGGAATGATGAGGTTAACCTCCCCCCCCCGCAGTGTGATAGGCTGTCCCAGCCGGCAAATAAAGGAGCGGCACCCCGTCTGCAATCAAGTCAGAAAGGAACAGCATATGGAATTATGCTATGTTGCAAAGGACAACAAATTACCGAAATCGAGGCGGAGAATTGATCGCGTATTATATAGGAGGCTGCTGTGTTATGATATGAGGCTGATGGATAAGACATGTATCGTACTTGCCGAATCTGAAGCGGTCATGGTCACTTTCGTTGCCATGATTGGTAATGATAGATATTCATGCGATGTATAAATCGGGAAATATCATATGATTAGTTCCGAGGATATAAGAAACAAAAGAGTATTAGTATCTTACCCATTGGTGTAAGTAAGGTGACTTCAATACCATTAACAGTTCTCTGCTGCCAACAGGTGTCCATAACCTTGGCAGAGTTGTTTTTTCACCCTCGGAACCATGATCCTTTGTGTATACTTAGGAATGCTGTTATGTCAAAATGTAGACCATTATGCTGGCTTGGTGACCAGTTAACCATAATGCCATTCACGAGGACAGAGAGAAACGTGGGCAGGCCGGCTCGTGATGAGACCTCCTGTTCCAAGGTTTGTTTATTTGATATACCTTTTGGACCATATCCCTGGTGTGGTGGCCAGAATGGGAATGCCACTTCACTTCCATCCTCATGATCATGGTAGGCTGGCTCTCGATGAGACCCCCTATCCTGCATTTGACACTTGACATATCATGTTCACAAATTTTTTGTTTTTTTATCGAATAATTTTCCTTATACACAAAGGGTGGCTCAACACTCCTTAAGAGTAGGAATGGTGGAAGAAGTCTTATTATCTCAATAGGAAGATATAAACTCTTTGCTCTTATTCCCAAGTACTAATAAAAAAAGTTTAAGGGAATCAGCATGATAAAGATAACCAATCAGGCAAAATTAGTAAAACCATGTCAACAAAAGGTAAGAAATAAGTATGTCCTTCCATTTGTCCTCTTACTAATGCAGAGCCTTATAGATATAGCGATTTATGGTTTGCAGATTTCGGTATGTTGTGATTTTATATTTCATTGCACAAATACATAGTTGTATCTTAAAGACTAGAAAGAAGACGGGCAAAAAGCATCCTCAATTTAGATCAGCAAAAGGAATAAGCTGTTTCACAAGGAGAGCAAAAGTATGCGAGTGGTGTTCCTTTGGAAAAGAAACAATGATGGATGATAGAAAAAGGAACAACAAAAAATGCAAATGCCGTTCCTTTTTGGAAAAGGAACGGCAAAAATAAAAAGACTATAAAAACACTCTAAATGCCAAAGAGGAACAATAGTAATAAAAAAACACTGCTTCTTTGAAGAAAAAGGAACGGTGGTAACCAAAAGGAACAACAGAAAACGTAATAATGCCGTTCCTTTGAAAAAGGAACAGCAGAGATCCCGAATGCTGTTCCTTTAGAAAAGGAACAGCAAAAGGAACAACAAAACAAGCAAAACCAACATCATAAGAAACACGCAAATGCTATTTTTAGAAGGGCAAAAATCGAACTTTGTGAAAGAAAAGGAACAACAAAACATGACAAGAAAATATTTAAATGCAAACTTATGTACAAAAATCACTCAAAAAAAACAAGAACTTATGTACAAATTGCAAAGAGAAATGAACCCTTAATGAATTACAGGTGAGGAAGATTTCTCTTCCTCTCCTAGGATCTCCATATCAGTGTCTCGGCGTAGCTGCTGGCAGAAGGATTCCCGAGTGAGTGGTTTACGATAGAGACGGACTCGGTGACCATTTACTTTGAATGCATATCCAGAACCGTCAATGGTGATTAGAGTAAGGGTTCCGTTGTCATGCACCTTCTCGATTTCGTATGGTCCCAACCATCGAGTCTGAAGTTTTCCAGGGAAGTCCTGAAACCGAGAATCGTATAACAGAGCCCAGTCTCCCTCGTGGAAGACTTTGTTCTTGATGAGCGCATCATGCCATTTGGCTCGCTGCTGTTGAATAAATGCTGTATTTTGTAGTGCAGAGAGCCGAATTTCGTCTAATTCATTGATTTGTTGTAGTCGATTGAGTTGTGCCTCGCTTAGATCTAGGCCAACTTCCTGTGCTATTCACAGTGTTTGGATTTCGAATTCTATGGAAAAAATGGGTTGTTTTCCAAACACTAGTTGATAAGGGGAGTAACCGGTGGTGCTCCTCCATGTGGTTCTATACGCCCAGAGTGCTTCAGGCAGTCGGGTAGCCCAATCACGCCTATGTGAGGCAATGGTTTTTGTTAGGATTGATTCTATTATCTTATTGCTACTTTCTACCTGCCCATTCGCCTGTGGGTGATATGGAGTAGTGATCTTATGCTGGACATGATAATTGTTAAGTGTTGCAGCTAATTTATGCCCAACAAATTGTGGTCCTCCATCTGTAATTATTTCTTTGGGAAGGCCATAACGAACGAATAGATGGAACAGGAACTGTATGACAGAATCCTCTGTGGCTCTTGGAAATGCTTCTGCCTCAACCCATTTGGTGACATATTCTGTTGCCACCAAAATATATGTTTTCTGATTTGATGAGGGGTTGATGGGTCCAACGAAATCAAGAGCCCATCGCTCGAAAGGTTCGATGACTAACTGTGGTTTCAGAGGCATCTCATCAGCTTGACCAGGTCATCCTGCTCGCTGGCAGCTGTCACAGGCTTGGACAAACTTCTTCGCATCTTTGAAGATCGTCGGCCAGTAATATCCGGTCTGCAATACTTTATGTCCAGTTCTACGCTCAGCGAAGTGCCCCCCACACGGTCCATCGTGACAGGCTTTTAGGATGTCAAAAATTTCATCCTCTCTAACACATCGCCTGATATGCATGTCTGCTCCTGTGTGAAACAAATAGCCTCCAATCCACGAAAATCGGGAACTTTTCTGAATAATCTGCTTGCGCTCATTAGGAGTTAAATGTTTTGGTAATTTACCCACTGCGAGGTAGTTGGCAACATCAGCATACCAGGGTGTTTGAACGGCAACTGCAAACAGGTGCTCATCCGGAAATTGATCTTCAACTGCTGTTGCATCACTTGATTTTGGTATTCTTGAAAGAAAATCGGCTACAGGGTTTTCTTTGCCAGGCCGGTCCTTGATTGTGATGTCAAATTCCTGCAATAAGATTAACCATCGCGTTAC
This sequence comes from Pinus albicaulis, assembly GCA_034641835.2. Classification (NCBI taxonomy): domain Eukaryota; kingdom Viridiplantae; phylum Streptophyta; class Pinopsida; order Pinales; family Pinaceae; genus Pinus; species Pinus albicaulis. The sequence goes on along the minus strand of CM076581.1, from coordinate 1,503,916,135 downwards.
TCTGGCATTTGTGACAGGCTTATTTGCTAAATATTTTATAGCAGAATGGTCTGTGTACAAGATAACAGGATAGCCTGTAATATAATGTCTAAATTTATTGATAGCATGTATTACAGCTAGGAATTCGTTTTCAGTAACAGTGTAATTCAATTCAGCAGGGGATAAATTTTTGCTGATGTAATAGATAGCATATGGTTTTTTATCCTCTTCCTGCCCAAGGATTGCGCCAATGGCTGTATCTGAGGCATCAGATGATATCTGGAATGGCAAATCCCAGTTTGGTCCTCGAAGGACTGGGGCTGTGGATACAAGCTTCTTTAGATCCTCGAAAGCACGGTCACATTTGTCTGTCCAAAGAAAATCAACGTTACCAGTTAGTGCATATAAAGGAGCAGCAATGTGTGAATAATGCTCTATGAATCGTCTATAATAACCGGAAAATCCAAGAAAGTTGCGTACCTCTGTTTGAGTAGTAGGAGTGGGAATAAGCAAAAGTATTTGGATTTTGGCCGGGTCTACCTGAATGCCGGCTGCTGAGACATAGTGTCCTAGGATAAGTCCTTCAGCCATCATCAAGAAACATTTTTCGTTGCTTAAGCAAAGCCTGGTAACAATGCAGCGTTGTAGGACTTTTTCTAGGGTGTCTAGAGCTGGATCAAAATCGTCTCCATATGGTGTAAAGTCATCCATGTAAACTTCAAGTCCATCATTTATTAAATCTGCAAAAATGCTAAGGATAGCCCTCTGAAATGTGGCAGGGGCATTACATAGGCCAAAAGGTAGAACTCGATAGGCAAATGTTCCCCAGGGACAAGTAAAGGTAGTTTTATCCTGGTCTTCAGGGGCAATCTGAATCTGATTGTATCCACTGAAGCCATCCAGGAAAGAAAAGAACTTCTTCCCTGCTAAAGTATCCAATACTTGATCTATGAAAGGAAGAGGAAAATGATCCTTCTGTGTTGCCTTGTTTAGCTCCCTATAATCCACACAAATTCTCCATTTCCCGTTCTTTTTTGGTACCACCACAAGCGGAGAGACCCATTTACTATCAGAAATAGGGTAGATAAAATTCACATCTAAAAGCTTCTGAAGTTCAGTTTTTACGACATCTTTTAGATGAGGATTAAGTCTCCTTTGCGGCTGACGCACAGGTCTGGCATCTTTTTCTATGTAAATGTGGTGTGTACATAATTGTGGATCGATTCCTTTCATATCAGGGTAGTCCCATGCAAACGCTTCTTGATATTTTGTTAACAAATGGATGAGCTTAGTTTCCTGTTCAGGTGTGAGATTAGCATTGATGTTTAAGGTTTTCCCCGGTGCAATTTCCACAGTCTTACTATGTGCAATAGAAGTAACAGGTATCGTTTGGTCATGAATATCTTTCAAGGGATCTTCTTCCAAGTCATTATCAAATGCTGCTTCTATCATGTGACACTGTGTGCGAGGTTTAGTTTGAGTAATGAAATTATTAATGGCATCGTCTTCTGTTTGATCTTTGAAATCGAGTGCCTCTTGTATAGTTAATGGAGATCTGATGTTATCAGTAAGGTATGATACAGGGTGTTTATTAGTTTTAATCATTGTGACACTTGGCTGCGCTGGAGGATATAGAACTAAATTTTTTCTATTCGGTCCTCTGGTTATGGTCATATTTCCCTGCCGGCAACCAATGTAGGCATCGGCAGTGGCAAGCCAAGGTCTACCTAAAATTAGTGGATGTCCATCAAGTCGGGTTTTTGGATTAATTATCAGAAAATCGGTTGGATACTCCCAGGATTCTACAGAGACCATGACATCATGTAGAGTACCCTCTGGTCTAACCACAGATCGATCAGCCAATTCCAACAGAGTAGAGGTGGGTTCTACAGATGTAATGTCGAGCTTTTGGCAAGTTGTGGTTGTTAGAATATTAATTGCAGCCCCTAGATCAACTAAGGCATTAGACAGGGTCTGACCATAAATTTGAACAGTTATAATTGGGTTCCCGGGGTCTTCATATTTAAGGGGTGTTTCTCTTCTAGACAATAGGTCAGATAAGGTACCGACTACTTGGACTCTTGGATTATTTGTTATATTCCTCCTTGGTTTCTTTATGCACAATTATTTTATAGTTTTTGCGTATATGGGAATGTCTTGAATGGCTTGGAGGAATGGAATTTTTATGTACAGATTTTGTAATTCTCCCAGAATGTCAAAGTCAGGATATTGTATGGGTCGTGGTATGGCTAATCGTTCTGGGAATGGAGGAGAGGATGTGGTTGCTTGATTATGAGTTTGCTGCTTATTTACATCCTCTTGTTGTAACTGATGTTCTCTTGGTAACCGATCTTCAATATGAACTGTTTTATCTCCCTCAGTTTCAATTATACGTCCAGATCTTAACTGAAGGTCATTGCACTCCCTCAGGTCAGGTCCTATTTCTGGTGTTTCTATGATTTGGATAGATTGGACCTGCCTATTATTTGGATTGGGATCGGGTTGGGCTGGGAGTTGCGGTCTTAGGTTAGACTGGGGATTTTGTTGTAAAGCTGGCAGAGTAGGTTGAGGGAGCGGAATAGTTCCAGCTGGGTGGTACATCGGTCTTTGCCAGCTTGTTTGCCAGGGTGAACTTTGTGAAGTAGAGGGAGTCCACTGTGAAGGGTATGGGCCATTTTGCCAATATGGTGGAGTATAAGGGAAATTCGGCCAACCAGTTTGGCTTGTTTGATTCAGCCATGAATTTGAAGAAGGAAACGATTGTGGTGACCAGTTTGTAAATGGGGTTTGAGATTGATTTTGCCACATACCATATTGTTGAGCATTATACTGTGGGTTTTGAAAGAAAGAGGTTGAGTCCGGAAACATACCAGGTTGTCTCGGCTGCCACTGGCGGCGCTGGTTGATCGAATTCACCGATTCTGGTTCTTCTTCTGCTTCCTTATATACCGCTTTCAATCCAGGAAGTGAGGGGCAACTCTCTGTAAGGTGATCTTTTGTACAGATGGCGCATGTTTGGACTTTATCCAATGGACACTCCTTGTGGCTATGTTTTTTTCTGCATCGGGGGCAGAAGATTGCCAAATTCTGTTCTGCCTCCAGCTGCTTCTGTTTAGCCTGCACAATATCAAGTTGTGTAGTTAGTGTCCCCATAATATCAGTTTTAAAATTTTCTAATAAGTTTCCAATTTCTGCACGTGTTACTCCTTCTGCTGATACTTTGTTATCTCTTGCAAACCGATCATATTCTGTCGGTTTTATTCTTGTGCTGCCTCTCGAACTCCTGATACAAAAATCAATAATGTCAGCAAAACTCTCTTGATAAATATCCCCTTTGCCCATAATTTTTAATGTTTCAATCCATTGTTCCTTCATACCCCTCATTAATGCAGTTTTTAACACATTATCAGGTAAAGGTAGCGATGCATAAGGAGATCTTTGTAGGTTGTACTGAAAACATTCCACATACTCCTCTAGTGTTTCATTTGGTCTGGCTGACATTTGAAATATTTCGTCTTTTAATTCTCTAGACCTACAATAATCCTAATATTTTTTTAAGAAGGATTCTTTCATTTGATCCCAATTGTTGATAACCCCGCCGCCTAGCCCCATAAACCATCTTAAAGCAGCCCCTTTTAATGTAGAGGGAAATAATTTCAATTTTTGGGGATCGGTGGTGTAATCGTACCCCCTACATAACACATCGAATTCGAATAAGAATGCATCCGGATCTTCTGATGTGAGTCCGTGGAATGTAGGGATATGCTGAAGAGGGATAGCTTTCATGGGGGCATTTGCTGCAGAATCCACTATGGGATATTGTAGGGTAGAGGTTTGAGTATTTGGCTGGTTTTGAGCATTTGGTTGGTTTTGAGCCATGGGATCGAATATATGCCAATAACCTTCTGGGATATCTAGGAGGGTATTCCTAGGTTGAGTGGGAATGGTTTTGACAGGGATCTTTTTAACAGCGCTTCCTTTATCTGGAATAATGGGAATACCAGGTGTCTGAGGAGATTGAATTCCTTCAACAATGACTTTCGCAACACTCCCCTTATCTGGGCTATCTAAAGGTTGATTTGTCTCAATAGGGGATTTTGGTTCCTTGGTTTCCCCTGTTTCTCCTTCTCCTTCACAAAAGTTGCTAGAGTTCCCTTCCTGCAATAATTCTGGAGTGGAATTTTTAATTTCTTGAAAGTCCTGCTCCTCAGTTTGACTATGCACCTCAGCACAGGCTACAGATGGTGATCCTGTGGCCCGAAGGGAACTAGTAGGCGGTTTAGAAATGTTTTTCTTGAGGCCTACGGATGGCTGAGATTCTGTTTTCTTATAGATTTCGTCTATGAAGGTCGTTCGGCCAAGGGTCACCGGCCCCTTAGCTTTTTCAGGCTTGGATGGGGGTTTGATATTCTTTTCCGGTCTTTTCTGCTTAGTCATGCACTCAAAAAAAATGAACTACCAACTTTTATTCAAACAAAGCAAAAACAAATCTGTTAGGAAAGCGGATAGTGGAGCAGGTCTTTTACATGCTCCGCACGTAGGTTCTTACCTTCCGTTTTTAGGATCCAACTCCTCCCTAGCAGGCTCGTACACTACTCTGAAAAAGAAAAATGGCTACACTCTTTCCCCGGCAACGGCGCCAAAATGTAGAGCTATAAAAAGGGTCTCTTTCACCTCTAATTACCTCACATTAATATGTCAATCCGGGAGCGTTTTGTCATTACAAAGAGTGACTCAATCCGAGGCTATCATTTGTCAGAGTAATGCTAGTAGTACAGTGCATAAGAAATAAAAGAGTAAACAGATGCTTGCTTGTAACTAAATTACTTCAAAGAATAAATCACGCACTCAGAAAACTCAACAGCTTATCAGTCAAGGGTTCGGCAGTGATAACCCATCCCTTCGGAAACTGATGGAAAGGAAACTAGAGCATGGATCACGAGCCTGGGAGCTAGACAATGACTGCCAATGCTCACTACAGCCTTAGATCATCTCTCACACCAAACCAACAACTGCAAGTAAATGGAACAGCAAAGCGAATAAAGGATTGAACAGCAATTCTGGAATAGAACAGCAAGTCTAAAATGGAATAGCAATTGAAATAACTAAGTCCCGCGGGTTATAACCAATTAACTCAAATACTCTCTATGCAATCAAATAAAATTCTTTCACTCCAAAGGCAATTCACACGAATCACACTAAAGGAACAGCAACAACGATTAATGAATTAAGGAACAATACTGATAAATCGGAAACGCACACAATACATTGGAATAACAATAAACAGAAATACAATTGTGCTTTTAAATAGAACGCTATTGTTACTGAATCCAAAGATTGTAAAGAACACTGCCTCAACAAATGTATAACACGAATATTCAGCATAACAGCTCTGTAACAAAACAGTAAGAACATGCAATTAACTCCGAAAAGGATTAATAACTTGATGCAGAGTCAACACACGATTCTGTTGGTAAAAACTTCAATGATTCAACCTTTAACAGAGCATGTAATATGAACTTATAGAACATACCGAATTACCAAATACAATGATAAACAAACCACACAGGAATAAAGCCGTAATGGTACAGAAGCAAGTGTCCTTCGGGGCCGGGCCCTTAGCCTCCAAGGATACACCGCTTGAAGTTAATCCAGTAGCAGGGACGAAATAATCACCAAACTTTCATTAATGCATCGGTCAAAAATACATTGAACCAGTTCTCAACGAAACTTAATAATCAAAGCTGATGTTTTATAGAAATTACATAAAACGTATCCTTCATCTCTATATCTCCCTATCCTAAACTAACAGTGCTGTCTCTTTATATAAATACGACGGCGGAGATGTCCAAGTGACAAGGTAAATAAAGCAGCGATCCCTCAGGATCGAAGATCCTGAGGGATTCGCCAAACTGTTTAACTCTTCATCCTGTCTTTCCTTTTGCGCTGAGCTGGTATCTTCTCCTTCTTTTCCGAACCGATTTTCTTCGATCTGTTTATCCTTGTTTGCGTTCGGTTCTCGTCCAGAGGGACAACAGTTATCTCAACTTTGTCCTTTCCTTTGGAACGACAATCCCTCGTTTTCTCCTTTTCCTGTATAGAAAATAACCATTATCAGTGGCTAAGTCTTGCATATCAATTATAATGTGTTTTGTTATAGTTCCTTATTACTTTCCAAATTCATGACACAAAAAGGTTCACAAATTCTATTAAAAAGCCACTGAAATAATGATCAAAAGCATACCTTTTTAGTACTCCACATATTCAAAGACGCAACAATTAATGAAGATAGGAATGAAAAAGTGTTGCAATATGTAGCTCTGACGAACAAGGAGAACCCCGTGTCGAAGGGCATGGTATCATTATAAAAGTTGCATGACTTTCAGAATCACATTAGAGGGTCAGCCAATGCTAAAACCCATAATTCAACCTTATCTCATAAACAAATAAATTTTGGAATGAAGAAAGATCTAAATTTTGTGAATCTTGGAACTTGTTGCACACCATAAGAGTGGCAAGTCTTTATCTACTTATTCAAGAAGTATCAAGATGTTTTCATGTGGACATATGATGAGTTCAAAACTTACGACACATGAATTATCCAAGATGTTATTCCAATCAAGGAAGGGGCAAAGCCTTTTGAACAGAAGTTGCATAAGGTACATCTAATGCTTGAGCCCCTGATTTAGAAGGAGTTAAGGAAAATTTTGAATGCTTTGATCATTTATAAAGTGTGACATTCAACCTGTGTATCTAATCTAGTCCCAGTGAAGAAGAATTTTGGGGAAATACGCTTGTGCGTATATTTCCAAAATCTCAACCATGCGTCGGAAAAATACAATTACCCTATGTCATCTATAAAATAAATATTGCAGATAGTATCAGGGTTAGAAATGTTCTATTTTCTTGATTATTATTCTTGACACAATCAGGTTCTATTCTCAAAGTTTGACAGACTTAAGATCACCTTTCCAACAAAGTGGGGCACATTTTCATTCAAAAGAATGTCATTTGGGCTAGTAAATATTTGTCTAATCTCTCAACGTGGAATGGGCATCACATTTCTCAGACTGATCGGAAAAATCAGAATGGTGTATCTTGATGATGTCATCGTGTTGCCAAAGAAGAGATATAACCACCTATGCCACTTGAAGAAAATATTAGAGCAATGTTAAGAATATGAGATATCTCTTAATCCCAAGAAGATAGTGATTTTCACTATAAAAACTCTATTTACCCAATATATATATATATATATATATATATATATATATATATATATATATATAACACTACATTGCTTTTATGTCCTTAAATTAGTTTGTTTTCGTCGGTGTATAACCTCTTACAAAATTTCATTAAAGGATTTTATTTCTGTCTTTTGTATTTCTATCGTGCCATAATTATATTCATACCTATGAATACCTTTGTAGACATTCGTTACTTTCATTTATTAAGGAATTCTTCTTATCTACATGGAATACTTACATTTAGTTCAATATATATGAAAGTATACTTTTTTCATAATTTTCCATACTATTGTGACATTTATATTTAGAGCTCCCCACATCTCTCCATATATTAACATATGATTTGATACCCTTAAATTTAATTAATATTAAATTTTCCCTCGTATGATATATATATATATCACTATATCATAAGTCTTTTTATGATCCATAATATACATTTTGATTATATACTTTACTGCATGTATCCACATCATTTTATGTCTAATTCTATGAGACTCTTTCGGACTTGTATATATACGAAATAATTCAATGGAGGGTATCGTTCCTCATTACATTTTACCTCAACCCTTTTTTTCATATAGTTTTACATAGTTATCTGCCGTACTATGGTTTGAATGATTTCGTTTATTTATCTCCGACTAACCATTTATATCTATGTTTAACTTATAGCATACATTTAATGGTTACGTCAAATACTAATGTATTTTAACATTCCAACGTTTTAATTAACTTACCTCTAGACATATTGTTATAATTATTCACTATACGAATTGCATTCAACACCAAACGTGACAAGAATATTTATGTTAGTCTTATTGTATAAGAAAACGAATAATCCACGATTCTGGTTTTATTGTTTATTTGGAAATATAGTATATTTTATATTTTTAATAGAGATACTATCATCCTACACTTAAATGGAGACACACTTCACTGTAACACATTTAATTACAGTATGTCTCGCCTTGTGGGTTCACATGGGCATATTAAATTGTTGAACCAATGGTATGGTAAATTTGTTTTTTGATTAATGGTGAAGATTTCATCCGTATTCCCTCCAACTTTGTTGACTACAATTAGGGTTTCATTTTTCACTCCACCATGTTCATTTGGTTAAGTTATTTGCAGATGTTTCACTTCTAGATGCATGTCGTTTCTCGGATGCCGAGACTGGAGTTTTGCTGCATACCTCTCATCCCCTCCATAATACCCTTTCTCAGTATCAATTCACATGAGATAATGTCAATATTTCCCTTCCTCTGAGAATTGTTTGACATTTTTCTGGTTTCTAGATTTTGTTTGGAATGTTTCCTCTGTTAATTTAATCAATCTTAATATTGTGTGTTCTGAGTTTAATAATTTGGGTTATTTGTTTTCTGCACATGGTTCTTCACGGTATAAATCTCACTTTTGAACCTCTAGCACAGCCATGCAGAGGTATTGTTACTATTTCATATGAATGTAAGATCTACCCTCACTTAATTCAAATGTTTCTTGTTAGTTCCGCGTTTTACTCCATAGTAAGGATTTCAAATGATAGCGTTTAATTGATACAGTATACCATTCTTGGTATTTTTGAGTTATGCATTTTCAATGTCAGAAATGGTTCAACGTTAAGTAGAGGAATTCTCTGTTGAATTCATTTAACGATTTTCCCCAAACTTATTTACATCTAAGTTGAGATTTAGTTGTGTTCTAGGTGTAAACTAATTGAGAAACTCATATTGTTCTCATGGCCACTTCGAATTTAATTCGAATCCTTCAAACTTCATTTTATAATTCTTACATAGGTGTCTCCCTTTGTAATTTGGGTGCCTCATTTTAGTTTTCATTCTCTGTATACCAGTGAAGAGGAATTGTGTTTATTAAATTAAAAATTAAAGATCTATAATTTCGATAGACTTATAATCAAACTATTTGTCTCTTACAATCTATGCTTTCCTCTATGGTTTATCATTTCGACCTTCATGCTTTTAAATATCGGATAATATGGATTTGAAGGCTTTTCAATATAATTTTGATTTTATATAATTATCTAAATCTGAGATGTATTCCTCAATTTCGTTTTTTTTTTGTTGTTGTTTAAGCTCATACATAGATACCATAACATAATTTCATTTCCTCTTAGTAAATATGATTTACTGTAAATGCAAAAGTTTGATTTCACTGTGTGACTTTTATTTTCACTCGCACTTGTTAAGATTAATGTTAACTTCCTTACATTTCATTTAATTCAACAACGCTTTTATTAATTAAATTTGAAATCGATTCGAGCATTCCAATTTAATGAAATTTGTTGTATCATTTATTTCTATAATTTCTTTATACTCTTCAACTTTCGATATAGTTAGTTTGAGGACTAAATACCCTTGGTAATTGTGTAAAGCCTGAGATATAAAAATTGTATTTGTGTAATTACAATTTTAAGTTCACTTTCTCTTCAATTAGCCACTCTGTCTCTTTTAGGTTTTAGAATTGGATTATTTGAACAAGATGTCCAACATACAATTAAACATTGAATGTATTTTAATAATTTCCACTCTAAATTTAAAATTAATTCGATAAATTTTCCTCTACATAATATGATCATCTATTTTACATGAAAACCCATCTTTTCCAGATTGATTCGGATTCATAAAATTCCATTAGATACCATGTATCTAGTTTCACCCTCATATCAGTTATTAAAGTTCTTATTCAGTACAATAATTAATAAGTTAGTTTCGTATTTAGAGTTCGAAATTTAATTTCTTCCCTCTTGATATTTTCCTAAACTGATTATTTTTACTCTATCCTATACAGGAGGGATTTCACTGCCTCATGCTTTAGTTAAATAGGTAAAGTTTTTATTCTTAATTACTATAAAATTAGTCACTTTTCATACTTATTATATTTGATCTATATCTAACACATATATCTATGTGGATTTTGTACAGGTACTTAAAACTTCACAACTTCTACAACAGTCACTTCATCTATCCTTTCCAAATACTTGACTACATGTTTCCTTTACCTATAGGTCGGTTCTCACCATGCAAAAATCTCAACCTTCTAACTATAATGAGTTTTATCATTTTAAATGTTCACATTGTCGGTAATTAAAGTTAATAAAATATGAATTACAGTCCTATACATTGGACTATTGTAACTGTTATTTTAATTCACTCTTGATATATTCTTTGATTCACCTCTATCGGAGGAGTTATAGATATTCTAGACAGTTATGAAATTTCCTTTCAATTTACATAGTGTCTTTATATGTATAATTGTTTCATGATCCTCTTTTCAAACACATGTTGTATCTGATGTTTTCATATTTCCTAAATTAGGAATTCATACAGTTTGAATCTAAAGTAATTTATTTGTACCAAATAGTACTTTCTTGATTTAATGGAACTATTCAATTCAATTGTATACATCTCTGCCTCTTCTTTGTTTACAAAATAAACTATGTGATTCTACCGTCAATTCATATGTTTTCCTTAACACCATTATAATATTATTTAATCCTAATGATGTATTTTCTATCTATAATATAATAGTTAATATAGACCTAACAATAGATTTAAACCCTTCTAATTGGGTTTACAAATTTTGTATGCTGGTCAACTAATTGTGCTAATCTGTGTAACTATAGAGAGAATTTAATTATACCTATTATAGTTATTTTTTGTTAAATACATATGACACTTTATTCCCTAGAAATAAAATAACTCATCACACAGATTTATAACTGAAGATACATAGTTATTAGCTAAACTCATAATTAAACCCCATTAAATATTACTCAATCATCATCATCATCATCATAACACAATCATAAGGCATAATTTAATAACTGTGCATACCGATTCTGGTAAAGACTATTTTCCACCCAACCTTAAGCTTTCAGCTACAGCTCCCCCCGAGTAGAGATCAATTTCTCCAAAGTGTATACAACATCTTTTCTACTTAGGAATCACTTATTTAAGCTTGTTTTCCCTCAACCTCGTTTCTACACAGTTATTAGCTAAACTCATAATTAAACCCCATTAAATATTATTCAATCATTACCATCATAATAGAATCATAAGACATAATATAATAATTGTGCATACCAATTTTGGTAAAAACTATTTTCCACCCAACCTTGAGCTTTCAGCCATAGCTCCCGTCGAGCAGAGACTGATTTCTCCAAAGTGTATACAACATCTTTTCTACATTACGAATGACTTATTTAAGATTTTTTTCCCTCAAACTATTTCCATAAATGCATCGAGTAAAATTAGGATGTTGTTTTCCTTTAACCTAGGCTTGACTTTTGTTTTTTCCACAAAAGCTCTTTAAAATTTTATTTTTCCTTTTTTCTAGTTTTATTTCACCTCTTCTCAGTAACTTTCCACTTTTCTAAGGTATCTATTAGATCCTTATCTCCAATCTAATATATTTATTTTATTTTATCCAAGGATTTTTGGAGATTTTGGGAAAGACTTTGGATTCAATTCCATCCTCATGGACTTGCAATGATGGTCTCCAATTTACTGTAGTCTTTTCCCAATAATTAAATTTCCACATTTATTAAATTTAAAATAATATGTCCACCTATATTTTTCCTTTAGGCCCACTTAACGCTTAGGAATTTCAACTGTCTAATAAAGAAGAACAATAGAAATATCACATTCACATAAGTATATTAAATGTGCAGATGATCCCGCCAGTGCCAATTCCTTAATTTCATTTTTTTTGTTGTTGTTTAAGCTCATATATAGATACCATAACATAATTTGACTTCCTCTTAGTAAATATGATTTACTCTAAATGAAAAATTTTGATTTCATTATGTGACTTTTTTTGCACTTGAACTTGTTAAGATTAATGACAACTTCCTTACATTTCATTTAACTCAACAACATTTTTACTAATTAAATTTGAAATTGATTCGAGCATTCCAATTTAATGGAATTTTTTGTATCATTTATTTCTAAAATTTCTTTATACTCTTCAAATTTCGATATAGTTAGTTTGAGGACTAAATACCCTTGCTAATTCTGTAAATCTTGAGATATAAAATTGTATCTATGTAATTAAAATTTTAAGTTCACTTTCTCTTCAATTAGCCACTCTATCTCTTTCAGTTCTTAGGATCGGATTATTTGCACAAGATTCCCAACATACAGTTAAAGATTGAATGTATTGTAATAATTTCCATTTTGAATTTAAAATTAATATGACAACTTTTCCCCTACATAATATGATCCTATATTGTACATGAAAACCCTGCTTTTCCAAATTGATTCGGATTCATAAAATTCCATCAGATATCATGTATCTAGTTTCACCCTCATCTCAGGTAATTAAATTTCTTATTCAGTACAGTAATTAATACGTCAGTTTCGTATTTAGAGTTAAAAATTCAATTTCTTCCCTCTTGATATTTTCCTAAACTGATTAATTTTACTTTGTCCTATATATGAGGGACTTCACTACCTCATGCTTTGGTTAAATAGGTAAAGTTTGTATTATTAATTACTATAAAAGTAATCACTTTTCATACTTATTATATCTATGTGGATTTTGTAAAGGCACTTAAAACTTCACAACTTCTAAAACAATCACTTCATATTTCCTTTCCAAAGACTTCACTACATGTTTCCTTTATCTACAGGTCGGTCGTCACCATGCACAAATCTCAACCTTCTAACTATGACGAGTTTTATCATTTTAACTATTCACATTGTCTGTACTTCAAGTTAATAGAATATCACTTACAGTCCTATACATTGGACTATTGTAACTGTTATTTTAATTCACTCTTGATATATTCTTTGATTCACCTCTATCAGAGGAGTTATAGATATTCTAGACAGTTATGAAATTTCCTTTCAATTTACATAGTGCCTCTATATGTATAATTGTTTCATGTTTCTCTTTTCAAACACATGTTGTATCTAGATGTTTGCATATTTCCTAAATTAGGAATTCGTGCATTTTGAATCTAAAGTAATTTATTTGTACCAAATATTACTTTCTTCATTTAATGGAATAAATCAATTCAACTGTATACATCTCTGTTTCTTAATTGTTTACAACGTAAACTATGTAATTCTACCACCAATTCATATGTTTTCCTTAACACCTTTAGAATATTATTTAATCCTAATGATGTATTTTATATCTATAATACAGTAGTGAACATATACCTAACAGTAGATTTAAACCCTTCTAATTGGGTTTAGAGATTCTATATGTTGGTCAACTAATTGTGCTAGTCTATGTAACTATAGGGAGAATTTAATTATACCTGTTATAGTTATTTTTCTGTTAAATACATATGACACTTTATTCCCCATGAATAAAATAACTCATCACACATATTTATAATTCAAGATACACAGTTATCGTCTAAACTCATAATTAAACCCCATTAAATTTTACTCAATCATTATCATCATCATCATAATGGAATCATAAAACATGATTTAATAATTGTGCATACCAATTCTGGTAAAGACTATTTTCCACCCAGCCTTAAACTTTTAGCCACATCTCCCCCCGAGCAGAGACCGATTTCTCCAAAGTGCATACAACACCTTTTCTACCCAGGAATGACTTATTTAAGCTTTCTTTACCTCAACATATTTTCTACACAGTTATCAGCTAAACTCATAATTAAACCACATTAAATTTTATTCAATAATTATCATCATAATAGAATCATAAGAAAAAATATAAGAACTGTGAATACCATTTTTGGTAAAGACTGTTTTCCACCCAACCTTAAGCTAATTCCTCAATTTCATTTTTTTGTTGTTGTTTAAACTCATACATAGATACATAATTCGATTTCTTCTTAGGAAATATGATTGACTCTGAATGCAAAAGCTCGATTTCACTGTGTGAATTTTGTTCGCACTCGAACATGTTAAAGTTAATGTTAATTTCAATATATTTCATTTAACTAAACAACGTTTTTATTAATTAAATTTGAAATCAATTGGAGCATTCTAATTTAATGGAATTTGTTGTATCTCTTATTTCTATAATTTCTTTATACTCTTCAACTTTCGATATAGTCATTTTGAGGACTAAATACCGAAAATATTGCGAACCAAGATATGGAATTTTGCGATGATGTTCCTCAAGATTTCGGATTCACGCCCTAAACATTTAGGCTTTTGAACCTTCGTAGAAAAAATGTTATAGAAAAAATTCCACAATGACCCATTTGGAGCAACAAAATGCTAGAATCCAAAGCTCTAATACCAAATGTTATGAAACCAACTCCAAAAATAGAAAAAAAGAGAGATCAACACCTTCGAAATCATCCACTTCAAGGGAGAAACCTCCAATACATTACATAAATGAAAAATTCTTGGATGATATAAATGAAAAAAATCCTTTCTATATATAGGAGTCCATGGGGCCACAATTTAATCCTAATGGGACCACAATATAATCCTGGACGACCTAACAATAATAATTTAAGGGCACAATAATAATAATATGGGGGTTACAGGGGTACAAAAATAATAATAAGGGGGTTACACTAACAACAATAAAGGACTATATTGGTAATATAGGGACCTAGCACTTACAAGTATCACGAGCCATCGAGAACTACCTGTTTGAGATCTTGAACAATATTCCTCATGTGAAAATGCTTATTCATATAAGGGACCTTGTAATTCTTCTAGTTCCCTAGAATTTATTCTTAATACCTTAACATTAGCTGATAATAGAGTATGCCCTCCATTTTTTTTAACACTTGAAATTTTTAATTAAAATATGAAAAATTGCTTAGTTGATTTTGGTGCATCTGTAAATGTAATGCCACTTTCTGTCACTAAGAAAACCAATGAAAAATGGCATAAGATAGATGCACAAAATATTATAATAGACAAGACTATTGTGCATGTTATTGGTGAACTCAAAAATGCGCTTATTCCCCTATCATCTGATCAACGAGTTCACGAGTGCATAAATATAGTAATTGTGGACATCCTGGAAGAATACGATGTATTTCTAATTAGAGTCTAGTCCAAAAAATTACAAGGGTATTTTTCTACTGACTGGTCGCATTTATGGCTTCCGTACAAGGGAAGAAACAATAAAATTTGGGTGAACTCAGAGTCTTACATGAAGCACACTATCACACCCTTTGATGGAAAAAATGAACCGGTTGCTTTCACAGATATTATCTTTGGAAATCAATTCTTGGAGACTGACATAACACTACAAGGAAAAGACCCCCTAGTGGATGTTTTTTAGGAACCCCTTATAAAAATATCCCAGATATCCATTTGTAGTGGAGGTTTCTAAAGGAGGTTTTTGCATATGTTTTTTTTCCGTTGTGTTTCTCATCTTACACCACACCAGTGCATTCAAATAGAAAATAAATGGTGTGTACTGCAAATTGGCACACCGAGACACCGTGCTCTCCATAAAAACTGTCCCAATGTATCTCATTATTATAGCGCACTGGTGCTCTACACATATTCAGGACTGGTGCGTCATAAAAACTTGCACTAAATTTAAACAACCCCAATTCGCTTGGAAGAAACCGCTCAATGTGCCTCAGAAACCCGTGCACCGAAACAGGGTTAAATAAAAAAACGATTATGGCTAAAAAATTTGCATTTTCACTTCTTTAGTGCTCCAATGTTCGCAAGCACTAGTGTGAATTTCCCTTATGTGAGGCACCCTGCCATTTGTGCTCCCATTGCACGCATTGTTGTCGTCCATTGCCCACCATCTCAATTTTGAATTTTGGAAAACGGTGGGAAAATTTAGTATTGAAAGTTCTTCAGCAAATATGCCTCCTCGACACCCAAATGTACAAGTATTTTACTTGTTTCTCCATAATTAAAATTTTTAGTTTATTATATTTCTAAAAAAACTTAAAATTTACCCTTAAAAAAAAAAATTCCCACATAGTGCATTTGAGCCGTTTGGCTCGCACCAGTCTACTGTGCTACCTATAAATTTATATGCCGCATCATGAACAGTGCTAATGGACACCACACCATTTCTAGTGCAGTACCGAAAAGGCATACCATGATTTTTTTTAAATGCATATATGGCGGTGTGGTCGGTTAACTGGCCACACCATTGACTATTTCCAAGTTTGGGAGGGCAGTACATTGACCAAAATATTGGCCCTGGGGTGGAGAGTTTAGTTAGTGCAGTACCTTTTGGATACCAGTAAATAGTCAACAGTGCGGTCATTTAAACGACTGCACTATTGACATGTACTAATGTCAGGAGGGCGGTATGCTGAATAAACTAGATGCCCCGGGGTGAAAATTTTGGTCAGCACACCACCCTCCCAATAATCGTACATAGTCAATGGTGTGGTCGGTTAAACCACCACATTGTTGACCATTTAATGATGCCAGGAGGGCAGTGCGCTGATGAAACTACCCACCTTAGGGTGAGTATTTTGGTCAATGCACTGCCCTCCCAAACTTGTACATAGTCAACTACGTGATCCATTAAACATCCACACTGTTGACCATTAATTAATTTTTAGCGGTGCATTGATGTCATTATCTGCCCTAGTATGGATAGTTTTGTCAACACACCATAAGAGAAAGTACATTTCATGTTTTCTGGTGCACTGAAAATTTCCAGGCGCACCATGGACAGTGCACGATAAAACTAGATGCACCAGTACTGGTGCATGACTATTTTATTTGGTGCACCGAATGTTTTTTTTTTTTTATGAAACATATATATATATATACACACACACACACACATGTCTCATTTAATAAAAGTTTTTTATTTAATATGTGAATCATTCATCGATGTGAAAGGAGAGAAGAAAGGGAACAATAGGAACATATGGTGGACTAGTATAATGTGCTTCACCTATAGGACTCACGAGAGAGGGAGAGACTTATGTACCCTCAACCTATTATGGCACCCACCTAGTTGCTCCTAAGGGAGGTAGGCCTCCTCAAGTTCTTTGAGGAGGCTACATCCCTGAAGGGCCATAATGGGTTGTTGAGATAGCTTATCTTCAGGTGGAATGCCCACCGACAGACTTTCTAGGTTGGTCCTAACCGATGGTATCTGCCCACTGAGGAGGAAATGTATTTTATTACTAGCCTATCTAGGAGAGGGTAGGATTTTCCCTCATTCCCAAAGGTCCGTGTCGGCTACGCAATAGGGAGTTTGTTGGTGTACTCCCAAAGATACATTAGCATCGATGTACTGTCCCCTGTAGACTTTCAGGTCTTTGATGGTTAGTTACGTATTGCTTCATTTGGTGCAGAGGAGGTGAGGATCCTCTCACTACCAATGTTCATGATAACACCTTCGTTCTGGTGCCATCTCTATATGTTGGTTTGGATTGGCGAGGGTGTGCCAATATCCTCTTGAAAGTTAATGAGCCACCAGATGAGAGGTGTAATATTAGTGTTTTCTTCAAAATTTATTCTAACACGTTATTTAACTTGTTTTTATTAAATGGTTTAATGAAATTGTGTGATTATTAGTGTGTACTTACATATATCTTGTAGATATTGGGTAATGTTTTGGCAATGAGATGCCACTGCCAACAAATGATCTAGGTGTAGATCATGTTGATGATGAGGAGATGGAAGATGTGGAGGATCAGGCCGATGAAAGACCTGGTCCTCATGATCATGCGCAGGTATCGGCGGGTGTGAGGCATAGGCCTAGTACTGGATTTAGGATTGAGTTGGGTGACCAAATCTGTTGACTCCTAGAGGAGGAGGGATTTAGGCTGATTACTATCAGAGAGATATGGGCTAATGATAGGAAAACAATGATATGGAGAGACATGCCACGTGATATGTTGACCTAATGCGACATGTTGTTGGAGCTACTAAATTACTAGCATAGGCCATGAGGGTTGGTCGATGTAGGCGTGGTGGAGATTGAGTACGTCAACAGTCGAGTAGCGCAACATCTAATGATCGGGATCAGGGGAGTGATCATCGTTCAGCTGGTACTCCACCTCCTCCTCCACCCCGCGTTGGAGATAAGCAACCTATGCAATATCCAGCAGTCATGATCATGAGTAGGAACCTAACCCTAAGGAGGGTGCATATCCATTTGAGGAAGTAGGTCCATCGACTGAGCAGGCCACCACACCATCCACAAATCAGCAGGCTAGACCATCCATGTCGAGTCATCATGAGAAGGCAGTTGATCCTGATTATCACGAGGCACCTATAGATCAACAGGTACGTGATGATCGACATCTATCTAAGCATGTCAAGGAGCACCATCGATTGAGAAGGCCTCAATTAGTATTACTATTGATGTATTACCAGCTGATATTTGAAATTTTTATGCAATTATATTATAGTTTTATATTTTTGACATTATATATATTTGATCCATGTGTTTTATGTTCATGTTGCAGTTTTACTTAATATACATGTTGGTGTTGATCATGATGTGTATATTGTTAGGTCATGCTAGATATGTTCATTTAATGTGTAGCTTTCAGATAGATGTGTATGTGATAGCAGATATTTAACATGAGATGTATATTTGATGTTTGTGTTGTGATGATATTATACACTGCTTGTGTTTCGTTAGATGATCATGATCACAATGATTAGATGATGTTAGCAAATTTGAATGTGTTTTTTAGTCGAATATGATGTTTGTATGATGGTTATCATGATCGTGATGTTTATTTTTAATATTAAATCATGCTATTTATTAAATATTATGTCGTGATTGTAATAGAAATTTTAATTTTAATTGTATATAAAATTGTAAAATTGTAATTGTATTTCTAGTTGTAATTTTAATTGTAATTGTATGTAAAATTCTAAAATTGTAATCGTAATCGTAATTGTAATTGTAATTGTAATTGTAATTGTATATAAAATATTTGTAAAATTTTAATTTTATTAATATGAAATGATTATAATTTTAATTTTAATTGTATATAAAATTCTAAAATTGTAATTGTAATTGTATTGTGAAATTGTAATTGTACGTATTGTCATCATTCATTTTTATGAAAATTTGTAAATTTGTAAATTTGTAAATTAATTGTCAATTTTGAACCATAACTACCATAAGTAAAATGTAAATTGTAAATATTGTTAAATTACCATAATTGTAAAATTGTAAATTTGTATGAATATAATTAATTGTAAAATAATAAATCTAGAATAATATGAATTTTTGTAATATAGTAAAGTTTAGAAAATAATACAAATAAATTCATGTACTTTAGAATTATCATTATTTTATTATGATCTTACATACCCAAAAAAAAAACTTTATACAGTACGTCATCGTTTTCGAGATCAACATAATTGCAAATTATGAAGTGAAATGATTTTAACATTAACACAATGAAAATTACCAATTAATTCAAAATACATATTATAATGTTTCAAAAAAGAGAATCTTAGTTTTAATTTAATTAAGTCCTCTTCTTTATAAAAACCCATATTAAAAAGTATAAATGATGAAATAACACATGTGCTATATCTCTCTCAGTTCTCATGATCACCCTCATTATATTCTAGCTCGCTTGCCATGATAACAATATTTTTCTCAAAAATATGTTTTGATCTAGTGTCATTTCTCAATACGAACCACCAATCCCTATCCAACACATCTAGGTAAAAAAACACATGGTTGCAATGTCTGGGGAAAACATAAGGCTCCTTAGCTTCATCCCACATCTTTCTATAGTTGATACATATCAGCCTACTATCACGATCTTCCTTTACATTATTCCGATCAAAGGTGTCCCACCAGTTGCATCTAAAAATAAAACGTTAGAAAGAAGAGAAATCCACTTCAATGATCTCTTGTATCTTTCTGATGTAACCTAATGCCTCTCGTACTGAGTTTTGATCATAGTGGCTAGATCGAGTAGATTGATCAAACTCGACTTCCACTCCAAAGTCTCGTGTCATGTGTCCATCATCGGGATTTTTTGAGTGAAAATGATGTCCATATGCCCACATATATGTGAATAAATTCACCTATAAAAAATTAAAAAATCATAGTGTCATGTGTCTTATAATAACCCAACAGTTAAAATATGAAATATATATGTAATTATATTTCAAAGGTGTATTATTAAGTTTAAAATGTACATATATATATATATATATATATATATATATATATATATATATAAATATATATATATATATAATTATTATTATTATTATTATTACTGCGTGGGTGCACCCAATCCCTACATTTAGTGCATCCTCTTCAGCACGCGGGTAATGACCGGTTGCACCATATTTCTCTCTGACTTGGCCAACTGTTGGAGAAATATTTTTGCATATTTTTTTTTAAATGATCGAGATAAGGCACACTTATACCATTCAACCATCTGAATTATTTCCTATCACTATCCCATTTCATTCTCTTTTATTCGTACAATGCGATCATTGCTTTGGAATTATAAAGAACTAATTTGTTAATTGCTTCAATTTTTGCATTCGCTAAGGAAATCAAACTGACATATAGTACATATGATATCAAAATATAAATTATATCGAAGCTCAACATGAATATTTACTCTATGTAAATTTGAAAAATTATAATTCACTTACTCTTTATCAAGAAACTTTTTCCATTCGTTTGGAGTAGCTCCCCTTTTCTTTCATCTTCATCCCTTTCATCATCCAAAATCACCACACCTGGTCTGTTTTCGATTTGCTTGATGTAATCACTCGCATAATAGAAAGAATCATAGGATATGTACCCCTCTACTATAGACCCCTCGGTTTTTGTCCTTTGTCGAAAAAAACCTTTCAATTTATTCATCCAACAACAAGAAACCACCCCAACTAATTCAACCTCATCTACTAGGTGGATTAGGAGATGAACCTGCAAATCCATGAAACTCATTGCCAATTCCTTCTTAAACATACAAACAATCTCAACTATCTCTTGACACCACCGTGAAATTTTGGCCACATGCATCTCCTTTGAGATGATCCAACATAAAAATGAAGATAATTTATATATGGCATGTCCTAGGTCTTGGGGGAATTCATGTTTCAGACACCCATGCATGAACAAAGGATATTGACACTGCAAAGTTATAAGCACATGCAATACTATACAAAATTAGTTGTGCTTTATGATCCCTACATGGGATAAAATTTATTAATAAAAAAATAATTAAATCATGCTTTTGACATTATACATACTCTTAGAAGATTCAAATGGTCATGCAATTTCAACCCTTACAAATTGTCATCCATGGTGAAGAAGCACCGTATTGAAGAACTGCATGAAGATGACACCCTCACACCCATTATAACTTCCTTTGGCAAAGAAATATCATCTTTTTTAAAAATCCATGGAACATCACCTTCATTAAAATACCATGAATTAGAGGGACCGATGCCTGCCTCCGATCCTGTACTCTCTAATCATTTTGGCCAATGTTTCTTTTTAGTTTTTGAAGTAATAAGATCTTTCCTAATAGCCAATGTGTCACTTTTTTTCAATGATATGTGCCTCCATAAAGAAGATGAAACATTTTTAAATATAAGCATGGGATCTAATAAGTGGGTAATATTAATAAGCTCCAATATGGGAGGTTATAAAAGACATATTTCCTTTTCATCCCAATGGGAAACTTCTCAATGTAGGTGTCAAAGAATTCTGGATCATCGAACATAGGCTCCCCATTTGAATCGAACATTTCTATGAATTCCTTCTCCTTCTCTCTCTCATTTTCTCTAAGCCATTCAGTTGGTGTCATTATTGGAGGCCTTTGGGTTCTCTCTTTTTTGCCATTGAAAGAGAATGTCGCTCTTTTGTAAGGTTGTTCTTCTGGGAGGAATACCCTGGAGTAGTCATATACTCGCTTTCGTAGGTCGTTGGAAAGTCTAGATTTCAGATAAGGTCCACAACATTTACATCCAAAATACCATTTTGTTACATGACCTACGAGATTATTGTATACAATATATATGCATGACACGTTAAAGAATATCATGAAGATAAAAAAAATTACAATGAATTAAATAACTTATATGCGAAAGAATATTGTTACGTATATAAAAAAATCAATAAACATGTAATTTACCAAAGCAAACTCCTAAGGCTCGATAATCATGTTTTGTGTAAGCACATATGCCATACAACATAAAACTCCTCTTTGTTGTGATGGGTCTTGATACATTGTATACATTTATTCGAGCACATAATTCCTTCAATTCATTCACTAGTGGTTGTAAGTAGACATCCATATTCTTCACTTATCTTCTACCAAGGACAATGAGAGCCAACATAATATTTCCATTCTTCACAGACAACCATGAGGGGATATTGTTATTGATAACTACTACAGGCCAAACATAATATTTGGTGTTTTCGAGGGATTATGGGTTGATGCCATCCATGGCTATCCTGAGTCATAGACTTTGTACTTCATCCTTGAATGGTTCAGGCCATGTATCCTCTATATGCTTCATGGCTATTGAATCTGTTGGGATTCACATAACTCCCAACTCACTTTTGTGTATGGCATGCCATCCCTGCAACATAGCTAATTCTTTGCAACAAAAGATCCTTTGAATCCTTGGGATTATAGGCATGTGCCTCAAGATATTAAAATGAGGAACACGTGATTTCCCCTGCTTTTTTTATTTATCATACCTTTCATTCCCACATTTCAGACATATCTCTTTGTCTGCATATTCTCCTCTATATAGAATACAATCATTTAGACATGCATGATATGATATGTACTCAACACCAAACATTTTAAATAATTTATTTTCCTCTTCGCAGCTATCGGGAAAGACATTATCACTCGGAAGAACCTTATCTTTGAATAACCTGTAGTTGGTGATCATGGACAGTATTAAATGTACATTAATGATGATATAATTATTAACGCTTATAACATTGACCATTTTTAATGTTCATTGTGTGATTATATTTCTCAAAATGTAAGGGAGGACTTTATGGTAAATTACCTCAAAATTTCCGAGAAACATGCATTAGACAAGCTAGAAGTTTCTTTAAAGTTGTACAATAACATCATTGTCTCCAATTAGGTAGACTTTGACTAACCGCCAGTTCCAAAGAGAGGGCTGGTGGAAGAAAATTTAAGGCTTTCGAAAAAGGTTTCAATGATATGAGTATCATCCCCTAGTTGATCATCATTCTAGAATGCATCTAACAATGTTGTCTCCATGGCAGTCGTATCCCTTAATTAATCATCCATACCAACCTCTACAACTCTGTTACCAATGAAATAGGTAACCGCACTGTTACCTACTTTTTTTGGTAGCATAAAAAGCACCCGATTTTGAAAAGTGGTGATGCAGAATCACCTTCTTCTTTTTTTGAGCACATTTTTGACACTCTAATATTTTTATTTATGAAGTATGAATATTTGTTTTAAAATGTTAATGATTTTCATGCTAATTTTGAAACGTATTGATCCAGCATCAACTTTTTTTGTTTTTAGAGCGGTGATTTTCATGCTAATTTTGAAACGTATTGATGCAGCATCAACCTTTTTTTTAGAGTGGTGATTTCATGTCGGTAATAAAACACAAAACTAAGATATATATATACATATATCTTAAAAAAAAAAAAAATTAACTCGTAAAAATAAAAAATATAAAGAAAAATAAATAAAAAAAACAAAAATATTTGAAATTTATATAAAAAAAAATGACAAAATTTGAAAAAAAAAACACATAATTTAAAGAAAAAAAAAAAATTAACCAAAATTTAAAAAAAAAAAAAAAAAACATCAAAAACATTTTTTTCTAAGTTATTAAAAAAACCATATAATTTAAAAAAAAAACAATTAAAATAGAAAATTTAAAAATAATTTAAATTACAAAATTAAAATTTAGATAAAAAAAAAATCAAATGCAAAAAAGAAAAAAATAAATTTAAAAATTTAAATTAAAAAATAATAATAATAAGAAAAAAAATACAAATTTTAAAATTAACAAAAAAAAAAAAAAAAATTTAAAATTGAAAAAAAATAAAATAAAAGAATTAAAAAAAAAAAACAAAAAAATGAAAAAAACCACGTGCAAATAATTAAAAAACAAATATCCATAAATTTACTGTTTTTTTTAAACGAAACAATTTATAAATTTTAAAAATGAAAAACTAAATAAACTAAAAGATTAGAAATTAAAATTAAAAAATTAAAAAATTAAAATTTAATAAATTTAATAAATAAATTTCAAATTTTAAAAAATAATTAATCTAAAATATTAAATCTAAAAACAAAATTTAAAATAAATAAATAAATATATATATATATATATATATATATATATAACAAATTAAATTTAAAATAAAAAATTTGAATTAAAAAAAATAATTTTAAATTTTTTGAATTAAAAAAAAAATTAAAAAACAAAATAAAATTAAAAAAATATATATTAAAAATTAAAAAAACTAAAAAAAAAAAAAAAAAATTTTGATCGTGGTGGCGCCGCCAATCGGCCTCCCACCCAGGTGGCGGTGAAGGCCGGCCGTTGGGCAGGCGGGTGATTCCAAGAATCGGCCTCCCGTGGCGAGAGGTCGATTCTGGGAATCGCCCTCCCACTGCAGGAGGCCGATTCCGGGAATCGCCCTGAGGCCGATTCTAGGAATCACCCTCCCGCGGTGTGGAGGCTGATTCCGGGAATCGCCCTCCCGCGGCAAGGAGGCCGATTCCGGGAATCACCCTGAGGCCGATTTCGGGAATCGCCCTGAGGTCGATTCCTGGAATCGCCCTGAGGTCGATTCCTGGAATCGCCCTCCCGCGGCAGGAGGACGATTCTGGGAATCGTCCGTGGCGGGAGGTCGATTCGGGGAATCGCCCTCCTGCGGCGGGGAGGCCGATTCTGGGAATCGCCCTGAGGCCGATTCCGGGAATCGCCCTCCCACGGCGAGACGCTGATTTTGGGAATCACCCTCTCGTGGTGGAAGGCCGATTCTGGGAATCGCCCTCCCGCCGCGGGAGGATGATTTCGGGAATCGGCCTTCTACAATCAGCCTCCCGCCCACCGGCCATCCTCCGCTGGCACCTAGGCGGGAGGCCGATTGGCGGCGCCACCACGATAAAAAAAAATTTTATTTTTATTTTTTTAATTTTTAATATTTTTTTTTCATTAGATTTTTTTTAATTTTTTTTTAAATTCAAAAAATTTAAATTTTTTTTTTAATTTAATTTTTATATTTGAAATTTAATTTGTTTTAATTTTTTTTTGTTTTTAATTTTTTTTTTCTAAATTTTGTTAATAATTTTTATTAAATTTTGTAATTTTTTTTTATAAAATTGATTTTTTTTTTTTCATTTTTTTTTATTATTAAATTTTATGTTTATATTTTTCATTTAATTTTTTAAAATTTAGTAAATTTTGTTTTTTTTATTTATTTATTTATTTGAATTTAATATATTTTTTAAATTTTTTATTTTTTTATTATTATTTTTTTAATTACATAAAAATTTTATATTTTTTTATTTCAATTAAAATTGTGTATTTAAAATTAGTTTTTTTTTTTTTTTTAATTAAACTTAATATTTTGAAATTAATTTGTTTTTTATTTTACTTCTTATTTAATATATTTTTTTTTAATTTATTTTTTTCAATTTTTCAATTTTAATTGATTTTTAAAGTTCTTTAAATTTTTATTTTAACACTGTTTTTTTTTTTTCTTTATATTTAAAATTTATTTTTTATTTCAAAATTTATTTGTTTATTCATTTATTTATTAAAATTTAATATTTGTTTTTTAAATTTAATTTGCTATTTTAATATTAACATTTTTTTTAAATTTAATAAAATCTTATATATATATATATATATATATATATATATATATATATATCTTATTTTTTATAATTTAAATTTAATTTATTTTTTAAAATCTATTTGTTTTTTTAATATATATTTTTTTAAATTTAATATTTTTATTGTATCTTATTTTTCATTTTTCATTTTTAATTAATTTTTCATTTTTTTACTTTCAATTTCAATAATGTTTTTTTTTTTTTTTAATTTTAAATTTATTAAAATTTAATATATTTCTTTAAATTTAATTTTTTATTTAAATTTTTTTTTTTTAATTTAATAAAAATTTTCTTTATGGTCAACCGATGTTTTGAGGATGATGGATGTGACTAGGGTACGTCTGAGGATTCCGCAGAAGTCGCCAGCGCTGCTATGTGGCGCTTCCTCCTCGATCGAGGCCTGTTGCCAGACGTACGATGTTTAACGAAACAGCTCTCAGAATGGGGTTTACCCTTGGTTGCGTTTCTGGCTTCTTTCAACGGTGTTTAGAGGTTAGGGTTTCTGAGGACAAGCGGGGTTTGCGGTTTTCTGCAGTTTTCCTTAAGATCTTTTGTCATCGGTCACAATGGTTTTGAAAACATTTATGTTGAGCTAGAACCCTCACCGGAGGACCTTCTTACCTGCTGGGGTTTGGAAATCTCAGAGAATAATATCGAACAATAATTTCCAAATTGGATTTCGATTGATCTGGCTGTTGAAGCAGCGTTGGGAGGTTTATTGCAAGGAATTGATCTTGCTGGTGAAAACCTTGTCGTTTCCAAGAGTGGGCACTACTACCATAGCCAGCACTTTCCGAGCAGCAGTCATCCTCAGACCTCTGAAGATCTTTTCAAGGCATCAATTAATTTTGATCGGCTCCTACCGTGCTCAGCACCTTAGGGTAATTTATTTCCTTTTGCTGCAACTGGTGGTTTAGAAGACGTAGTAGGTTGTAGAGGGCGTCAGGTCCCACAGGGCTCTTTTTTGCCTAGGGTTGACAACACCACAGGTCTTGCCTTGTTGGGTAGACCTTCTCAGGAGATCTCGGGGGGGCTTCTCTTGCCTGGGGTTGAGCATGTGTTTACAAAGGCAGTTTCTAAAGGGGTGGCGAAGGATCAAGTGATAATAGAACAGAATGAAGGAGGGCTGGCCGACCTGGTAAAGGATGGGGCTCCAGGTCTTGGTGTCCAGTCAAGGGTTTCCTCAAATGAGGCAGTTGACCTTCTCCCAAAATCTTCTGCCTCAGAAAATCAAGGTGTTGCACCACGCCGTGAAGTTGTTTCAGGGGCCGGTGCACTGCAGAATTTAAGTAAGGGTCTTGCGCCTCCGAGATCCATCGAAGAAATGAGGCAATTTTTACTTGAGACTTTAAGAGCTGAGGTTCCTCAAGTCAATACGGTAGCAGAGGAGGAGGGTTTCAAGAAATTTGTGGGAGTGAAGTGGAAGAAAGCCAAATCTATTAAATCCAAAGAATATCGCCAAAAATGTTTTCTTGGTGTGGATATTAACATTGAGAATGTTATGGATCTAACTGAGATTATGATTGTTGGAAGAGTAAGGGGCCAGAAATACTCAACAGACTACATAGCTGAATGGGCTCAAACAATGTGGAAAGAATCCCCAGGTATGCCTGTTGATATTTCTATTCTTGCGCGAGGATGGTTCAGTATTACGTTTGAAAGAAAAGATCAAGTGGACCGGGTCCTTGAGAGAAACTGGTTCTTTGGGAAGAGACCCATTCTCTATAGAAGATGGACTCCCCTCTTTGACGCCCAGAAGGAAAAAATGGCTGAATCGCTGGTTTGGGTTAAGCTTCCTGGCCTTCCTCTGCAGTTCTGCACTGATTCGGTTTTATTTCTGTTGGAAATACCCTGGGCACTTTTCTTGAAGCTGATAAATCTTTCCTGCAAACAAGGGACAAGAGTGTGGCCCGTATACTGGTCAGCTTAAATCCGAGAGAAGGTCTTGCTGACATGATGATGCTATACTATAAGGATATGGAGTTTCTGCAGATGTTAGATTATGAGCACCTTCCCTTCCGGTGCAACAGGTTTCATAAGACTAGTCACTTGGCAAGAGAATGCCCTCTTGATCACCAGTGTAAACGTAGACAGAGAAAGCAGTACAGGGAGGAGAAATTTTTAGTTTCAGATCAGGATGCGAGTACTAAGGAAGTAGAGACAGGCCCTACGGTTCAAGAGATTCCCTCTTCCCCTGTGATGATCGTGGATCAGGCCCCAAAAGATGTAGCTGGCCCTTCCTCCCTACCCTTCGAGGATCTAGCAGACTCCCAGGTTCCCCTTCAAGTTGCTGAAATAGTTGGGGCATCTCAGGAGGGTATGTCCTCTTCCTCTCCTATCTTGCATCAGTCCTCTGCTTGTTTTCCTTTTGTTGATAGTACTGAGCCTGGTCCTTTTAGGCAGCTCTTGAGTGATATTTCTGCTTTAAACCTTTCTTTGCCACCTTTGGATAGTGTTATTTTATCTGTTCCTGAAATCTCTGGACCTTCTTCCTCTTCTGTAATTGGTGCCCCTCCGCTCCCCTACTCTTGGCCTACTTTTTCTGAACCTCTCCCTTATAACCTTAGACCTCGGGCTGATAGGAGAGGGTCTGGCCTGGTTGTGGGAGGTCTTGCCTCAAATCCTGTTGTAATTGGGGCCAAAAAGATGAGAGGCCGAAAATCTAACCTTTCCATAGCCCAATCGAAAGCACTCGTGGATATAGCTAATTGTAAACAGATGTATCTCACTGGGGTGCTTAGAGCAGAGCAAACACCCCCAAAAGATGTGCCATGATTGTTCTTTCTTTTAATTGCAGAGGGTTAGCTAGCCAGCCTAAAAAGCTAGCCTTCAAAGATCTTGTGTGTTCTCAGAATCCAGACATTATTTTGCTTCAAGAAACTCTGGGAAAAGGGGAGGAGGTTGTTAGTACCATTTCTAAATTGCTACCTGACTGGTCTTTTTATGCCCTCGACGCTGTTGGGAGATCCGAGGGTGTGGTTTCTGGTTTCAATCCTAAGAAGTTAAAATATGTCTCTTCTTGGGGGTCCTCGAGTATGTTGGCCTTGGAATTTTTCTCCAGTGAGCTCAACCTCTCCCTTCTCTCCTTAATATTTATGGTCCTTGCGTGGAAAGAGAGCATTTTTGGTCTTCTGTCTTTCGCTCCTCCTAGATAGCTCACCCAAATCTAATTATTGGAGGAGATGTGAATTTCTCTCTGGGGGAAGTGGAGTCATGGGGTGACTCAGCCAAAGCTGACCCATTAACTGAATTTTTCAAAAACCACCTAGCTCTTTCTCATCTGGTGGACATGCCTCTCCTGAAGCTGAAACCCACTTGGAGAAACAGAAGGATTGGTCAGGATTGGGTGGGAAAGAATATAGACCGTTTTATTTTAAGTGAGGGTTTATTGGATAAACTCATGGACTATCGCCATTGGGTTGGTGAGGGTGGTGTTTCGGACCATTTTCCCATCCTACTCAGAGTTAAAGGTGCTGGAAACAAACCTAGGATGCCCTTCCACTTTAATCCTGCCTGGCTCAAGGATGATTCGTATAAGGAACTATTTTCATCAACTTGGGATAAAGATCCTTTCAAGCCTCATTCTTCTAAGAGTGCTTTCTTTTGGAAGAATTTGAAAAAAATGAAAGCAGCTTCAAAAAGTTGGGCTGCAAAAAAAAAAGGAGAAGGAGGCGGAGGAGCTTAAAAGAGTTAACTTTGAACTTGCTCAGTTGGAAGACCCGGAAGGGGGAGGATATGTCTCTCTTGAATCGAGGAATAAAATCAAGGACTTGGAGGCCTCCCAGAGAAACATTCTTCAGCTCAGGGAAGAAAGTTGGTGATTGAAAAGTAGAGCGATATGGCTCCAAGTGGGCAATGAGAATACCAAATTATTCCAAAACTACGCCAAAGTTCGGAAGACGATAAATACTATTTGGGAAATTCCCAAAGGAAATGGTGAAAAGGGTTCTTCTTTTGAAGATTTGGCTTCTTTGGGTATCTATTATTTCAAAGATCTCTTTAAAGCCCCGGCTGTAGCGTCCATAGCAGAAGTCATAAGAGTGGCGTAGTTGTTTCCTAGGTTCATTGAGGAGGAAGAGAATGATGCCATCATGGCTCCTGTTTCTAATCAAGAGATCGACGACATCCTCAAAGGAATGCAAAGGGACAAAAGCCCTGGCCCGAATGGCTGGACTATAGAATTCTTCCTGCATTTTTTTGAGGCACTTGGTGATGAACTTGTTGCTATTGTAGAGGAATCTAGAGTGTCGGGACAAATCTTCCCCCCTTTCAACTCCACTTTTCTTTCCTTGATTCCTAAATCTGACCAGCCTAGTTCCTTTGCTCACTTCCGGCCTATCTGTCTCTGCACTTGTGTTTATAATATCATTGCGAAAGTCATAGCTTCCAGGATTAAACCTTTTCTCTCCAGCCACATCTCTCTGGAACAGTTTGGATTTCAAAGTGGTAGGCAGATCCATGAAGCTGTAGGTGTTGCTCAAGAATCCCTTCACAGCCCGAAGAGAAGTGGTAGGGAAGGGGTTATTGTCAAATTAGATTTTTCTAAAGCTTACGATAGATTCAGTTGGTTGTATTTGAGGCTTTTACTCACTCATATTGGCTTTAGATTTGATTTTGTCAGATGGATCATGAGCTGTGTATATTCTTCTGCTATTGCTCTACTGATAAATGGTGCTGCTACCTCTTTTTTTACTCCAGAACGTGGCCTTAGGCAGGGCTACCCTCTTTCTCCCCTGCTTTTTTTACTGGGAGCTGAAGGTTTAAGCCTAATGATTCATAAAGACACAAGTTTGGGCAAAATCAAAGGTATTGAAGTGGCTCCGAACCTCTGGATCACTCATCTACTTTTTGTAGATGACATATTGTTATTTGTTAATGGGAGCATAGAGGATTGTTGTGCCCTAAAGTATCTGATGGATCTTTTTCTTAAAGCAACCGGGCTCCAAATAAATGATCAAAAGTAGACTATCACTCCCTCTGGCCTTTCTGTCGATGAGATAGGCAAAGTAAGAAGATTTCTCAATTTTTAAGTCTGTTCTCTGCAGGAAAAATTCAAATACTTGGGATTTTTTCTCAAACCAGATAATTACAGAATCCGGGACTGGAAATGTTATTAGCTAAGGTTGCAAAAAGGCTAAACCACTGGAGTTTCAGGTGGCTTTGGAGGGCAGGTTGCTTGGTTCAATTAAGTCAGTGTTGATGGCCATTCCAGTTTACTGGGCCAGCCTTTCTTGGGTTTCAAAATGCATTTTGTCCTCAATTGATAAACTTTGCAAAATATTCCTTTGGACAGGGTCAAAACAGGACAATGTCAGCCCCTGGGTTGCTTGGGATAAAATTTCTAAACCAAAGGAATGGGGAGGCTGGGGAATAAAAAATCTGCCTTCTTTCGCAAAATCTCTGGCTGCCAAACTTGCGTGGCGTTTGATCTCTATTGATTCTCTCTAAGCATCGGTCATCAAACGAAAATATATCAATCATGTTTATGTTCTGGATTGGATTCGTTCTCTAGCAAAATCTTCTAAAAATGCCTCTATTGTTTGGAAAGCTGTTGTGGCTTCCGTTTAGACAATTGAAAGAGGATTGGCCTGGCATGTTGGAGACATTACTCAAGTACGTGTGGGCTGTGATCCTTGGGTTGGTTGCTCTGCTAACTACTCTCTTTCTCTGGGCCTGGTTAATTATATTAACGAAGGAGGAGTCTACACTTTGAATCAGGTGGTTGATCCTAGAACATCTTCCCTTGTGAAACAAGGTTGGCTCTTGCGTCCAGATTTGCATTTAGAGGGCAGGTGGCTGGAAGAATGGAATCGTTATGTTGCAGGCTTAACTTTTTCTTCTATTCGAATCTCATATTCTTCTGATGAATTGCGTTGGGTTTATGCGCAGTCAGGAATCTATTCCCCCAAGTATGGTTATAAATGGATAATGAATCAAGAAGGGAGGGGGTCCCAAGATGGTGGAATAAACCACTCTGGAAGTTGAAATGTCCAGCCAAGACCAGACTCTTTTTATGGTGCATCCTCCATAATAAGGTGCCAACTTGGTACTTTCTTCAAAAGAGAGGGAAATAGGGGCCGAGTTGGTGTTCTCTATGCAAGACTGCTGAAGAAAATATTCAGCACCTTTTCCTTTTTTGCCCCTTTAATTCCAGCCTTTGGGCAGAAAATTTGAGCTTGACTAATATTCCCTTGATGTGGCATGGTGAGGACCTTTCTCAGGCTTGGAATCATTGGTGGCAGGAGCCTCCAAATGATAAAGTCAGGGCTTTTCCTCTTCTTATAGCTTGGGGAACTTGGATTGCTCGCAATAAGGTGATCTTTAATGAGCAATATTTTCCTATAGCCAGGCTGGCAGCAGAGGGAGCTGCTATTTATGACAGCATTCCTACTCCTTCTGGTACAGGATCATCCCGTAATATTCAGCCTGAGGCTATTAATGAGTCAATTCCGTGGGCTTATTTTTATGGGGCTTCTGGTGTAATTGATCATTGTGGTGCTGGTCTTATCATTCATCTCTCTCATGAAAACTCTCTCCGTGCTTCAGTAGGCCTTGGGCAAGGGTCCAATAACTTTGCTGAACTCAAAGCCCTCCACTTTCTTCTTTGCTGGTTAATATCCAAACACATGAGATAGATTCAGATTTTTGGTGATTCTAGAGATGTTGTGAATTGGTTCAATGGGACTCAGCAGTGTAGGAATTATATTTTGTTACCTTTGCTTAAGGAGATCCGTCATCTTAAATGCTTTTTCTCTGAGATTTTTGTTGTTCATATTTATAGGGAAAGGAACCAGGAAGCAGATCGATTATCTAAACAAGGTGCTCAGCTTGATCTGGGTTCCTGGACAGTAACTGAGATGGTGAATGGGGTTGTTCATGCTAGGGAACAACCTTCCTTTGTTTAAATTTATGCTATTTTACCTCTGAATTGTATATATTTTCTTTACAAAAAACTTTAAAACAGCTATTATATAGAGTCCAGAATTGTTTTTCCTTATGTAAGTAGGTTCTGGGCTCCATTCTTGTTTTCTTCTGATATACTTTTGGGGGCTGGGATAGTTTCTACTGCCAACCCTTTTTCTATGCTACCGAAGTTATGGGATTTTTCAGTGTTTTCTTCTCTTTCTGCTCTCATCTCTTTTTTTCGGTTTACCGGGAGATGATGAGCTAAAGGAGATCCATTGATGGCTTCTTTGGCTACTTTTTGGTGTGTTTTTGGGCTACTATGCATCTACACAGGTGTTTAAGTAGCTATGTCTCCATCTCCTTTTGCAAAGAAGGAATGGCTCTGTTATCGAAATGCTATGCATATGTTTTGAAACTATCTATCTAATAGAAAGTTCGATTTTTTTTATGTGGAAAAAAAAAAATTAAACATTTTCTTTTTCTTTTTTAAATTTAATTTCTATATTTTATTTTTTATAATTTCTTTCTTTTTTTAACTTGTTTTTTTTTTAATTTAATATTTTTATTTTGTTTTTATTTTTATTTTTTTATTTCTATATATTTTGAAATTTTAATCTTTAGTTTTTCTTTTTTTATTTTTTTTCTTAAATTTTAGGTTTTTTTTAATGTTTGAATTAAAATTTTTATTTTATTTTTTTATTCCTATATATTTTTAAATTTTAAGCTTTAAAATGTTTTTATTTTTTAAATTTTTTTTTCTTAAATTTTAGGTTTTTTTTAATGTTTGAATTTTAAAAATTAAAAAAATGTTATTTGTACTTTTAAAAATGTCAAAAATATGACACAATTTTTTTTTTGTTTATTCCAACACCAACTAGTTTTGTTTTGAGGGTGTTTTTTCAATCCTTTTTTCAAGAAACAATTTTGTTTTTAGCATAATTTTATAAAATGTTGAAATTTGACCTTAGAAAAAAACCAAGTGCATTCTAGAATACACTTTTTTTTTGTTTTTGGGGTGTTTTTTCATGTTTTTTTAGTCTTTTTGGGCTAGAGTTCCCGTTCTGAGGTTAGGTTACCTATTTCATCGGTAACATTGTTCTACTTGATTGCCTCCATTTCCATCTTGTGAAGAACTACTATTGTTGTAGTCATTCCTAATTGTTGAATCTAGACATAGTGGGAATTGAATAGGTGGTTGATTCAAGCATTCTTGGTATCGTTCCTCTCTAATTTTTTCTCTTAATTTAGCCTTATCTTGATTTGAGATTGTCGTGGGGTGCAATAGAAGATGGTAGGTAGGTCACCCATCATCACTAGATTCGTAATAATTTCAAAAAAATTATTTCAACATGATTAGTACAAAATCTATGATATCAATTAGTAAGCATGTTGAAAATGCATGATTAATTGGTTTTACGTTGAAATAATTACAGTAATATACCAAACAATAATTATTACCATCATTGTCCCAAGACTGTGGCTAGAAGATGCAATATTGTTACAATTGGCAGGGTGAAGCGGTTGTCCATTTTCATCTACCAAATGAGCCTTGTGGTATGCTTCTCCTGATAAGAGCTTCTGACATTTTGGGGCTATCTGAATATTTTTTGCATCTGAACTCGATTCTGAATCTACGTGAACCTACAAATTTTTATACATTATAAAATTTATTAAACTGATTAAGATGGATAAAAAACATAAATTCAATTAGATAATGAAAATATAAATAAAATCTGAAGTAAATATTACGTCTCAAGATGGATAGGGATAACTCCATGATAGACATTGAGAAATATTATGGAATGAGCTGGATTTTAAATAATTTCTCATTCAATATAATTATGATATTTTCTTCCTGCATTTGAGAAAAATCAAAAATAAATTTTGGCGTACACACTTGAAAGTAATTTTAGTGCCTTAAAAAAGAACTTATTGTTATCAGTGCTAATGTACAGTTAACCTCACTGGTGTGTTTTATTTATGGTGCAATGGTGCTGTGTTAGTAATAGACACACCGATGTCAAATAACCGCAAATAAAAAAAGTGCAACTTTATTTTTTTGAAGTGAAAAAAATGCGGTAAATTGAAAAATGGGTAGAAAATTATTTTCAAAAATCTAATTTCATAAAAAAATTCTTTAAATATGTATAAAAACTTTTGGTGAAAATCACATGTAATAAAATTTTGTCGGCGCGTTTCAAACTAGCAACTGTGGTTCATCATCAGGACAAGATGATAAATCTGATCAAGAAACCTATTTAAATAGATAAGGAAAGCTCCAACTAGCCATTGTAAAATAACTGTTAGTTTGAAAAAAGGCTGGTTAACCTTAATAGGGATGATGGGTGGAGTGTTAATAGATGCTGGATTCCCTCCCTTCACTCCTAGTGGTTTTTTTCTCTTCCTTTGTGCTCCCTCTTGTTGTTCCCTCAACTCTTGCTCCCATTTTCTTTCTCCCGTTCTGTTCCTTTTGGTTTATTATTATGATTATTATTATTAGTATTATCATTATTATATTATGATTTAAAATAGTAAAATTATATATTAAGTAAATTAAATAAGAAATTTATTTACTTATTTATTTTTATTTTTATTTATTTTTAACTATTAACTATTAATCAATTTTAATTATATAACATATAATTTAAAGTATTAAAATAATAAAAAAATTATATTATATTAAAAAACTATTAATATCAGATTATATTCAAATATAATAAAATTCAAAATTCAAATTCAAATATAATAAAATATGAAAATATTTAATTTAATTTCTTATTTTAGTCAAACTAGTCGTTATTTTACAACGTTAGTTGGAGCTTTCCTTATCTATTTAAACAGGTTCCTTAATCAGATTTCTCATCTTGTCCTGATGATGAACCACACTAGCTCGTTTGAAGCGCATCGACAAAATTCTCTTACTTGTGATTTTCACTGAAAGTTTTTATACACATTTTATGGATCACATAAGCCAAATTCCTAATTCTTTAAATAGTAAAAACTTTTCATTATTTATTATTTTTGAAAAAAAATTCACAGATAGATTTTCACGAGAGCACTGTGGAGTAGCGAAATACTTTCAAACAGAACTATTCAAACAATCAGAATTCCAAACCTCTGGTGATTCAAACACTGTAACATAGAATTTCAAACCATCTGGTGATTAAATTTTACTGTCATAATCAATTTTTTTACATTTTTTGTTTTATTTAATACAGGGTAAGAAAAAAATTTAAATTTTACTTTTCATTTTCAGAAGAAAAAAAAAAACCATTCTTACACTAAACCCTTGATTCTTTTTGTTTCTGCCCTTGCTTCTTCCTGTTTCCGTTACTTCAGAATTAGGGCATTTCGTTTTAGATTTATAGGGTTTGTATTGCAATATATATAGGCCTATGACATCTAACCCACGAGAGGACTTGTAGATTTGGATCCCAATCCATGTCGGCCTTTGAGTGAATTAAAAAAAAAAAAAAACATTTTTTTTTAATCGGTGCACCCTGTATGAAATAGCGCACCAGTGCACTGTTTTATCATAGTGCACCATGCATGTACTGTTTGATAAAATCAACTATATATATATATATATATATATATATATATATATATATATAGAGAGAGAGAGAGAGAGAGAGAGAGAGAGAGAGCACTGACGTGCTATTTCATTATAGTGCACTGCGCACGTACTGTGTGACAAATTTTTTATTTTATTTTATGTTTTTGTTAATTAGTGCACCATTTAACATGTAACACACTGGGTCTCCTTGTTCCCAGAGAGCACTGTATAGTGGTCCCTTGTTTTCCCGGTGCATTTATAAGAATATGCCACACCATCCCCTCCATGACATCATATGCTACAAAAACTAACAGTAGAGGATTTTTATTAATTTTCCTGTGTTAATTCATGCACTGGTTAACATATAATGCACCAGTTATCCTTCTTGATAGAGAGCATCGTACGGTGTTTCTACTATTTTGACGGTGCATTTATAAGAACACGTTGGACCGATGTCGGTGCGTACATCAATAAAGACACACTGTTTTCTTGATTTTTTTTTTAACTGAAAACTTTATGATTTATTTATAAAATATATTAATGAATGGTATGGTATAGGTTTCATATTGATAAATAAATGGATGGAAAGAGATCAAGTAACAAAAATACCAATAACACATCAAGATAATAGAAAAAAGGCAATTTCTTAGTAAACTCTTTATAAAAATTATTATTTTTGAACTATATGTAATTTTAAATAATATGTATTTTTTATTGTATATCATGCAGAGCCACAAAATGACGAATCTCGATAATATTATTTATGATCTAGGACCAAAAGAGCATAAAAGCTTGATGGAAAAATTATAAAAAGATGAATCAGGTGAATGAAAAAAATACTATTGATCCAATATGAGTTTCTCTTTTTAATTTTTATTAAAATATACTTAAAAATATTAGATAACATGTTTCAAAAAATCTATTAATTCACATGTTTAATGTTCTATAGGGACCAAAAACTCAAAAAAGGAATCTTGTTCTAAGAAAAGAAAAAAATAGTACATGCAAATGAAAATGAATTGCTCCTTAGCTCATCTAGAGTGGTGTTGGAGGTTAACAAAAGGGGGGAAATCTCTTACAAAACTTTAAGGGATCTAGTGGAATGAATGTGTAGACGTTCTTTCCACTTACATAAAAAAAGCAATCCAACGATTCCAAGAACTAAATTTTATATAAACTATAGGATGAGTTTCTACAGAATTGGTCAATGAGACATGTTAGACTTTTAATAGAAAAAATGTATAAAAAATAAAGAAGGAATGAAAAAGTAATATTTCTTTAATTTTTTTCCTAGAATTATATGTATATATTACTAGAAAGAAATCATTTATAAATATCACTTTTGCTATATTTACTTTTCATATATCAATATAAAAACTAAATAGTTTATTGTCATGTTACATTTTCAGGAAGATTATGAAAGTCTCAAAGGATGAACAAGATGATATTAGAAATATGCCAGTAGGAATGTCCAAAAAGGTGTACAAGGAGATGGTCAAAGAAATGGACATAATTTCATCGTAGGAGGAGCCATCTCAACAATAACATGCTTCAAATGTAATATGTAATCATTTAATTTTTCGATTAGGTGCAATAAATAAACAATTTAGCATTAGATATTAATTTTCAAGTATTTTCTTGCAGAAAAGAAAATAAAATCCAACCCATTCAACACATAAAACAGGATGACAAGGAAGAAAAGGGTTGATATCTAAGTTTGTGAGAATTGTTACTTCCTTAAAACAACTTAACTATATTTCATTTTTTGTATATTTTAAGTACTTTTATAACAATCATCATTGAATTTCTTCAAAAAAGTGCTAACATACAAAGAAGAACCATGAGAGGAATTGTTTGACATTGGGTTAACTATGGGTTGTCAGTATATGTTGGCATATCAAAAATCAATTGTGGGATTTGTAAGCATCTATCGAAGTTTTTTTACTTAGCTCCATCTATAATTAATAGAACATTTATATATATATATATATATATATATATATATATATATATATTAAATTTATGATTTGTTATGGGTTATAAAACTTGTAGGAAACAAAGTGTGTAATTGCGCCAAAAAATGGAATATTGAAAGAAAACACGAAATTTGGTTTTGAAAGAATGTGTATAATTCATGAGTTAATTATTGCTATTGGTATTCCATTTATTTTCGATTTAAAATGATATATATTATTTAATATTGAAATTTTCATTGTTCTCACCAATGCATATACACTCATTACAACTTATTTTTCTGTTTGTATATGGAAGGTGAAGAAGAAGAAATAAATCAACATCGTGAACAAAACATTCCTCAAAATAACCCAAGTCATGGAAGTAGCTCGAGCAGAGACAACAATTCAA
Organism: Pinus albicaulis; assembly: GCA_034641835.2. Lineage (NCBI taxonomy): Eukaryota > Viridiplantae > Streptophyta > Pinopsida > Pinales > Pinaceae > Pinus > Pinus albicaulis. Next base: position 1,503,877,305 of record CM076581.1, on the reverse strand, counting down.
GCAAAGAATGATGATCATTATGTTTGGAAATCAAGGCAAAGCGTTGTATTTTTTTTTAAATATTTGTTTGTGAAATGAGACAATTCGTTTAATGTAATGGACATAGTGTCCCAATTGAAAGACATAGGGATACCAATAACTATCACATTTTGTATGACAAAGAGTGTCTTATATATATATATATATATATATATATATATATATATGTTTTAATTTATTCTATTGTGTTCTCCATTGTCATTGTGAAATGTAACACCACTGATTAAATATATGGATGATTAAATATTATAATGAAGAGATGTGAAATCTGATGATATGATATAACAAATTAATCCAAACATCACATTCAAATGCACTAATCAAAATTTAATTGATATGACTACTGTTATAAGATATGTGTCTAATTTTGATGAATAATGAATTTAAAACAAGTCACAAAGATTATGATATGAGATAACAAATTAATCTGAACATCACATTCAAATGCACTAATAAAAATTTAGTTGATATGAATATTGTTATAAGTATGTGTTGACTTTTGATGAATAATGAATTTTTAAAATTCACAATAATTGCACTATTATAGGTTGATGTTTCTAAGAAATACAAAATGAACACTGATGCATGTTACTTACTGTGCACCAGTGTGCTTGTATGCTAAGGCGCACCAATGCGTTTCAGCCAATGAGCACTACACAAATGCCAATACTAATTAGAATTCTCGGTGTGTTTGTGTGCTACTATGCACCGATGCGTTTATGTGATACTGCTCACCAGTGCATTTCTATGACATATGGGCACCACACAAATACCAATACAAATTAGAACGCTCAGTTTGTTTGTGTGATACTGTGCGCCAGTGCATTTGTATAATATTACACACCAATGCGCTGATACGACTTATGGGCACCGCAAAAATACCAATACCAATTAGAACGACCCAGTGCGTTCTATCATCTATAGTACGCCCGGTGCTGTGTTAGATGCACCTTCGACTGCCCTAGGGTGACTATCTGGCTGACACACACCGAGATGTTGCTAAATGACTCGGGCATCATTAATTTGTTTTCCATCCCGGTGCTTAGTAGGTTTACAGTATCGATGCATTCATTGTAAAATGCACCAGTGCATTTACACATGATTAGTGCACCAATGAGAAAAACATCCATAACAACCTTCGACTGCCTAGTTTTTTTTAGTTGTGTTGAAATTCCATTAGAATCTCTGCCAAAACCTCTGTTACTGTAAACGAATGTTGTAGCAAATGTTTTTTTGACAATTTTGGCTAATTTTATAACAATAAAAACCTTCGTTATAACCTCTGCTAGAGGTTATTTTCCTTGTAGTGTAGGGTGCTACCTTTATCAACCTTACCCTATCTCACCTAACACACAGTTGGAACTCCTTCCTAATCCGACTAGCACAAATGACCCTTGTACAATCGATAGTAGTAGTACTAGTACTAGTATATGGTGTATCTCTTGTACATATGATGTTTGTATTTTGCATTTTGATGGTCAAAGACACATGAGGGCTATGGAGATGGTCGTTTATTATTAGACCCATGAAAAATAAAACACTTGATATCAAGACGATTAGAGTTCGAGTGCACTAATAATAGAGCGTAATATGAAGCACTCATCTTGGGCTTACATAAGGCGATTGACCTCAATGCTACGGTTATTAAAGCAAAAGGTGACTCAAAGGTCATGATAGGATAGGTAAGAAAACATTATACACCATGTGTCACTTCATTTGAAAATTTATCAACAAGAGGTGTGGCGTTAAATTTCTCAATTCCCAACTTTTAATATTATACATGTTCCTAGAATGGGTAATGGGGTTGTAGATGAATTATCAAAATTTTCTACTAGCTTTTCACCACTTAGGGACGGTTTTTCTATTGAAATTATTTGTAAACCATCCATCCCTAATATTATACTAATTTACGCATTTTTAATGATGATTAGCAGATATTGCATTTCATTGGAAACATTGATGTATTCAAAAATGCAGCAATTAATGAAGACGGGCACGAAAAAGTGTTGCAAGATGTATCTTAGATGAACAAGGAGAACCCCGTGATGAAGGGCATGGTATAATTTAAAAATTTGTATGACTTGCAGAATCACTTTAGAGGGTCATCCAATTCTAAAACCCATATTTCGACGTTATCTCATGGACAGATAAATCTTGGAATGAAGAAAGATCTGAATTTTGTGAATATTGGCACTTGTTGCACACCATAAGAGTGGAAATCCTTTATTCGCTTATTGGAGAAGTATAAAGATGTTTTCATGTGGATATATGATGAGGTCAAAAATTACAACACATGAATCATCCAAGATGTTATTCCGATCAAGGAAGGGGAAAAGCCTTTTGAACAGAGGTTGTGGAAGGTACATCTAACACTTGAACCCCTGATTTTAGAAGGGGTTGAGGAAAATTTTGAATGCTTTGATCATTTATAAAGTGTGACATTCAACCTGTGTATCTAATTTGGTCCTATTGAAGAAGAAGTTTGGGGAAATACGTTTGTGCGTAGATTTCCAAAATCTCAACCACGTGTCAGACAAAGACAATTACCCTATGTCATCTATAAAATAAATGTTGCAGATAGTATCAAGGTTAGAAATTTTCTCTTTTCTTGATGATTATTCTGGATACAATCAGGTTCTATTCTCGAAGTCTGACAGACTTAACCTCACCTTTCCAACAAAGTGGGGCACATTTGCATTCAAAAGAATGTCATTTGTGCTAGTCAATATTTGTGCGACCTTTCAACGTTGAATGGGCATCAAATTTCACGGACCGATCAGAAAAATCACGGTGGTGTATCTTAATGATGTCATGGTGTTTTCAAAGAATATATATAACCATGTATGCCACTTGAAGAAAATATTAAAGCGATGTTGAGAATATGAGATATCTCTTAATCCTAAGAAGAAATGATTTTCACTATAAAAACTCTTTTTACCTAAAAGAACTATATATTTATAACACTACACCGCTTTTATGTCCTTTAATTAGTTTTTTCCCGTCATCATATAACCTCTTACAAAATTTCATTAAAGGATTTTATTTCTGTCTTTTGTATTTTTATCATGCCATAATTATATTCATACCTATGAATACCTTTGTAGACATTCATTCCTTTCATTTATTAAGGAATTCTCCTTATCTACATGGAATACTTACATTTAGTTTGATATATATGAAGGTATACATTTTTCATAATTTTCCATACTATTATGACATTTATATTTAGAGCTCCCCACATCTCTCCATATATTAACATATAATTTGATACCTTTAATTTCAATTAATATTAAAGTTTCCCTCATATGATATATATATCACCATATCATAAGTCTATTTATGATCCATAATATACATTTTGATTATATAATTTACCGCATGTATCCACATCATTTTATTTCTAAGTCTATGAGACTCTTTCGGACTTGTATATATATGAAATAATTTAATGGACGGTACGTTTCTCATTACAGTTTCCCTCAACCCTTATTTCATATAGTTTTACATAGTAATCTACCTTACTATGGTTTGAATGATTTCGTTTATTTATTTCCGACTAACCATTTGTATCTATGTTTAACTTATAACATACATTTAATGGTTACGTCAAGTAATAATGTATTTTAACATTCCAACGTTTTAATTAACTTACCTCTAGACATATTGTTATAATTATTCACTATACGAATTGCATTCGACACCAAACGTGACAAGAATATTTATGTCAGTCTTATTGTATGAGAAAATGAATAATCCATGATTCTGGTTTTATTTTTGATTTGGAGATATAGTATATTTTATAGTTTTAATAGAGATACTATCATCCTACACTTAAATGGAGACACACTTCACTGTAGCACATTTAATTAGAGTATGTCTCGCCTTGTGGGTTCACATGGGCATATTAAATTGTTGAACCAATAGTATCGTCGATTTGGTCTTTGATTAATGGTGAATATTTCATCCGTATTCCCTTCTGCTTTGTTGACTTCAATTAGGGTTTCATTTTTCACTCCACCGTGTTCATTTGGTTAAGTTATTTTCAGATGTTTCACTTCTGGTTGCATGTCGTTTCTTGGATGTTGAGATTGGCTTTTTGCTGCATACCTCTAATCCTGACCATAACACCCTTTCTCAGTATCAATGCATGTGAGATAATGTCAATATTTCCCTTCCTCTAAGAATTGTTTGACATTTTTCTGGTTTCTAGATTTTGTTTGGAATTTTTCCTGTGTTAATTTAATCAATCTTAATATTGTGCATTCTGAGTTTAATAATTTGGGTTATTCGTTTTCTACACATGGTTCTTCACAATATAAATCTCACTTTCGAACCTCTAGCACAACCATGCAGAGGTATTGTTACTATTTCATATGAATGTAAGATCTACCCTCACTTAATACAAATGTTTCTTGTTAGTTCCGCGTTTTACTCCATAGCTAGGATTTCAAATGATAACGTTTAATTGATATAGTATACCATGCTTGGTATTTTTGATTTCTATTTTTTTAATGGCAGAAATGGTTCAATGTTAAGTAGAGGAATTATTTTTTGAATTCATTTAATGATTTTCCCCAAACTTATTTACCTCTAAGTTGAGATTTAGTTGCGTTCTAGGTGTAAACGAATTGAGAAATTCGTATTGTTCTCATGGCCACTTCGAATCTAATTCGAATCCTTCAAACTTCATTTTATAATTCTTACATAGTTGTTTCCCTTTGTGATTTGGGTGCCTCATTTTAGTTTCCATTCTCTTTATACCAGTGAAGAGGAATTGTGTTTATTAAATTCGAAATTAAAGTTCTAGAATTTCGATAGACTTATAATCACACTATTTGTCTCCTACAATCTATGCTTTCCTCTATGGTTTATCATTTCGACCTTCATGCTTTTAAATCTCAGATAATATGGATTTGAAGGTTTTTCGATATAATTTTGATTTTATATAATTTTCTAAATATGAGATGTATGCCTGGATTTCATTTTTTTGTTGTTGTTTAAGCGCATACATAGATACCATAACATAATTCGATCTCCTCTTAGTAAATATGATTTACTGTAAATGCAAAAGTTCAATTTCACTGTGTGACTTTCATTTGCACTCGAACTTGTTAAGATTAATTTTAACTTCCTTTCATTTCATTTAATTGAACAATGTTTTTATTAATTAAATTTGAAATCGATTTGAGCATTCCAATTTAATCAAATTTGTTCTATCGTTTATTTCTATGATTTCTTTATACTCTTCAACTTTCAATATAGTCATTTTGATGACTAAATACCCTTGGTAATTGTGTAAAGCCTCAGATATAAAATTATATCTGTGTAATTACAATTTTAAGTTCACTTTTTCTTCAATTAGCCACTCTGTCTCTTTCAGGTTTTAGCATTGGATTATTTGAACAAGATGTCAAACATACAATTAAACATTGAATTTATTGTAATAATTTCCATTCTGAATTTAAAATTAATTCAATAACTTTTCTACTACACAATATGATCTTATATTGTACAAGAAAACCCCTCTTTTCCAAATTGATTCGGATTCATAAAATTCCATCAGATACCATGTATCTAGTTTCACCCTCATCTCAGTTAATAAAATTTCTTATTAAGTACAATAATTAATAAGTGAGTTTCGTATTTAGAGGTCGAAATTCAATTTCTTCCCTCTTGATATTTTCCTGAACTGATTATTTTTATTCTTTCCTATACAGGAGGGACTTCACTACCTCATGCTTTGGTTAAATAGGTAAAGTTTGTATTCTTAATTACTATAAAAGTAGTCACTTTTCATACTTATTATATTTGATCTATATCTAACACATTTATCTATGTGGATTTTGTACAGGTACTTAAAACTTCACAACTTATACAATAGTCACTTCATCTTTCCTTTCCAAATACTTGACTACATGTTTCCTTTATCTACAGGTCAGTCGTCACCATGCACAAATCTCAACCTTCTAACTATAACGAGTTTTATCATTTTAACTGTTCACATTGTTGGTAATTAAATTTAATAAAATATGACTTATAGTCCTATACATTGGACTATTGTAATTGTTATTTTAATTCACTCTTGATATATTCTTTGATTCACCTCTATCAAAGGAGTTATAGATATTCTAGACAGTTATAAAATTTCCTTTCAATTTACATAGTGTTTTTATATGTATAATTGTTTCATTTCAAACACATGTTGTATCTAGATGTTTGCATATTTCATAAATTAGGAATTAATACAGTTTGAATCTAAAGTAATTTATTTGTACTGAATAGTACTTTCTTGATTAATGGAATAAATCAAATCAACTGTATACATCTTTGCTTCTTCTTTGTTTACAAAATAAACTATGTAATTCTACCATCAATTCATGTGTTTTCCTTAACACCTTTAGAATATTATTTAATCCTAATGATGTATTTTATATCTATAATATAGTATTTAACATAGACCTACAGTAGATGTAAAGACTTCTAATTGGATTTAGAGATTCTTTATTCTAGTCAACTAATTGTGCTAGTCTGTGTAACCATACAGAGAATTTAATTATACCTATTATAGTTATTTTTTTGTTAAATACATATGACACTTTATTCCCCACAAATAAAACAACTCATCACACAGATTTATAATTCAAGATACACATTTATTAGCTAAACTCATAATTAAACCCCATTAAATATTACTCAATCATCATCATCATCATCATCACCATAACATAATCATAAGACATAATTTAATAACTGCATGTGTCGATTCTGGTAAAGAGTAGTTTCCACCCAACCTTAAGCTTTCAGCCACATCTCTCCCCGAGTAGAGACTGATTTCTCCAAAGTGTATACAACATATTTTCTACCCAGGAATGACTTATTTAAGCTTGTTTTCCCTCAACCTTGTTTCTACACAGTTATCAGCTAAACTCATAATTAAACCCTATTAAATCTTATTCAATCATCACCATCACAATAGAATCATAAGACATAATATAATAATTTTGCATACCAATTTTGTTAAAGACTATTTTCCACCCAACCTTGAGCTTTCGGCCATAGCTCCTGCCAAGCAAAGACTGATTTCTCCAAAGTGTATACAACTTATTTTCTACCTAGGAATTACTTATTTAAGCTTGTTTTCCCTCAACATGTTTCCATAACTGCGTCAAGTTAAATTAGGATGTTGTTTTCCTTTAACCTAGGCTTTACTTTTGTTTTTTCCACAAAAGCTTTTTAAAATTTGCATTTCTCTTTTTCTAGTTTTATTTCACCTCTTCTTAGTAACTTTTCATTTTACTGAGGTATCTATTAGATTCTGATCTCCAATCTAATATATTTATTTTATTTTATTTTATTTTATTTTATTTTATCTAAGTATTTTTGGAGATTTTGGGAAAGACTTTGGATTTCATTCCATCCTCATGGACTTGAAATAATGGTCTCCAATTTACTATAGTCTTTGCACAATAATTAAATTCCCACATTTATTAAATTTAAAAATAATATGTCAACATATAGTTTTCCTTTAGGCCCAGTTAACCCTTAGGAATTTCAACTGTCTAATAAAGTAGAAAAATAGAAATATTACATTCACATAAGTATATTAAATGTGCAAATGATCCTACCACTGCCAATTCCTCAATCTCATTTTTTTTGTTGTTGTTTAAGCTCATACATAGATACCATAACATAATTCAATTTCCTCTTTGTAAATATGATTTAATCTAAATGAAAAAGTTTGGTTTCATTGTGTGACTTTTGTTTTCACTCGAACTTGTTAATATTAATGATAACTTCCTTAAATTTCATTTAACTGAACAATATTTTTATTAATTAAATTTGAAATCGATTCGAGTATTCCAATTTAATGGAATTTGTTGTATCGTTTATTTCTATAATTTCTTTATACTCTTCAACTTTCGATATAGTTAGTTTGAGGACTAAATACCCTAGGTAATTGTGTAAAAACTGAGATATAAAATTGTATGTGTGTAATTAAAATTTTAAGCTCACTTTCTCTTCAATTAGCCATTTTGTCTCTTTCAGGTTTTAGCATTGTATTATTTGCACAAGATGTCCAAAATAAAATTAAAGATTGAATGTATTGTAATAATTTCCATTCTGAATGTAAATTATTTTGATAACTTTTCCCCTTCATAATATGATCCTCTATTGTACATGAAAACCCCTCTTTTCCAAATTGATTCGGATTCATAAAATTCCATCAGATACCATGTATCTAGTTTCATCCTCATCTCAGGTAATTAAATTTCTTATTCAGTACAATAATTAATAAGTCAGTTTCATATTTAGATTTCAAAATTCAATTTCTTCCCTCTTGATATTTTCCTGAACCGATTATTTTTACTCTATCCTATACAGAAGGGACTTCATTGCCTCATGCTTTGGTTAAATAGGTAAATTTTGTATTCTTAATTACTATAAAAGTAGTCACTTTTCATACTTATTATATTTGATCTGTATCTAACACATATATCTATGTGGATTTTGTACAAGAACTTAAAATTTCACAACTTCTACAACAATCACTTCATCTTTCATTTCCAAAGAATTCACTACATGTTTCCTTTATCTATAGATCGGTCGTCACCATGTACAAATCTCAACCTTCTAACTATAATGATTTTTATCACTTTAACTATTCACAATGTCGATAATTAAAGTTAATAAAATATGACTTACAGTCCTATACATTGGACTATTGTAACTATTATTTTAATTCACTCTTGATATATTATTTGATTCACCTCTATTAGAGGAGTTATAGATATTATAGATAGTTATGAAATTTCCTTTCAATTTACATAGTGCCTCTATATGCATAATTGTTTCATGTTTCTCTTTTCAAACACATGTTTTATCTAGATGTTTGGATATTTTTCCTAAATTAGGAATTCGTACATTTTGAATCTAAAGTAATTTATTTGTACCGAATAGTAATTTAATGATTTAATGGAATAAATCAATTAAATTGTATACATCTCTACTTCTTAATTGTTTACAAAATAAACTATGAAATTCTACCATCAATTCATATGTTTTCCTTAACACCTTTAGAATATTATTTAATCCTAATTATGTATTTTATATTTATAATGTAGTATTTAACATAGACCTAACAGTAGATTTAAAGCATTCTAATTGGGTTTAGAGATTCTGTTTGCTGGTCAACTAATTGTGCTAGTCTGTGTAACTATATAGAGAATTTACTTATACCTGTTATAGTTATTTTTCTGTTAAATACATATGACACTTTATTCCCCACGAATAAAATAAGTCATCATAGATATTTATAATTCAAGATACACAGTTATCAGCTAAACTCATAATTAAACCCTATTAAATCTTACTCAATCATTATCATCATCATCATAACATAATCATAAGACATAATTTAATAATTGTGCATACCAATTCTGGTAAAGACTATTTTCCACCCAACCTTAAGATTTTAGCCAAAGCTCCCCCCGAGCAGAGACTGATTTCTCCAAAGTGTATACAACATCGTTTCTACTAAGGAATGACTTATTTAAGCTTACTTTCCCTCAACATATTTTCTACACAGTTATCAGCTAAACTCATTATTAAACCCCATTAAATTTTATTCAACCATTATCAAGAAAACAGAATCATAAGGCATAATATAAGAATTGTGCATACCAGTTTTGGTAAAAACTATTTTCTACCCAACCTTGAGCTTTCAGCCACAGCTCCCCCCGAGAAGAGACCGATTTCTTCAAAGAATATACAACATCTTTTCTACGAAGGAATGACTTATTTAAGCTTTTTTTCCCTCAACATGCTTCCATAACTGCGTCGAGTTAAATTAGGATGTTGTTTTCCTTTAACCTAGGATTTACTTTTGTTTTTTCCACAAAATCTCTTTAAAATTATCGCTTTCCTCTTTCTAATTTTATTTCACCTCTTCTAAGTAACTTTCCACTTTACTGAGGTATCTATTAGATTCTTATCTCCAATCTAATATATTTATTTTATTTTATTTTCTCCAAGGATTTTTGGAAATTTTGGGAAAGACTTTGGATTTAATTCCATCCTCATGGACTTGAAATCATGGTCTTCAATTTACTCTAGTCTTTGCAGAATAATTAAATTTCTACATTTATTAAATTTAAAAATTATATTTCCACATATAGTTTTCATTTAGACCCACTTAACCCTTTGGAATTTCAATTGTCTAATAAAGCAGAAAAATAGAAATATTACATTCACATAAGTAAACTAAATTTTCAAATGATCCTGCGACTGCCAATTCCTCAATTTCAATTTTTTGTTTTGTTTTTTAAGATCATACATAGATACATAATTCGATTTCCTCTTAGGAAATATGATTGACTCTAAATGAAAAAGTTTGATTTCACCGTGTGACTTTTGTTTGCACTCGAAATTGTTAAGATTAATGTTAACTTCCTTACATTTCATTTAAATGAACAATGTTTTTATTAATTAAATTCGAAATCAATTGGAGCATTCCAATTTAATGGAATTTGTTGTATCGCTTATTTCTATAATTTCTGTATACTCTTCAACTTTCGATATAGCTAGTTTGAGGACTAAATACCCTTGGTAATTGTGTAAAGCATGAGATATAAAATTTTATCTATGTAATTAAAATTTTAGGTTCACTTTCTCTTCAATTAGCCACTGTGTCTCTTTCAGGTTTTAGGATCAGGATATTTGCACAAGTTGTCCAGCATACAATTAAAGATTGAATGTATTGTAATAATTTTCATTCTTAATTTAAAATTAATTTGATAACTTTTCCCCTACACAATATGTTCCTCTATTGTACAAGAAAACCCCTCTTTTCCAAATTGATTCGGATTCATAAAATTCCATTAGATATTATGTATCTATATTCACCCTCATCTAAGGTAATTAAATTTTTTATTTAGTACAATAATTAATAAGTCAGTTTCGTATTTAGAGTTCAAAATTCAAATTCTTCCCTCTTGATATTTTCATGAACTGATTATTTTTACTCTGTCCTATACAAGAGGGACTTCACTGCCTCATGCTTTTGTTAATCAGGTACAGTTTGTACTCTTAATTACTATAAAAGTAGTCACTTTTCATACTTATTATATTTGATCTGTATCTAACACATATATCTATGTGGATTTTTTACAGGTACTTAAAAATTCACAACTTTTACAACAGTCACTTCAAATTTCCTTTCCAAAGACTTGACTACATGTTTCCTTTATCTACAAGTTGGTCGTCACCATTCAAAAATCTCAAACTTCAAACTATGACGAGTTTTATCATTTTAATTGTTCACATTGTCGATAATTAAAGTCAATAAAATATGATTTACAGTCCTATACATTGGACTATTGTAACTGTTATTTTAATTCACTCTTGATATATTCTTTTATTCACATCTATAAGAGGATTTATAGATATTCTAGACAGTTATGAAATTTCCTTTCAATTTAGATAGTGCCTCTATATGTATAATTGTTTCATGATTCTCTTTTAAAACACATGTTGTATCTAGATGTTTGTATATTTCCTAAATTAGGAATTCGTACTGTTTGAATCTAAAGTAATTTATTTGTACCGAATAGTACTTTCATGATTTAATGGAATAAATCAATTCAACTGTATACATCTCTGCTTCTTCTTTGTTTACAAAATAAACTATGTAAACCACTCTCAATTCATATGTTTTCCTTAACACTTTTAGAATATTATTCAATCCTAATGATCTATTTTATATCTATAATACAGTAGTTAACATAGACCTAACAACAGATTTAAACCCTTATAATTGGGTTTAGAGATTCGGTATGTTGGTCAACTAATTGTGCTAGTCTGTGTAACTATACAGATAATTTAACTATACATGGTATAGTTATTTTTTTGTTAAATACATATGACACTTTATTCCCCACGAATAAAATAACTCATCACATAGATTTATAATTGAAGATACACAGTTATCAACTAAACTCATAATTAAACCCCATTAAATCTTACTAAATCATCATCATCATCATCATCATCATCATCATAATAGAATCATAAAACATAATTTAATAACTATGCATACCGATTCTAGTAAAGACTATTTTTCACCCAACCTTAAGCTTTCAGCCAGAGCTCCCCCTTACCAGGGACCAATTTCTCCACAGTGTATAAAATATCGTTTCTGCCCAAGAATGACTTATTTAAGCTTGTTCTCCCTCAACATATTTTCTACACAGTTATCAGCTAAACTCATAATTAAACCGCATTAAATATTATTCAATCGTCATTATAATAACAAAACCATATGACATAATATAATAACTGTGCATACCAATTTTGGTAAAGACTATTTTCCACCCAACCTTGAGCTTTCAACCACAACTCCCCCTGAGCAGAGACCGATTTATCCAAAGTGTACACAACATATTTTCTACACATGAATGAATTATTTAAGGTTGTTTTCTCTCAACATGTCTCCATAACTACGTCGAGTTAAATTAGGATTTTTTTTCCTTTAACCTAGGCTTTAATTTTGTTTTTTCCACAAAATCTTTTTAAAATTAGCTTTTTCCTCTTTCTAGATTTATTTCACCTCTTCTCACTAACTTTCCACTTTACTGAGGTATCTATTAGATTCTTATCTCCAATATAATATATTTATTTTATTTTATTTTCTCCAAATATTTTTGGAGATTTTAGGAAAGACTTAGGATATAATTTGTTGTGAAACCAGCTCCAGAAATAGAAGAAAAGAGATATCAATGCCTTATAAATAAGCCACTTCGAGGGGGAAACCTCCAATACATTACATGAATGAACAATTATTGGATGATACAAATTACAAAACCTCTTTTCTATATTTGAGAGTCCATAGGGCCATAATGTAATTCTAGTGGGGCCACAATGTGATCCTAGCCGACCTAGCAATAATAATTTAAGGGCACAATAATAACAATATGGGGGTTACAAGGGTACAATAATAACAATAAGGGGGTTACACAAACAACAATAAGGGACTATACCAGTAATATAGGGACCTAACATGCCCCTCTCCTTCAAAGAAGTGTCATCCTCAATGCTTGAGTAGCTCTGGGTGTTTTTGTATAAAATTCTCATCCTCCCATGTAGAATCTTTAGTGGGTAAGTTCTTCCACTTGATGAGATACTCTGAAATTGATCGATTTCATAGCTGTCGAGTTCTGATTTTTGTGACCGCTTTAGGTTCCAATATGATTTTTCCTTCCTCATCAAGTTCTGGAAATATTGTTTGAAGTGGAATATTTTCACCTATAACCTTCTAAAAAGCATGAAACATGGAAAATTGGATGCACTTGTGAAGAAGCAGGATGCTCCAATTTGTATGCCATAGTACCAATATTTTGCAACACCTTGTAAGGATGATAGTACTTTGGCGATAATTTATTATCCTTCTTAGCTTGCTTGAGGGACATTTGTATGTATGGTTGTAGCTGTAAAAATACCCAGTCTCCTATATCAAAAATTCTCTCACTGCGATGTTGATATGCCTGTTGTTTCATTCGATTTTGTGCCAAATTCAGGTTTTCCTTTAAGAGTTGGAGAACTTCTTGTTGATGCTCGATGTGATCTTCCACTGCTTGAACCTTCGAATTTTCTCTTAAATATGATGTGATGTATGGTGGATGATATCTATAAAGTTCCATAAATGGGGTCATTTTTGCTGTAGTATGGAAGGAAGTGTTATAAAACCATTCAGCGAGAGTTAACCACTTGACCCATTGTGTTTGTTTATCAGATACAAAACAACAAAGATATCCTTCCAAGCATTTATTTACTATCTCAGTTTGAAGATCGGATTGAGGATGATAAGATGAGCTATGAGCTAATTGAGTACCCAAACAAGAAAATAACTCTGTCAAAAAATTTCCAGTAAAAATGGGATCTTTGTCGCTCACAATAACCCTTCGGTTTCCATGTAGCTTTTGAATTGTGTCCATAAATTTAGTAGCAACTATACTCGATTTAAATGGATGAGATAATGCACAAAAGTGTGCATACTTGGTAAGTCTATCAACTACCACCATGATGGCATTCTTTCCTTTGGAATTAAGTAAACTTGTGATAAAATCCATTGAAATCTACTCCCAACATTGACTTAGAATGGATAAGGGTTGTAGAAGACTTGGGTTCTTAATTGTCTCAACTTTATTCTACTGGCAAACCAAAAATTCCGCCACAAACTTTCGAATACTAGATTTAAGGCCATCCCAAAAAAATTCTTTCTTCACCCTATGGTAAGTTTTTAAAAATATTTAGTGACCTCCTAAAGGAGAAGTGTGCAATTCCAAAAGAATATTTTGTTTTAGTTGGGAATTATTACAAAGATATAAGTGATATTTGTACCATAAGGAATCATTTTTTTAACTAAATGTATCAGATGTATTAGGATCTTGCTGCAACTTTTGAATGAGTGTCCACAATTCTTCATCCTTATTCCATTCATCTCTTACTTCAGTTATCTAATCTGGTTGGATAATAGAAATGGCACAAAGTAATGCTTCCACCTCTTCATTCTTTCTTGAGAGTGCATCTGCAACCACATTTAGCTTCCCTTTTCTGTAGATTATTTCAAAGTCATAACCCAACATCTTTGTGACCCATTTTTGTTGCTCTTCTGAAGATAGTCTTTGTTCCAAAAAGTGTTTAAGACTGTCATGATTAGTTTTTACGATGAAGTTTCTTCCCATTAGGTAAGTTCTCCATTTCTTTAGTGCATGTAGTATTGCTAACATTTCCTTCTCATAAATAGGTTTCTCTAAATACTTTCCTTTGATTGGACGACTTTCAAAAGAAATGGGTCTTCCTTCTTGCATTAAAATAACACCAATTCCATTTCCTGAGGCATCACATTCCACAATAAAGGTTTTTGTGAAGTCTGGCGTAGCTAAGACTAGTGCTAGGCACATTTCCTCTTTAAGATGTTCAAAGGCCTTATTTTCTTCAGGAGTCCATGAAAATGCATTTTTCTTCAATAATGTTGTTAAAGGTGCTGCTATTCTCCCATAATTCTTAACAAACTTGCGATAATACCCTGTTAACCCGAGAAATCCTCACAACTTCTTTATGGTTGTGGGGATTTTCCATTCCTTAATGTCTTCAATTTTTTTAGGGTCTACCTTAATACCCTCGTAAGATACAATATGACCCAAATATTCCACCTCCTGTACTCCAAAGAAACATTTCAATGTTTTTGCATATAATTGTTTCTCCTGCAATAGTTTGAGCACCCTGTCAACATGTTGAACATGATCCTTCCAAGACCTACTGTAGATTAGTATATCATCAAAAAATACTAGCAAAAATTTTCTAAGGAAGGGTTTGAAAATGGAATTCATCAAGCCTTGAAATGTGGAAGGTGCATTGGTAAGGCCAAAAGGCATGGCCAAAAATTGATAATGACCCTCATGAGTTCGAAATGTTGTTTTCAGAATATCTTCCATCTTCATTATAATTTGATGATATCATGAACAAAGATCCAACTTCGTAAAATAAATTGCTCCATGTAATTCATCCAATAATTCATCAATCACAGGAATGGGAAATTTATATTTAATAGTGAGCTTATTGAGCTCCCTATAATCGGGACACATGCACCATGATCCATCCTTCTTGTGTACCAATACTATAGGAGAAGAGAAATAACTTTGAATAGGTTGAATTATACCAGCCTCTAACATTTCTGCAATCATACGTTCAATTTCACTCTTTTGTACATAAGGATATCTATAAGGTTGGATGTTTGGAGGAACACTTCCTGGAATCAAATGAATAGCATGATCATGATCACGAATAGGTGGAAGTCCTTTGGGAGTATCAAACACATTGGAATGATTATCCAAGACTCTTTGGAGATCTGGAGAAATAGATGATTCTGATGTTGGAACTTCTAGTGAGTATAATTGTGCAATTACGCATCGTTGTTCTTTCTTCAGAATATTTGTCATGAAATTAGAGCTTATTATCTTTCCTGGCTTCCCTGTGATACCCTGTAATTCGATTTATTTTCCTTCCGAAAAAAAATTCAAGAAAAGTTCTTGAAAATTAAAAGCTATCGTCCCCAAAGATTGTAATCATTTTACTCCTAGTACGACATCAGCACATCCCATTGGGATGGAAAGAATTGGACTATTCAATACATATTACCCCATGGATAGCTTGATATTATGGAATTTTCTAGAGCAATTTATAGTTCCTCCATTTGCAACCATCACTTGACATTCTGGTGCTGGGTATAGGAAACAATTCAATTCCTTGCTACCTTACAATGAATAAAATTATGGGTACTACCTGAATCAATCAACACTACCTTTTTCTTCTTGATATTTCCTTCTATATTGAGAGTTTGAGGAGTGGTAATTCCTTCCAATGCATTACATGATATGGTCGGACTCATTTCTTCCTCTTCTAGGGTTGGTTCCTGGTGTATATCCTCTTCTTGTTCATTTTATTCTTCCTCTTCACAATCTATGTAAAATATTTTATTCTTGGCACACTTATGACCTTTAGTGTATTTGCTATCACAACTATAACAAAGCCCTTTTTCTCTTTTTTCTTCCAATTGTTGTGGTGTCAACCTTATAGGCTGTTGAAATCTAGGAGTAGCAACACTTCCCTCTTTATAGAAGTGAGTGGTAGGTTTCCTTGTTGCCATAATTTTACATTCAATTTTTCTTGCCAACCTGAATGCCTTCTCCAATGAATCAAGTTCCAAAACATGAACTTCATGTTGGATGTTATCTTTTAAAGTAACTATGAAGAGATCAATCCCGTGTTCCTCTGTAATATCAGTTACCCTTATATTCAATTTTTGGAATTCCTCAATTTGCTCTCCCACTAAACCCTTTTGTTTGAGATTTATCAATTGGCTAAAGAAGGTGTTGCTCTTTGTATCCTCATAATGTGCTATCATTTTCTCCGTAAAAATTAACCAAGTGACAATTTTTTTATGGGAGCAAAGCCATCGATACCATACAAATGTATTTTGTTCTAGATGTAAAGTTCCAATGCGTACCTTTTGTGTGTTTTGCACATTATTGAGATCAAAATCCATGTTACAGGATCCTTGCCATCAAACTTTCTCATATCCATCTTTGGAATATGGTGGTTCTTCCTCCCAATATTACAGTTTATGAAATCACGATTATCATTTATTTTTTTCTCATCATTAGTTTCCTCTACTATCTTTTCACCATTAGGAAACATTTGTTGTATCAACTTTGTCAAACCTTTTATGTCTTCTTTTAGATCATTCTTCATGTTTTCCATTTTAGCTTCCATGTCATCCATATTAGCTTCCATGCAAACTTCCATGCCATCCATATTAGCTTCCAAACCATTCATCTTAGCTTCCACGCCTTTATTCAAACCATCCATTTCATTTTTTGTTTCTCTTTGCGATAGCGAAATTTGGTGCACTTGCTCATGGACTTTTGATATCTCATGTTGCATTTCTTCATCTTCATCAGTCATAGTAGAGACTTATGAAGGCTTAATGGGTGTCAAGTTATTAGGAGGAATTTTAGAACCCAATACTGATAGCTATGCTCAATAGGCCTTTGGAATCCACTAGAACTGATTTTTCAAACAAGACTTATGCAATTTGAAAAAAAATACACACCCTTTTCTTGATTTTGAGAAACTTGATATTGAAACTGAATTATCTCTGTGATTTTAGATCTTCAATATCTAAAATTTGGCCCTGAAGTCACCCTCTGAATCTTCTTTCAAATGCCACAGGTCTAACCTAATTTGGATTCTTCAAGGCAAAGTTATGTTCAATCTCCCACAATGACCCAATTATGGATTGGTTCAGTATAGCACACTTGTATGACTTACCACGTGTTATTGTTTCCTCCTTTGGCTCTGAAATTGATCAAAAATAAACTACAGTCTGTGTACTTGCGGCCACTTTTAACATCATTCAAATCTGATGCCCATAGAGAGAGTTATGAAGGTTTTCCCATGATAACCTCTTTGAGACGAAATTTGGGAGCCTGAAAAAGTCCTAACTTCCATAGATCATATCTCCGAAAATATTTCGAAATAAGCTCTGAAATTTTGTGATGATGCTCCTCAGGATTTCGGCTTCACTCTCTACAAATTTTAGCTTCTGAACCTTCATAGAAAAAAAGTTATAGCGAAAATTCCACGATGAATTTTTTAAGTGAAATTGAGGAGCCTTCAAAAATCCCTACCTTCCACATATCATATCTCTGAAAATATGGCGAACGAAGCTCTGAAAGTTTGCAACGATGTTCCTTAGGATTTTGGCTTCACACCCTAAAAATTTCAGCTTCTGAAACTTTGAAGAAAAAATGTTATAGGGAAAATGCCATGATGACCAATTTGGAGCAGCGAAACCCTAGAATCTAAAGCTCTGATACAAAATGTTGTGAAACCAGCTCTAGAAATAGAATAAAAGAGATATCAACGCCTTAGAAATAAGCCAGTTCGAGGGGAAAACCTCCAATACATTACATGAATGAACAATTCTTGGATGATACAAATTACAAAACCTCCTTTCTATATATAGGAGTCCATAGGGCCGCAATGTAATCCTAGCCAACCTAACAATAATAATTTGAGGGAAAAATAATAACAATATGGGGGTTACAAGGGTACAATAATAACAATAAGGGGGTTACACTAACAACAATAAGGGACCATACTAGTAATATAGGGACCTAAAATAATTCCATCCTCATGGACTTGAAATCATGGTCTCCAATTTACTCTAGTCTTTGCACAATAATTAAATTTCCACATTTATTAAATTTAAAAATAATATGTCAACATATAATTTTCCTTTAGGCCCACTTAACCCTTAGGAATTTCAAGTGTCTAATAAAGCATAAAAATAGAAATATTACATTCACATAAGTATATTAAATGTGCAAATGATCTTGCCACTGCCAATTCATCGATTTCATTTTTTGTTGTTGTTGCTGTTTAAGCTCACACATAGATACCATAACATAATTCGATTTACTCTAAATGCAAAAGTTCGATTTCATTGTGTGACTTTCATTTGCACTCAAACTTGCTAAGATTAATGTTAACTTCCTTACATTCCATTTAATTGAACAACGTTTATATTAATTATATTTGAAATCAATTTGAGCATTCCAATTTAATGGAATTTGTTATATCACTTATTTCTATAATTTCTTTATACTCTTCAACTTTCGATATAGTCAGTTAGAAGACTAAATACCCTTGGTAATTGTGTAAAGCTTGAGATATAAAATTGTATCCGTGTAATTACAATTTTAAGTGCACTTTATCTTCAATTAGCCACTTTATCTCTTTCAGGTTCTAGCATCAGATTATTTGCACAATTTGTCCAGCATGCAATTATAGATTGAATGTCTTGTAATAATTTCCATTCTTAATTTAAAATTAATTTGATAACTTTGCCCCTATATAATATGATCCTCTATTGTACAGGAAAACCCCTCTTTTCCAGATTGATTCGGATTCCTAAAATTCCATCAGATATCATATATCTAGTTTCATCCTCATCTCGAATAATTAATAATTCAGTTTCATATTTAGAGTTCAAAATTCAATTTCTTCCCTCTTGATATTTTCGTGAACTGATTATTTTTACTCTGTCCTATACAGGAGGGACTTCCCTGCCTCATGCTTTTTTTAAACCGGTATTGTTTGTATTCTTAATTACTATAAAAGTAGTCACTTTTAATACTTATTATATTTCATCTCTATCTAACACATATAACTATGTGAATTTTTTAGAGGTACTTAAAACTTCACAAATTCTACAACAGTCACTTCATCTTTTCTTTCCAAAGACTTCACTACATGTTTCCTTTATCTACAGGTCGGTCATCACCATGCACAAATCTCAACCGTCTAACTATGACAAGTTTTATCATTTTAACTATTGACATTGTCGGTAATTAAAGTTAATAAAATATGACTTACAGTACTATACATTGGACTATTGTAACTATTATTTTAATTCACTCTTGATATATTTTTTGATTCACCTCTATCATAGGAATTATAGATATTCTAGACAGTTATGAAATTTCCTTTCAATTTACATAGTTCCTCTATATGTATAATTGTTTCATGATTCTCTTTTCAAACACATGTTGTATCTAGATGTTTTCGTATTTCCTAAACTAGGAATTCATACAGCTTGAATCTAAATTAATTTATTTGTACCGAATAGGGATTTCTTCATTTAATGGAATAAATCAATTCGACTGTATACATCTCTGCTTCTTCTTTGTTTACAAAAAAAAACTATGTAATTCTATCGTCGATTCATATGTTTTCCTTAACACCCTTACAATATTATTTAATCCTAATGATGTATTTTATATCTATAATATAGTAGTTAACATAGACCTAACAACAAGTTTAAACCCTTCTAATTGGGTTTAGAGATTCTGTATGCCAGTCATCTAATTGTGTTAGTCTATGTAACTATACAGAAAATTTAATTATACCTGCTATAGTTATTTTTCTGTTAAATACATATGACACTTTATTCCCCATGAATAAAATAACTCATCACACAAATTTATAGTCAAGATACACAATTATCAACCTAACTTATAATTAAACCCCATTAAATCTTACTCAATCATCATCATCATCATCATCATAACAGAATCATAAGACATAATTTAATAATTGTGCATACCAATTCTGGTAAATACTATTTTCCACCCAACCCTGAGCTTTCAGCCAGAACTCCCCCGAGCATAGATTGATTTCTCCAAAGTGTATACAACATCTTTTCTACCCCGGAATGACTTATATAAGCTTTTTTTCCCTCAACATATTTTATATACAGTTATCGGCTAAACTCATAATTAAACCCCATTAAATCTTACTCAATCATCATCATCATAACAGAATCATAAGATATAATATAATAACTGTGCATACCAATTCTTGTAAAAAATATTTTCCACCCAACCCTAAACTTTCAGCCACAGCACCTCCCGAGCAGAGATTGATTTCTCCAAAGTGTATACAACATCTTTTCTACCTAGGAATGACTTATTTAAGCTTATTTTTTCTCAACATGTTTCCATAACTGCGTGGAGTTAAATTATAATTTTTTTTTTCCTTTAACCTAGGATTTACTTTTGTTTTTTCCACGAAAGCTCTTTAAAATTAGTTTTTTCCTCTTTTTAGTTTTATTTCACCTATTCTTAGTAATTTTCTACTTTACTGAGGTATCTATTAGATTCTTATCTACAATCTAATATATTTATTTTATTTCATTTTCTATAAGGATTTTTGAAGATTTTGGGAAAGACTTTGGATTTAGTTCCATCCTCGTGGACTTGAAATCATGGTCTCCAATTTACTCTAGTCTTTACAGAACAATTAAATTTCCACATTTATTAAGTTTAAAAATAATATGTCCACATATAGTTTTCCTTGCCCACTTAAACCTTAGGAATTTCAACTGTCTAATAAAGAAAAAAAATAGAAATATTACGTTGACATAAGTATATTAAATGTGCAAATGATCCCGCCACTGCCAATTCCTCGATTTCGTTTTTTTTGTTGTTGTTGTTTAAGCTCATACATATATACCATAACATAATTCGATTTCCTCTTAGGAAATACAATTTACTTTAAATGAAAAAGTTTGATTTCCCTGTGTGACTTTTGTTTGCACTCGAACTTGTTAAGGTTAATGTTAACTTCCTTACATTTCATTCAACTGAACAACGCTTTTATTAATTAAATTTGAAATCAATTTGAGCATTCCAATTTAATGGAATTTGTTGTATCGTTTATTTATATAATTTCTGTACACCCTTCAACTTTTGATATAGTCAGTTTGAGGACTAAATACCTTTGGTAATTATGTAAAGCCTGAGATATAAAATTGTATCTGTGTAATTACAATTTTAAGTTCACTTTTTCTTCAATTAGCGACTCTGTCTTTTCCAGGTTTTAGCATTGGATTATTTGCACAAGCTGTCCAACATACAATTAAAGATTGAATATATTGTAATAATTTCCATTCTTAATTTAAAATTAATTTGATAACTTTTTCCATACATAATATGGTCCTCTATTGTACAGATTAATTCGGATTGATAAAATTCCATCAGATACCATGTATATAGTTTCACCTTCATCTCAGTTAATTAAATTTCTTATTCGGTACAATTATTAATAAGTCATTTTCGTATTTAGAGTTCAAAATTCAATTTCTTCCCTCTTGATATTTTCCTGAACTGATTATTTTTACTTTTTCCTATACAAGAGGGACTTCACTACCTCATTCTTTGGTTAAATAGGTAAATTTTGTATTCTTAATTACCATAAAAGCAGTTATTTTCATACTTATTATATTTGATCTGTATCTAACACATATATCTATGTGGATTTTGTACAGGTACTTAAAACTTCACAACTTCTACAACAGTCACTTCATCTTTCCTTTCCAAAGACTTGACTACATGTTTCATTTATCTACTGGTCGGTCGTCACCATGCATAAATCTCAACCATATAACTATGACGAGTTTTATCGTTTTAACTGTTCACATTGTGGTAAGTAAAGTTAATAAAATAGGACTTACAGTCTTATAAAGTCAATTTATATGTTTTCCTTAACACCTTTAGAATATTATTTAATCCTAATCATATATTTATATCTATAATACAGTAGTTAACGTAGACCTAAAAAAAGATTTAAATCCTTCTAATTGGGTTTAGATATTCTGTATGCTGGTCAACTAATTGTACTAGTTTGTGTAACTATACGGAGAATTTAATTATACCTACTATAGTTATTTTTCTGTTAAATACATATGACACTTTATTCCCTACGAATAAAATAACTCATCACACATACTTATAATTCAAAATATATAGTTATCAGCTAAACTCATAATTAAACCCCATTAAATCTTACCCAATCATCATCATCATCGTAATAGAATCATGAGACATAATATAATAACTGTGCATACCAATTCTGGTAAACGCTATTTTCCACCCAACCTTGAGCTTTCAGCCACAACTCCTCCCGAGAAAACACTGATTTCTCCAAAGTGTATACAACATCTTTTCTACACAGGAATGACTTATTTAAGATTTTTTTCCTTCAACATGTTTCCATAACTTCGTTGAGTGAAATTGAGATGTTGGTTCCTTTAACCTGGGCTTTACTTTTGTTTTTTTCCACAAAACCTCTTTAAAATTAGCTTTTTCCACTTTCTAGTTTTATTTCACCTCTTCTGAGTGACTTTCCACTTTACTGAGGTATCTATTAGATTCTTATCTCCAATCTAATATATTTATTTTATTTTATAATCTCCAAGGATTTTTTGAGATTTTGGGAAAGACTTTGGATTTAATTCCATCCTTATGGACTTGAAATCATGGTCTCCAATTTACTCTAGTCTTTGCACAATAATTAAATTTTCACATTTATTAAATTTAAAAATAGTATGTCCACATATAGTTTTCGTTTAGGCCCACTTAACCTTTAGGAATTTCAGTTGTCTAATAAAGCATAAAAATAGAAATATTACATTCACATAAGTATATTAAATGTGCAACGATCTTGGAATATTTGTTTTTTGTTTTTTGTTTTTTTTATATATACAATACCCACTTAACCCTTAGGAATTTAAAGTGTTTAATAAAGCGGAAAAGAGATATTACATTCACATAAGTATATTAAATATGAAAATGATCTTGGAATACTTGTTCTTTTGTTTTTTTATATACAAAACCAGTCAGTAAAATGGATGGATAGATGGACAAAATAGTTTTAACTGTGACTTTTTGGAAAGTTTTCTAGTTTATTTTCAAATCTAATTTTTTTACAATCAGGTAAACATTCATTGGAATCACAGGTTTGATATCTGAACTCTTTACAATTAAAGTGTCCCATAAATTTTTGAGGATGCTAAAGCTATATACACAATAAATAAATAAACCAGTTTAATGTACACCAATTAAAAACATTTCCTTGAATTCCAAAAACACTAAATAATCTCACTTAAAACTCTAAAACAACCTACTTAAATAAAGGAATTTTAAATATTTTTAACTTAATTTTATATAAGGCCACGAAGTTTCTAACACGCCCTGTTGGTCTTAATTTCAAGCGATTTCCACTTAACTAGATTCAATATGAAAATGCTATTCGAAATATTTATTATTTATTTGTATTCATATAATATATAATGTTTTAAGAATATTAAGATAGTTTTTTAGGTTATAACATATTATATTTACTAATTTTGAATTTATTAAGTGAGAATACAAATTAATATGGAATATTAATTGAAATGTATACTGTAATATTTTATCTTATTTATAATCAACATTGATTTATATATTTTATGTATCAACTTTATGTGACTCTTATATTGAAAAAGGAGAAAGCAATTATTTAACATCTAATATAAAGGCTATCATTAAATTTAAATCATTAATTCTATCAAAGGTGTACATCTTATCGAGAGTGAGATACATCTAGTACCTATTTTAAAATAAGAATTGTTTTACTTTGAATTACATTATTTAAAATTTCCGACTCCGGGCACTGCCAATTCCTCAGCCCCCTTCGAGGTCAATCGCTGCGTATTCAGTTCACGATCCGATGTCACATCTAACAGCCCTGAATACTTGCATTTAATGCTACCTTCCCAACAATTTCAAACTAGCATTTCAAACTCTTCCACTGGCGCGAGAATCACCATATTTCAAACTCGAAATGAAATGCCAGAAGGAGGCAGTAATGCAAAATCCAATACACTGTCTTGGTGACGAAAATGGGGTCGAAAATCCCACTGACCTCTTCCTGTACATACCTACCCAAAAGAGAGACGCAAGATCCCACTTCTTTGTGAGTTGCGCTTGCCATCATTTTACATAAGAGCAGTTGGTTGAATGCTAGAGAGCGCTGGACTCCGGAAAGCAACGGTATGGGCTGGCTCGACCTTAGGAATGCGAGAGTGGGCTCCACCGGAATATTGTGGATGCACGTTCCGGTCTCTCTATGATGATGAGAGTATTGATCTGGTTGAGCTGGTGATGGGACGACTTCTTATGACAGCAGGGAAACTCTGGACTTTCTGTTGAACTGTCTCTGCCTCTGCTACAGTTGACTTTGCCTCTGTAGCCTACGGATATATGTAGGAAATAGATTTTGACAATTTACTTCTGCTTACTTCTATGCATTTACAATCTTAATAATACCAAGAACTCCATAGAAATCTGATTACTCAGTCGGTTAATTATTATAATCTTATAAATTCATTCGTTAACATATATGAAGAAATAGTACACAATTCATAAGTAGGTAAAAATTTTATTGGAAAATCAGATTCATATATAATATATGTTTAATCTGATTATACATTCACTTAAACATTTACTCATACTCCACAGCTCTCCCACACTCACACAAATATTTTTATTTTTTTGTAATTTTAGATACCTTATAACCTTCTCTATAATTTGTCTTTATTACTGATCACATGGTTAAACAACTTGTAGAGAAATGTTGTGTTTTGGAAAATTTAACGTCGACTGAATAATTAGAAAACTTCTACAAACAATCTCAAGTATTTGTATTTTACAAGAATTGCATCATTGAAAGTGACCCGCCTGCAGCTACATGTTCTTATCGTTCTTTTGAATATGAAGTTTAATTCATGCGGGGCCTAAATTTCTACACAATGGAGATCAAGGAACTTCAAAATAATCACGCTTCATGAATTCACTACTAATGCGACTTCTCTCACAATTCTTAGTCATTTCTACTACCTAGAAACTCTCCATAGAAAGAAATAATGAGGTAAATACTTGTGTGGTCTTTGTAGTAAGGTAAATACTCACTTGACATTTTGTCTTTATTATGGAGGAGATTGACGAGGGCAATATTTTCATGGCAAAACAAATCTCAGATTTAGAGGTGGCAAACTTGATCCTTACCTTAGACAACGTGAAAGTGGTGTATGTAAAGGTTTCAAGATTTAAAGAGTAGGAAATTGCCTTGTTGGGTTTCTTTCTCAGAACTGCTCCCTCTCTGCGAACAATTACACTTAGTCTACCCATATACCCTCAATATATCCATAAGGAAAAATCTTCTGGAAAAACATGGTGGCCATTGCAAGGAATGCTTTCTTTAGATGGAAAAGATGTCTTCCAATGATCAGTGATGTTCTATTTTCGTGAACCTTGATAGAAACATTTAACAGAAATGTTCAAGGATTGAATTATTCTTGGAGATAAAGTTGTCAGTTTTTGCATAATTATTAAATCTACACTCTGCTTCCGTTAATTTGATCAGTGATGTTTTATTTTGGTGAACCCTGATAGTAACATTTATCAATGTTCAAAGATTGAATTATTCTTGGAGATAAAGTAGCATGTTTTTGCATAATTATTAAATGTACACCCTGCTTCTATTATATTATTATCTGAGGTGGATTTACCAATTATTCTGGTTCCTCAGGTTTGGAAAAACCAAGTGTGACATTAATTTAACAATATGTCAGAGTTCAATTTATGGAATTTTCGTAAGTTTCTGGTTAATCAACTTGATCAAATTGATTTATGCATAAAAAATCAAATTTCATTATAATTTCAATTCAGAATTCTGAGCGGAGGAGTTGAAACTTTTTATAATATATGGAATCATAATTTTTTTGACTTAATTATTTTTTTTAATATCGATTTGTTTTATATAAACTATATTAGTTGTTTCATACCATCAAAGTGAACGTATATTAATTGTTTCATACAATTAAACGGGAGTTATTGTCAACATATAAAATTATGTTCAATCAAACCACCGTTCCTATAGGCAATGGAATCACTAATGGAATCACTAATAGCCAAGTGAAATTATTTTAGCGGTTCTCGATAGACAATGCGATTACATTAATATTATTTTAATCTGTTGTTATTATTGATAGTAAATAATTGGTTAGGTAGAGTCAATAATAAATTTAATGAGAAAAACGCGAGTGTTTTAATCTATTATTATTTTTAATTTAAATAGTTAGTGTGATTTGTAAATTTATCTAAATATTTTTAAAGTTTCTATTTTATTACATATGGAATATTATTATGTATTTGGGCAAAAAAAAATTAATAAAATATTTGTGTTATAATCATAGTGTTTTTTAAAATTTTAATGACGATGATGAAGCTTATTAGTTGTGATATGGGTAAAAAAAATCTACAAGAAATAATGTTTGATATTTATGAATTTAAGAGATTGTTAAATCCATATTATTATGTATTTGGGCAAACAAAATTTTAATAAAATATTTGTGTTATAATCGTAGTTTTTTAAAATTTTAGTGATGATGATGATGATGAAGCTAATTAGTTGTTATATGGGTGAAAAAAATCTAAAAAAATAATGTTTGATATTTATGAATCTAAGAGATTGTTAAAGGCAGAGTAGGAGGTAAGATCAAAATACTAAAAACAAATTGCTTAGTAATTGTAAAATTATTTTACTACTCTCTTTATTATAATTAATTGTAAAAATTGATTGCTTAAAAGTTATGATAAAGATAATGAACATATATTAGTGTCATTATTTTCAATATAAATAATTAGTGTGAATTGTATATTTATGTAGACATTTTTATCATCTTAGATGAACAATTAGCTCCTAGGGTATTATTATGCATTTGAGGTAAGAGAGGATTTAATAAAATCTCTCTTTTACTAAGGGTTTTTAATTTGTAATGTTCTTGATTTTTAGTGGGAAAGATAGGTTCCATTGATTTTTGTCAAAGAGGCTTCATGTGGTGAAAATATTTCAAAGGAAAAAAATTCTTAGAGATCAATAATTTTTTATTTTTTTTTGTGATATATGGTTAATAAGTGATTAAATGCAATTATCAAAATAAGAGAATATTGAAGCGATAAGGAAATATTTTTATTATATTCCTGGGATAAGAAAATTCTAACACAAATGTTTAAAAATACATCTATATATCTTAATCATTTTAGGGTATTTAGCTATGATGATTGTACATGTTCCCAAAGTGAATAGGAGTAATCCATGTAAGAAAGTTGAAAATTCTATCCTCATTTAATTTAAAAAAAGTTATAGGTTTTGGATTCAAAAACTAAGAAGGTTATGTATAGTTGAGATGTGGTATTTAGAGAATTCAAAGATGATTTTAAACAAAAATTCCTACCAATGGAAAAAGAACGAGAAAGACAAAATTTGAATTCAATGGTGATGAATCAAATTCTACCTAAGAATAA
Organism: Pinus albicaulis; assembly: GCA_034641835.2. Classification (NCBI taxonomy): domain Eukaryota; kingdom Viridiplantae; phylum Streptophyta; class Pinopsida; order Pinales; family Pinaceae; genus Pinus; species Pinus albicaulis. The sequence continues at coordinate 1,503,848,959 of CM076581.1, read as the reverse complement.
GAATTGGAAGATGAAAAACCACAAGCTTTGACACTAGGAAGATCCTTTCAAAAATAAGGCACCTAGAAAGATATACTCCACTAGAAAGATATAATCCACTTGATTTCCATTCAAATTTATCTTTATTTATCTCAGATAATGATCATATAATTGTTAGATAGAAAATGGATTCACAATATAGAAAAATATGGAAGAAGGTCATGGTTGAAGAAATTAGACAAGAATGGATCTTGGGATCTAATGGAGTTGCTAGTTGGCAGAATAATCCATTAGCAATAAAAGGATGTTTAAAAGGAATTTGAATGGACATGGAAGAGTGGATAAATGGTAATATTTATTAGTAGCAAAGAGTTATTTTTCATGTAAATTAAATTTATTTTGGTGATATTTTTTAATCATGTTTCCATGCTAATTTAATAAATGTATATAATGTATCAAGACCCATCGCAACAAAAAGGAGTTTTACATTGTATGGCATACGTGCTTACACAAAACATGATTATCGAGCCTTAGGAGTTTTCTCTGGTAAATTACATGTTTATTGATTTGTTTATATACGTAACAATATTCTTTCACATATAAGTCATTTAATTCATTGTAATTTTTTTGATCTTCATGATATTCTTTAATGTGTCATGCATATATGTTGTATACAATAATCTCGTAGGTCGTGTAACAAAAGGGTATTTTAGATGTAAATGTTGTGGACCTTCTCTGAAATCTAGATGGTCTAACGACCAACGAAAGCCAGTGTATGACTGCTCCAGGGTATTCCTCCTAGAAGAACAACCTTACATAAGAGCAACATTCTCTTTCAATGGTAAAAAAGAGAGAACCCAAAGGCCTCCAATAATGACACCAACTGAATGGCTTGGAGAATATGAGAGAGAGAAGGAGAAGGAGTTCATAGAAATGTTTGATTCAAATGGGGAGCATATGTTTGATGATCCAAAATTCTTTGATACCTATGTTGAGAAGTTTCCCATTGGGATGAAATGGAAATATGTCTTTTATAACCTCCCATATTGGGAGAATATTAAGATTACCCACTTATTAGATCCCATGCATATATGTAAAAATGTTTCATCTTCTTTATGGAGGCACATATCATCGAAACAAAGTGACACATTGGCTATTAGGAAAGATCTTATTACTTCAAAAACTAAAAAGAAACATTGGCCAAGATAATTAGAGAGTATAGGATCAGAGAAAGGCGTTGGTCCCTCTAATTCATGGTATTTCAAAGAAGGTGATGTCCCATGGATTTTTAAAAAGATGATCTTTCTTTGGCAAAGGAAGTTGTAATGGGTGTGAGGGTGTCATCTTCATGCAGGTCTTCACTACGGCGTTCCTTCACCATGGATGACCATTTGTAAGGGTTAAAATTTCATGACCATTTGAATCTTCTAAGAGTATGTATAATGTCAAAAGCATGATTTAATTATTTTCTTATTAAGAAATTTTATCCCGTGCAGGGATCATAAAACATAACTAATTCTGTATAGTATTGCACATGCTTATAACATTGCAGTGTCAATATCCTTTGTTCATGCATGGGTGTGTGAAACATGAATTCCCCCAAGACTTAGGACATGCCATATATAAATTATCTTCATTTGTACATTGGATCATCTCAAAGGAGATTCATGTGGCCAACACTCCACGGTGTCTTCAAGAGATAGTTGAGATTGTTTGTATGTTTGAGAAGGAACTGTCGATGAGTTTCATGGATTTGCAGGTTCATCTTCTAATCCACCTAGTAGATGAGGTTTACTTAGTTGGGGTGGTTTCTTTTTGTTGGATGTTCTTCTTAGATAGGTACATGAAAAAATTGAAAGGTTTTGTTCGACAAAGGGAAAAAATTGAGGGGTCTATAGTAGAGGGGTACATATCATATGATTCTTTCTATTATGGCAATGAGTACATCAAGAAAATCGAAAATAGAACAGGTGTGGTGATTTGGGATGATGAAAGGGATGAAGGAAAAAGAGAAGGGGAGCTGCTCCAAATGAATGGAAAAAGTTGCTCGATAAAAAGTAAGAAAATTATAATTTTTCAAATTTATACAGAGTAAATATTCATGTTGAGCTTCGATATAATTTATATTTTGATATCATATTTGCTATATGTCGATTTGATTTCATCAGCGAATGCAGAAATTGAAGCAATCAATAAATTTGTTCTTTACAATTCCAAAGCGACACAACCGTGGGTCGAATTGTACGAACAAAATAGGATGAAATGGGATAGCGATAGGAAAGAATTCAGATGGTTGAATGGTAGAAGTGTGCCTTTTCCCGATCATTTAAAATAAAATATGCCAAACATATGCCCCAACAGTTGGGTTACCGACCAAGTCAGAGAGAAATATGGTGCAGCTGGTCGTTACCCACATGCTGAAGAGGATGCGCTAAATGTAGGGATTGGGTGCACCCACTCAGTAATAATCTATTTATGTAAATTTTAAACATAATAATGCACCTTTGAAATGTAATTACATATATACTTCATATTTTAATTGTTGGGTTATTATAAGACACATGACACTATGATTTTTCAACTTTTTATAAGTGCATTTATTCACATATATGTGGGCATATGGACATCATTTTCACACAGAAAATCTCGATGATGGACACATGACACACGACTGTGGAGTGGAAGTCGAGTTTGATCAATCTATTCGATCTAGCCACTGTGTTAAAAACCCAGTACGAGGGAAGTTAGGTTACGTAAGAAATATATAAGAGATCATTGAGGTGGATTTCTCTTCTTTCCAATGTTTTATTTTTAGGTGAAAGTGGTGGGACACCTTTGATTGGAAAAATGTAAAGGAAGATCACGATAGTAGGCTAATATGTATCAACTATAGAAAGATGTGGGATGAAGCTAAGGAGCCCTATGTTTTCCCCAAATACTGCAACCATGTGTTTTTTTACCTAGATGTGTTGGATAGGGATTGGTGGTTCGTATTGAGACATGACCCTAAAACAAAACATATTTTTGAGAACAATAGTGTTATCATGCCAAGCGAGCTGGAATATAATGAGGGTGATCATGAGAACTAAGAGAGATATGGTACATGTCTTATTTCATCATTTATACTTTTTAATATGGGTTTTTATAAAGAAGATGACTAAATAACTAAAACTCTCTTTTTCGAAACATTATAATATGTATTTTGAATTAATTGGCAATTTTCATCGTGTTAATGTTAAAATCATTTCACTTCATAATTTGCAATTATGTTGATCTTGAAAACAATGACGTACTGTATAAAAATAATTAAAAAAAATGGTATGTAAGATCATAATAAAATAATGATAATTCTAAAGTACATGAATTTATTTGCATTATTTTCTAAACTTTACTATATTACAGAAATTCATATTATTCTAGATTTATTATTTTACAATTATTTATATTCATACAAATTTACAATTTTACAATTATGGTAATTTAACAATATTTACGGTATACATTTTACTTATGATAGTTATGGTTCAAAATTGACAATTAATTTACAAATTTAAAAATTCTAATAAAATTGAATGATGGTAATACATACAATTACAATTTCACAATACACTTACAATTACAATTACAATTTTAGAATTCTACATACAATTACAATTACAATCATTTCACATTAATAGAATTAAAATTTTACAAAAAATTTGCATACAATTACAATTAAAATTACAATGACAATTACAATTTTAGAATTTTACATACAATTAGAATTTTACAATTTTACATATATACAATTGCAATTAAAATTACAATTACAATCATTTCACATTAATACAATTAAAATTTTACAAATAATTTATATACAATTACAATTAAATTACAATTACAATTTTAGAAGTTTACATACAATTACAATTTTACAATTAAAATTACAATTACAATCGCTTCACATTAATATAATTAAAATTTTACAAAAAAATAACGTACAATTTCAATTTCAATTTTAGAATTTTACATACAGTTACAATTTTAGAATTTTACATACAATTAAAATTACAATTACAAATATTTTACATACAATTACAATTAAAATTACAACTAGAAATACAATTACAATTTTACAATTTTATATACAATTAAAATTAAAATTTCAATTACAATCACGACATAATATTTAATAAATATCATGATTTAATATTAAAAATAAACATCACGATCATGATAACCATCATACAAACATCATATTCGACTAAAAAACACATTCAAATTCTCTAACATCATCTAATCATCGTGATCATGATCATCTAACAAAACACAAGCATTGTATAACATCATCACAACACAAACATCAAATATCCATCTCATGTCAAATAACTTCTATCACATACACATCTATCTACAAGTTGCACATTAAATGAACATATCTAGCATAACCTAACAATATACACATCATGATGAACACCAACATGTAAATTACGTACAACTGCAACATGAACATAAAACACATGGACCATATATATAATGTCAAAAATATACAACTATAATATAAATGCATAAAAATTTCAAATATCAGCTGGTGGTACATCAATAGTAGTACTAATTGAGGCATTCTCAATCAATGGTGCTCCTCGACATGCTCAGATAGATGTCGATCATCATGTACATGTTTATCTATAGGTGCCTCGTGCTAATCAAGATCAACTGCCTACTCATGATGACTCGACGTGGATCGTCTAGCCTACTGATCTGTGGATGGTGTGGCGACCTGCTTAGTCGATGGACCTGCCTCCTCAGATGGATCTGCACCCTCCTCAGGATCAGGTTCCTACTCATGATCATGACTACTCGATGCTCCACAGACTTCTCATCTCCGATGCGAGATGGAGGATGAGGTGGAGTACTAGCTGAACGATGATCACTCCCCTGATCCTGATCAATAGATGATGCGTTGCTCGACTGTCAACGTACTGAATCTCCACGATTCCTATGTCGACCGACCCTCCTTGCCTGTGCTAGTAATCTAGTAGCTCCAACGACATGTCGCATCAGGGTCAGCATATCACGTCGCATGCCTTTCCATATCATTGTCAGCCTATCATTAGCCTATATCTCTCTGATAGTAATCGGGCTGAATCCCTCCTCCTCTAGGATTAGATAGAGTTGGTCACCCAACTCCATCCTAAATCTAGTGCCAGGACTACGCCTCACACCTACCGGTACCTGCGCATGATCATGAGGACTAGGTTTGTCACCGGCATGATCCTCCACATCTGCCATCTCCTGATCGTGAGTAGGGTCTACACCTAGATCATTTGCTAGTGGTGGTATCTCATCACCAAAACATTACCCAATATCTACAAGATATATATAAGTACACACCAATAATCACACAATTTCATTAAACAATTTAATTAAAACAAGTTAAAGAACGTGTTAGAATAAATTTAAAGAAAACACTAATATTACACCTCTCATCTGGTGGCTCATCAACTGTCAAGAGGATGTTGGCACGCCCTTGCCAATCCAAACCAACATATAGACATGGCACCAGAATGAAGGTGTTATCATCAACTCTGGATAGCAACTCCAAAGCATCATGATATATTCTCACAGAAAATTCAAACTCGCCCCTCTTGGGCATCATCTAGCCCCACATCTCCATCTATATGTGCAGCATCAGCCTAGTTGGTTGCTGAACAAAAGTAAGCTTCATCTCTAGAAACCTCTCAAAAAATAAAACAAATAGCTCTAAAGAAAAATGGAAGTTCAGCCTCCCTTATGCCTGAGAACGACATCTATCTAAAGCTGTACAGAACTACCGCAAAAAAAAGCGTGGACCACCTCACAAGTCATAGTGCCTGTAATAAAGAATCGACATAAAATAAAAGCGGGCAACTAATGCGTTGCCTATCATTGCTATGGTGTGTACTGTTCAACAACAGTAGTGAGAGGCTCCTCACCTCCTCTACATGAAACGAAGTAATACGTAACTGACCATAAGAGATATAAAAATCTGTAGGGACAGTATATCGATGCTAATCTATCTTTGGGAGTACACCAACGAACTCCCTGTTGCACAGCCAACGGGGACCTTTGGGAATGAGGGAAAATCCTGTCGTCTCCTAGATAGGCCAGTAATAAAATACATTTCCTCCTCAGTGAGCACGTACCACTAGTTAGGACCAACCTAGAAAGCCTGTCGGTGGGCATTCCACCTGAAGATAAGCTGTCGCAATAACCCATCATGGCCGTTCAGGGATGTAGCCTCCTCATAGAACTTGAGGAGTCCTACCTCCCTTAAGAGCAACTGGGTGGGTGCCGTAATAGGGTGAGGGTACATAAGTATCTCCCTCTCTCATGCCTCCCATAGGAGAACCACGTTATACTAGTCCACCATATGTTCCTGTTGTTCCCTCTCTTCTCTCCTTTGACATCCCTGAATGATTCACATATTAAATAATTTTTTTTTATTAAATGAGATATATATATATATATATATGTTTCATTGAAAAAAAATAGTTGGTGCACCAGTACCGGTGTGTCTGTTTTTATCGTGCACTGTCCGTGGTGCACCTGGAAATTTTCAGTGCACCAGACAACATGAAATGTACTTTATCTTGTGGTGCATTGAAGAAACTATTCATACCAAGGCAGATAATGATGTCAATGCACCGCCAAACATTACTTAATGGTCAATGGTGTGGGTGTTTAATCGATCACGTTGTTGACTATGTACAAGTTCGGGAGGGCGGTGTGCTGACCAAGCTACTCACCCTAGGGTGGGTAGTTTCATCACCGCACCACCCTCCTGGCATCATTAAATGGTCAATGATGTGTTGGTTTAACTGACCACACCATTGACTATGTATGAGTATTGGGAGGGTGGTGCGCTAACCAAACTTTGCACCCCAGGGCGTATAGTTTAGTCAACGTACCGCCCTCCTAACATCAGTACATGGTCAACAGTGCGGTCGTTTAAATGACCGCACTGTTGACTATTTACCATTGTCTAGAGGGTATTTGACTGACTAAAATCTCTGCCCAAGGGCACATATTTTAGTCAATGTACCACCCTCCCGAACTTGGAAACAGTCAATGATGCGGCTAGTTAACCGACCACACCATCATATATGTATTTAAAAAAAACACAATACGCATTTTCGATACTACACTAGAACCGGTGCGGTTTTTGTTAGCACTGGTCACGGTGCGGCCTGTAAATTTATAGGCAGCATTGTGGACCGGTGCGAGCCGAACGGCTGGAATGCACCGCATGAGAAAAAAAAAATTAAAGGTAAGTTTTAAGTTTTTTTAGAAATATAATAAACTAAAAATTTTGATTATGGAGAAACAAGTAAAATACGTGTACATTTGGGCATCAAGGAGGCATATTTGCTGAAGAATTTGCAATACTAAAATTGCCCACCTTTTTCCAAAATTAAAAATTACGATGGTGGGCAATGGACGATAGTAGTGCATGCAATGGGAGCACCAATGGCAGGGCGCCTCACACAAGGAAAATTCACACTGGTGCTTGAGAACTCTGGAGCACTAAAGAAGTGAAAATGAATATTTTTTGGCCATAATTACTTTTTTATTTAACCCTGTTCTGATGTGCAGGTTTATGAGGCGCATCGAGCAGTTTCTTCCAAGCGCACCAAGGTTGTTTAAGTTTAGCGCAAGTTTTTGTGATGCACCAGGCCTAAATATGTGTAGCGCACTAGTGCGCTACAATAATGAGATACACCTGGAGGCTTTTTACGGAGAACACGATGTCTCGGTGTGCCAATTTTTAGTATGCACTGTTGCTTTTCTATTTAAACGCACCGGTGCGGTGTAGGATGAGAAACCCACCAGACAAAAACATACGCAAAAACCTCCTCTAGAAACCTCCACTAAAAATGGATATCTGGGATATTTTTATAAGGGGTTCCTCAAAAACATCCACTAGAGGGTCTTTTCCTTGTAGTGTTATGTCAGTCTCCAAGAATCAATTTCCAAAGGTAATATCTGTGAAAGCGATCGGTTCATTTTTTCCATCAAAGGGTGTGATAGTGTGCTTCATGTAAGACTCTGAGTTCACCCAAATTTGATTATTTCTTCCCTTGGACGGAAGCCATAAATGTGACCAGTCAGTAGAAAAATACCCTTGTAATTTTTTGGACTGGACTCTACTTATAAATACATCGTATTCTTCCAAGATGTCCACAATTACTATATTTATGCACTCGTGAACTCGTTGATCAGATGATAGGGGAATAAGCACATTTTTGAGTTCACCAATAACATGCACAATAGTCTTGTCTAGTAGAATATTTTTTGCATCTGTCTTATCCCATTTTTCATCAGTTTTCTTAGGGATAGACAATGGCATTACATTTACAAATGCACCAAAATCAACAAAGAAATTTTTCATATTTTAATTAAAAATTTCAAGTGTTAACAAAAACGGAGGACAGAGTATATTAGAATCTAATGTTAATGTATTAAGAATAAATTCCAGGGAACCAGAAGACTTACAAGGTCCCTTATATGGAGAAGTGTTTTCACCTGAGGAAGATTGTTCAAGATCTCAAACAATTAGTCCCGATCGCTCGTGATTCTTGTAAGTGTTAGGTCCCTATATTACTAGTATAGTCCTTTATTGTTGTTAGTGTAACCCCCTTATTGTTATTGTTTTACCCCTGTAACTCCCATATTGTTGTTATTGTGGCCTTAAATTATTATTGTTAGGTCAACTAGGATTATATTGTGGTCCCACTAGGATTACATTTTGGCCCCATGTACTCCTATATATAGAAACTTGGAGGTTTTGTCATTTGTATCATCCAAGAATTGTTCATTTATGTAATGTATTGGAGGTTGCTCCCTCGAAGTGGATGATTTATAAGGCATTGTTCTCTCTTTTTTTCTATTTTTTGAGCTAGTTTCATAACATTTGGTATCAGAGCTTTGGATTCCAGCATTTTTCTGTTCCAAACAGGTCATTGTGGAATTTTGGATATAACATTTTTTCTACGAAGGTTCAAAAGCTGAAATTTTTAGAGTGTGAAGCCGAAATCCTGAGGAACGTCGCAAATTTTCAAATCTTGGTTCACAATATTTTCGGAGATATGGTCTATGGAAGTTATGGATTTTTCAGGCTCCCAAATTTCATCGCAAAGAGGTGATCGTGGGAAAATCTTCATAACTCTCTCTTTAAGCATTGGATTGGAATGCTATAAAAAGTAGACGCAATTACACAGAATGTAGTTTATTTTCTATCAACTTTAGAGCCAAAGGAGGAAACAGTGACACGTGGAAATTCGTACAAGTTCCCTCTACTGAACCAGTCCATAATTAGGTAATTGAGGGAGATTGGACATAACTTTGCCTTGAAGAATTTAAATCAGGTCAGACCTGTGGCATTCAAAAGAGGATTCAGAGGCCTACCTCATTGAAATTTTTTAGATATTTAAGATCCAAAATAACAGAGATGATTCAGTTTCAATATCAAGCTCCTCAAAAGCAAGAAAAAGGTGTGTATTGTTTTTCCAAATTGCATAAGTCTTGTGTAAAAATTTAGTTTGAAGTGATTCCAAGGGCCTATTGAGCATATATTTCAGTATTAGGTTCTGAAATGCCTCCTAAAAAGAATTCAACACCCATTAAGCCCTTAGAATACTCTACTATGACTCATGAAGATGAAGAATTGCAACATGATCTATCAAAATTACAATATCAAGTGCACCAAATTTCGCTCTCGCAAAGAGCAGCAAAAAATGAAATGGAAGTTTTGAAGAAAGGCATGGAAGCGAAGATGGATGGTTTGAAGAAAGGCTTGGAAGCTAATATGGATGGAGTGGAAGATAAGATGGAGGAAATGGAAGAAAAAATGAAAGACAACATGGAAAACATGAAGAATGATCTAAAAGAAGTATTGGAAGGTTTGACAAAGTTGATCCAAGAAATGATTCCTAATAAAGAAAATATAGTAGAGGAAACTCATGATGAGAACAAAATACATGTTAATTGTGATTTCATAAACTCTAATGTTGGATTGAAGAACCACCATATTCCAAAGATGGAAATGAGGAAGTTTGATGGCAAGGATCCCGTAACATGGATACTACAGATGGAGCAATATTTTGATCTCAATAATGTGAAAAACATACAAAAGGTACGCATTGCAATTTTACATTTAGAAAAAAATACATTTGTATGGTATCGATGGCTTTTCTCCCGTAAAAAAAATTCACTTGGTCAATTTTTACGGAGGAAATGATAGCACATTATAAGGATACAAAGAGCAACACCTTCTTTAGCCAATTGATAAATCTCAAAAAAAAGGGTTCAGTGGCGGAGCACATTAAGGACTTCCAAAAATTGAATATAAGGGTAACTGATATTCCAGAGGAGCATAGGATTTATGTCTTCATAGGGACTTTAAAGGATAACATCCAACATAAAGTTTTCGTTTGGGAACCTGATTCAACGGAGAAGGCATTCAGATTCGCAAGAAAAATTGAATATAAAATTATGGCGACAAGGAAGCCTGCCACTCACATCTATAAAGATGGAAGTGTTGCTACTCCTGGACTTCCACAACCTACAAGGTTCACACCACAAAAATTGGAAGAAAAAAGAGAAAAAGGGCTTTGCTATAGTTGTGATAGAAAATACACTAAAGGTCATAAGTGCACTGAGAAGAAATTATTTTACACAGATTGTGAAGATGAGGAAGAAAATAAAAAATAAACTTCAAAAGTAGAGGATATACACCAAGAAGAAACCCTAGAAGAAGAATAAATGGGTCCGAACATATCATGTAATGCATTGGAAGGAATTACCACTTCTTAAAATCTCAAGATAGAAGGATATATCAAGAAGAGAAAAGGTGATAGTGTTTATTGATTCGGGTACTACCCATAATTTTATTCATTGCAAGGTAGCCAAGGAATTGAATTGTTTCCTATACCCAGCACCATAATGTCAAATGATGGTTGCAAATGGAGGAACTATAAATTTCTCTGGAAAATGCCATAATATCAAGTTAGCGATGGGGGAATATGTATTGAATATTCCAATACTTTCCATCTAAATAGTAGGTGTTGATGTTGTACTAGGAGTACAATGGTTACAATCTTTGGGGATGGTAACTTTTAATTTTCAAGAACTTTTCTTGAAATTTTTTTCGAAAGGAAAGGAAATTGAATTAAGGGGTATCGCAGGGAAGCCAAGAAAGATAATAAGCTCTAATTTCATGACAAAGCTTCTTAAGAAAGAACAACGGGGTGTAATTGCACAATTATGCTCACTAGAAGTTCCAACATCAAAATCATCTATTTCTCCATATCTCCAAAAATTATTAGACAATCATTCCAAGGTGTTTGATACTCCCAAAGGACTCCCACCTATTCATGATCATGTTCATGTTATTCATTTGATTCCAGTAATTTTTCCTCCAAACATCAGGCGTTCTAGATATCCTTATGTCCAAAAGAGAGAAATTGAACATATGATTGCAGAAATGTTAGAGGCTGGTATAGTTCAACCTATTCAAAGTTCTTTCTCTTCTCCAGTAGTATTGGTGCACAAGAAAGATGGATCATGGCGCATGTGTATGGATTATAGGGAGCTCAATAAGCTCACTATTAAAGATAAATTTTCCATTCCTCTGATTGATTAATTATTGGATGAATTACATGGAGCAATTTATTTTACCAAGTTGGATCTTCATTCAGGATATCATCAAATTAGAATGAAGACTAAAGATATTCCAAAAATAGTATTTCAAACTCATGAGGGTCTTTATGAATTTTTGGTCATGCCTTTTGGCCTTACCAATGCACCTTCTACATTTCAAGGGTTGATGAATTCCATTTTCAAACCCTTCCTTAGAAAATTTGTGCTAGTATTTTTGATGATATACTAATCTACAGCAGGTCTTGGAAGGATTATGTTCAACAAGTTGACGGGGTGCTCAAACTATTGGAGGAGAAACAATTATATGAAAAAACATCCAAATTTTTATTTGGAGTACAAGAGGTCGAATATCTGGGTCATATTATGTCTCACGAGGGTGTTTAGGTAGACCCTAAGAAAATTAAATCCATTAAGGAATGGAAAGTCCCCACAACCATAAAGTAGTTGTGTGGATTTATCAGGTTAACAGGATATTATCGCAAGTTTTTTAAGAATTATGGGAGAATAACAGCACCTCTAACAAAATTATTGAAGAAAGATGCATTTTCATGGACTCCTAAAGCAACTAAGGCCTTTGAACATCTTAAAGAGGCAATGTGCCTAGCACTAGTATTAACTATGCCAGACTTCACAAAAACCTTTATTGTGGAATGTGATGTCTCAGGAAATGGAATTGGTGCTATTTTAATGCAAGAAGGAAGACACATTGCTTTTGAAAGTCCTTCAATCAAAGGAAAGTATTTACAAAAGGCTATTTATGAGAAGGAAATGTTGGCAATACTACATGCACTAAAGAAATTAAGACCTTACCTAATGGGAAGACACTTCAAGGTAAAAACTAATCATGATCATCTTAAACATTTTTTGGAACAAAAAATATCTTCAGAAGAGCAGCAAAAATGGGTCCCAAAGATGTTGGGTATGACTTTGAAATCGTCTACAAAAAATGGAAGCTAAATGTTGTTGCAGATGCACTCTCAAGAAAGGATAAAGGGGTAGAAGCATTGCTTTGTGCCATTTCAATTATCCAACCAGATTGGATAACCGAAGCAAGGGATGAATGGAATAAGGACGAAGAAGTGTGCACTCTCATTCAAAAGTTGCAGCAAGATCCTAGTACATCTCATACATTTAGTTGGAAAAATGATTCATTGTGGTACAAAGATCACTTATATATCTGCAAGAATTCCCAACTAAAACAAATTATTCTCTTGTAATTGCACACTTCTCCTTTAGGAGGACACTCAGGATTTTTTTAAACTTACCACAAGGTGAAGAAATAATTTTTGGGGATGGCCTTAAATATGATATTCAAAAGTGTGTGGCGGAATGTTTCATTTTCCAGAAAAAATAAAGTTGAGACAATTAAGACCCCGGGTCTTCTACAACCTTTATCCATTTCAAGTCAACATTGGGAGGAGATTTCAATGTATTTTATCATAGGTTTACCTAAGTCTGAAGGAAGGAGTGTCATCATACTGGTAGTTGATAGAATTACCATGTATGCACACTTTTGTGCATTATCTCATCAATTTAAAGCGAGTACAGTTGCTACTACATTTATGGAAACAATTCAAAAGATACATGGAAACCTGAAGATTATTGTAAGTGACAAAGATCCCATTTTTACACTAGATTTTTGGATGGAATTATTTTCTTGTTTGGGTACTCAACTAGCTCATAGCTCAGCTTATCATCCTCAATCTGATGGTCAAACAGAAATAGTGAATAAATGTTTGGAAGGATATCTTTGTTGTTTTGTATATGATAAGCAAGCACAATGGGTCAAATGGTTACCTCTCACTGAATGGTGGTATAAAAATTCCTTCCATACTACAGCAAAAATAACCCCATTTATGGAACTTTTTGGATATCATCCACCATCCATCACATCTTCTTTAAGGGAAAATTCTAGGGTTCAAGTAGTGGAGGATCACATCGAGCATCAACAAGAATTTCTCCAACTCTTAAAGGATAACCTAAATTTGGCACAAAATTGAATGAAACAATAGGGAGATCAACATCGTAGTGAGAGAAGTTTTGATGTGGGAGACTGGGTATTTTTATGGCTACAACCATAAAAAAAAATGTCCCTCAAGCAATCTCAGAAGGATAATAAATTATCGCCAAAGTACTATGGTCCTTACAAGGTTTTGCAAAAGACTGGTACTATGGAATACAAATTGGAGCTTCCTGTTTCTTCACGAGTGCATCCAATTTTCCATGTTTCATGCTTAAAAAAGGTTATAGGGGACAAACTTCTAGTTCAAATAATATTGCTAGAACTTGATGAGGAAGGAAAAACCATATTGGAACCTGAAGCATTCACAGAAACAAGAACTCGACAACTACAAAATCGATCAATTTCAGAGTATCTCATCATATGGAAGAACTTACCAACTGAAGATTCTACATGGGAGGATGAGAATTTTATACAAAAGCACCCAGAGCTACTTGAAAGCGTTGAGAAAAACACTTTTTTGAAGGAGAGGAGCATGTTAGGTTCCTATATTACTAGTATAGTCCCTTAATGTTGTTAGTGTAACCCCCTTATTGTTATTGTTGTACCCTTGTAACCCCCATATTGTTATTATTGTGCCCTTAAATTATTATTGTTAGGTCGGCTAGGATTACATTGTGGCCCCATGGACTCCCATATATAGAAAGGAGTTTTTTTCATTTGTATCATCCATGAATTTTTCATTTATGTAATGTATTGGAGGTTGCCCCCTCGAAGTGGTTGATTTCTAAAGCGTTGATCTCTCTTTTTTTCTATTTTTGGAGTTGGTTTCATAAAAGCAAGTTAGAAGAGTGAAATGTTAGCATTAGCTTTCTTCATGTCTTTTAATATGTTATAATCGAACGCGGCGGGAATTTCTAAAGTTCCTAGAGGAGTAACTTTATCGTATACTTCTGGAGTAGTAAAATTTGGAAGAAGTATTTTTCACTATATTATTTCCAAAATTGCTTTGAGTGTTATGATTTTTGTGGATAGGTGGTGTGATATTTATTAACAATTGTTCTTTAAATTTCTGGCTTGTAAACTTTTTTCAGAGACCAAATCTTGGATTCTTAACTTATATCGACTATTCTATTTTTGATATGATTCCTCAGTCAGTGGGGATTCTTCAATAGTGAATATGTTCAACTATGTATATGCAATTGAACATATTCACTGCATGTCCAACACTCACAATTTCATAGGTTGTAGCAGGTTCTTTCTTCTCTTCCACTGGCTCAGTATGCTCATCTGAAAGGACTGTATTAATGAAGTGCACAATTAGATAATTCACGTTATGGTTCCATTACTGGCATGTATTTTATAAATGATACTCTTGATGAAATGAACAGTATTGATTCATGCCCATGCATACGACATTCAACATGATGTTTGCGCTTTGCACATACTATGTTAGATGATTGTTGCTACTACCGAAGTTGGAAACCCTTCTCAAGAATTTTAATTTACAGGGATTTCTTCTTAACATGGTCTCACATGACCTATGTTTTAACTCTTCCAACTCATTGGACAAGTAATTGATAGTTCCGGTCAAGATTTCAATATCTACAACTTATTTATCCATGGCCTTAGTTGAGGAGGCCTGAGACATTTTGCTCATGTCTTTAGATTATTTTAATGGTTCATTCTCAACAATGACTATCATTGTGCGCAAGCCCTTTTCAACTGCTATAACTTATTGTAATTTTCTTCCATAGTGTCTTTCGCAATTCTCTTCACGAAAGCATGATGCTTGTTGCTAAGGAATAAGAGTATAATCAATGGTTATGGAGTCATGAGGTTTTGTATTCAGAGGAAATTTATTCAATATACAATTAAACCTATGGCTAATATATTTAACATTCTCCTTCTGCTCCATCTTTAAATTGACCAGCTCTTTCAATGACATTCTAGAGGTTTTATCATCAGAAATTTTTTCTATAAATTTTTTTTTAAATCCCATTCAATTCTATATTTAGTTCGGTAGAAGACTGTGGTACCATACCGTTTTTATTCCATCTAATTTATAAGTGAAAAATCTACATGCAACATCATCTTAATGCACATCAAGAATTTGCATATGTAGGTAGAAGTTTTCCAAGTGGTCCTTTGCTTTCATTACTTTGTCAAGTTCATAGTTTGTTAACAGTTTCTTTGGTTTCCTCTGCATCTTGTGTAACACACCCGGTAGAGTGAGTGGGCCGTGAGACATCTAATCCAAATCTTGGTCTTCCAGGTATTCATCTCTAAATCCTCCTCTTCGTCAGAATATGAGGGATCTTATTTTTCCTCTTCATGACCTCCTAACGCATGGAAAGTTTCGTCTAAGAGTACAATGTTGTCTCTGTCACCTTCATTGAAATATGGAGGTTTCTATGGTTTCTTTGTGTTCTCTAAAGTCTCTACTAACTTTTTAAGGGTTGAGAGAACTAAATATTAGATTTTGGAAACCACTATCCTAATAGGAGTGGTTGTGTTCTTCTTTGGAAAATATGGAAGATTATATAATTTAGGGATCAATCCAATGAGTTTTTTAAAGCAATGGGTTATAGGTCAGATGGCTCAGATATGCTTATAATATATTTCAAAAAAATTTCTAATCTCGAGCTAAAAATATCTCTCAAATTTAGGAATGTTAGTATAGGAGGTGTTAGGAATATTGTCGCCTTGACTAGAATAAGTGTGTGTTGTGAAGCTAGCTCCAAAAATAGAAGAAAAGAGATATCAATGCCTTAGAAATAAGCCACTTCGAATGGGGAAACCTCCAATACATTACATTAATGAACAATTCTTGGATGATACAAATTACAAAACCTCATTTCTATATATAGGAGTCCATGGTGCCACAATGTAATCCTAGTGGGGCCATAATGTAATCCTAGCCAACCTAAAAATAATAATTTAAGGGAAAAATAATAATAATATGGGGGTTACAGGGGTACAATAATAACAATAAGGGGGTTACACTAACAACAATAAGGGACTATACTAGTAATATAGGGACCTAACATGCCCCTCTCCTTTAAAAAAGTGTTGTCCTCAACGCTTGAGTAGCTCTGGGTGATTTTGTATAAAATTCTCATCCTTCCATGTAGAATCTTCAATGGGTAAGTTCTTCCACTTGATGAGATACTCTGAAATTGATCGATTCCGTAGCTTTCGAGTTCCTATTTCCATGACCGCTTCAGGTTCCAATATGATTTTTCCTTCCTCATCAAGTTCTGGCAATATTATTTAAACTGGAATATTTTCACCTATAACCTTCTTTAAGCATGAAACATGGAAAACTAGATGCACTCGTGAAGAAGAAGGAATCTCCAATTTGTATTCCATAGTACCAATCTTTTGCAACACGTTGTAAGAACCATAGTACTTTGGCGATAATTTATTATCCTTCTTAGCTTGCTTGAGGGACATTTGTATGTATGATTGTAGCCGTAAAAATACCCATTCTCCTACATCAAAACTTCTCTCGCTATGATGTTGATCTGCCTAATGTTTCATTCGATTTTGTGCCAAATTCAGGTTATCCTTTAAGAGTTGGAGAACTTCTCATTGATGCTCGATGTGATCTTCCACTGCTTGAACCTTTGAATTTTCTCTTAAAGATGATGTGATGGATGGTGGATGATATCCATAAAGTGCCATAAATAGGGTCATTTTTGCTGCAGTATGGAAGGAAGTGTTATACCACCATTCAGCGAGAGGTAACCACTTGACCCATTGTGTTTGTTTATCAGATACAAAACAACGAAGATATCCTTCCAAACATTTATTTACTATCTCATTTTGACCATCGGATTGAGTATGATAAGATGAGCTATGAGCTAATTGAGTACCCAAACAAGAAAATAACTCCGTCCAAAAATTTCCAGTAAAAATGGGATCTCTGTCGCTCACAATAGCCCTTGGGTTTCCATGTAGCTTTTGAATTGTGTCCATAAATGTAGTAGTAAATGTACTTGCTTTAAATGGATGAGATAATGCACAAAAGTGTGCATACTTGGTAAGTCTATCAACTACCACCATGATGACACTCTTTCCTTCGGACTTAGGTAAACCTGTGATAAAATCCATTGAAATTTCCTCCCAACATTGACTTGGAATGGATAAAGGTTGTAGAAGTCCTGGGGTCTTAATTGTTTCCACTTTATTCTGCTGGCAAACCAAACATTCCGCCACAAACTTTCGAATATCAGATTTAAGGCCATCCCAAAAAAATTCTTTCTTCACCGTGTGGTAAGTTTTTAAAAATCCTGAGTGTCCTCCTAAAGGAGAAGTGTGCAATTCCAAAAGAATCTTTTGTTTTAGTTGGGAATTTTTACAAAGATATAAGCGATCTTTGTACCATAAGGAATCATTTTTCCAACTAAATGTATCAGATGTACTAGGATCTTGCTGCAACTTTTGAATGAGTGTCCATACATCTTTGTCCTTCTTCCATTCATCTCTTGCTTCTGTTATCCAATCTGGTTGGATAATAGAAATGGCACAAAGCAATGATTCCACCTCTTCATTCTTTCTTGAGAGTGCATCTGCAACAAAATTAAGCTTTCCTTTTTTGTAGATTATTTCAAAGTCATAACCCAACATCTTTGTGACCCATTTTTGCTGCTCTTCTGAAGATAGTCTTTGCTCCAAAAAATGTTTAAGACTATCATGATCATTTTTTACCTTGAAGTGTCTTCCCATTAGGTAAGTTCGCCATTTCTTTAGTGCATGCAGTATTGCTAACATTTCCTTCTCATAAATAGGTTTCTGTAAATACTTTACTTTGATTGGACGACTTTCAAAAGCAATGGGTCTTCCTTCCTGCATTAAAACTGCACCAATTCCATTTCCTGAGGCATCACATTCCACAATAAAGGTTTTTGTGAAGTCTGGCGTAGCTAAGATCGGTGCTAGGCACATTGCCTCCTTAAGACGTTCAAAGGCCTTAGTTGCTTCAGGAGTCCATGAAAATGCATCTTTCTTCAATAATGTTGTTAGAGGTGCTGCTATTCTCCCACAATTCTTAACAAACTTGCGATAATACCCTGTTAACCCGAGAAATCCTCGCAACTGCTTTATGGTTGTGGGGACTTTCCATTCCTTAATGGCTTTAATTTTGTTAGGGTCTACCTTAACACCCTCGTGAGATACAATATGACCCAGATATTCCACCTCTTGTACTCCAAAGAAACATTTTGATGTTTTTGCATATAATTGTTTCTCCTGCAATAGTTTGAGCACCTTATCAACATGTTCAACATGATCCTTCCAAGAAATACTGTAGCTTAGTATATCATCAAAAAATACTAGCACAAATTTTCTAAGGAAGGGTTTGAAAATTGAATTCATCAACCCTTGAAATGTAGAAGGTGCATTGGTAAGGCCAAAAGGCATGAAAAAAAATTCATAATGACCCTCATAAGTTCGAAATGCTATTTTTGGAATATCTTCAGTCTTCATTCTAATTTGATGATATACTGAACGAACATCCAACTTGGTAAAATAAATTGCTCCTTGTAATTCATCTAATAATTCATCAATCACAGGAATGGGAAATTTATCTTTAATGGTGAGCTTATTGAGCTCCCTATAATCCAAACACATGTGCCATGATCCATCCTTCTTGTGTACCAATACTACAGGAGCAAAGAAAGAACTTTGACTAGGTTGAATTATACCCGCCTCTAACATTTCTGCAATCATACGTTCAATTTCGCTCTTTTGGACATAAGGATATCTATAAGGCTTGATGTTTGGAGGAAAACTTCCTGGAATAAAATGAATAGCATAATCATGATCACAAATAGTTGGGAGTATTTTGGGAGTATCAAACACCTTGGAATGATTATCCAAGACTTGTTGGAGATCTGCATAAATAGATGATTTTGATGTTGGAACTTCTAGTGAGCATAATTGTGCAATTACGCCTCGTTGTTCTTTCTTTAGAAGCTTTGTATGACATTAGAGCTTATTATCTTTCCTAGCTTCCCTGCAATACCCTGTAATTCGACTTCCTTTCCTTTTGAAAAAAAATTCAAGAAAATTTCTTGAAAATTAAAAGCTATCGTCCCCAAAGATTGTAACCATTGTACTCCTAGTACAACATCAGCACCTCCCATAGGAATGGAAAGCATTGGACTATTCAATACATATTCCCCCATGGTTCCTCCATTTGCAACCATCACTTGAAATTTTGGTGTTGGGTATAGGAAACAATTCAATTCCTTGGCTACCTTACAATGAATAAAATTATGGGTGCTACCTGAATCAATCAACACTATTACCCTTTTCTTCTTGATATGTCCTTCTATCTTTAGATTTTGAGGAGTGGTAATTCCTGCCAATACATTACACAATATGGTCCAACTCATTTCTTCCTCTTCTAGGGCTGGTTCCTGGTGTATATCCTCTTATTTTTCATTTTCTTCTTCCTCTTCACAATCTATGAAAAATAATTTCTTCTCAGCACTCTTATGACCTTTAGTGTATTTTCTATCACAAATATAGCAAAGCCCTTTTGCTCTTTTTTCTTCCAATTTTTGTGGTGTCAACCTGGTAGGTTGTGAAAATCTAGGCGTAGCAACACTTCCTTCTTTATAGAAGTGAGTGGTAGGCTTCCTTATCGCCATAATTTTACATTCAATTTTTCTTGCCAACCTGAATGCCTTCTCCAATGAATCAAGTTCCAAAACATGAACTTCATGTTGGATGTTATCCTTTAAAGTACCATGAAGAGATCAATCATGTGTTCCTCTGGAATATCAGTTACCCTTATATTCAATTTTTGGAAGTCCTCAATGTGCTCCTCCACTAAACCCTTTTGTTTGAGATTTATCAATTGGCTAAAGAAAGTGTTGCTCTTTGTATCCTTATAATGTGCTATCATTTCCTCCGTAAAAATTGACCAAGTGACAATTTTTTTACAGGAGAAAAGCCATCGATACCATACAAATGTATTTTGTTCTAAATGTAAGGTTGCAATGCGTACCTTTTGTGTGTTTTGCACATTATGGAGATCAAAATATTGCTCCATCTGTAGTATCCATGTTACAGGATCCTTTCCATCAAACTTCCTCATATCCATTTTTGAAATATGGTGGTTCTTCCCGCCAACATTAGAGTTTATGAAGTCACGATTAACATTTATTTTGTTCTCATCATGAGTTTCCTCTACTATCTTTTCACCATTAGGAAACATTTCTTGTATCAACTTTGTCAAACCTTCCATGTCTTCTTTTTTATCATTCTTCATGTTTTCCATGTTGTCTTTCATTTTTTCATCAATCTTAGCTTCCATGTCATCCATCTTAGATTCCATGCCAACTTCCATGCCATCTATATTAGATTCCATGCCTTTATTCAAACCATCCATATTATTCTTCAAAACATCCATCTTCGCTTCCATGCCTTTCTTCAAACTTCCATTTCATTTTTTTTTCTCTTTGCGAGAGCGAAATTTGGTGCACTTGCTCTTGTAATTTTGATAGATCATGTTGCAATTCTTCATCTTCATGAGTCATAGTAGCGCATTCTGAAGTCTTAATGGGTGTTGAATTATTTTTAGGGGACATTTTTTAGAACCCAATACTGATATCTATTCTACAATATGCCCTTGGAATCAATTCAAATTGATTCTTCAAACGAGACTTATGCAATTCGGAAAAAAAAAATACACACATTTCTCTTGATTTTGAGGAGCTCGATTTTGAAATTGGATTATCTATGTGATTGTGGCTCTTCAATATCTGAAATTTGGCACTGACGTAGTCTTCTGAATTATATTTCGAATGCAACAGCTCTGACTCGATTTGGATTCTCCAAGGCAAATTTATGTCCAATCTCCCACAATGACCTAATTATGGACTGGTTCAGTAGAGAAAACTTGTACGACTTGCCACATGTCATTGTTTTGTCTTTTAGATTTGAAATTGATAGAAACGAAACTACAATCCGTGTACTTGCGACCAATTTTCACGGCACTCCAATCCAATGCTCAAAGAGAGAGTTATGAAGATTTTCCCACGATCACCTCTTTGAGATGAAATTCAGGAGCTTGAAAAAGCACTACCTTCCACAAATCATATCTTCGAAAATAGTGTGAAACAAGCTCTGAAATTTTGCGACGAGTTTCCTCAGGATTTCAGATTCGCGCCCTAAAAATTTCAGATTCTGAACCTTCGTAGAAAAAACGTTATAGTGAAAATTCCATGATGAACTATTTAGATTAAATTGAGGAGCCTACAAAAAGACCTAACTTCCAAAGATCATATCTCCAAAAATATTGCGAACCAAGCTTTGACATTTTTCGAAGATGTTCCTCATAATTTTGGCTTCGCACTCTTAAAATTTCAGCTTCTGAAACTTCGTAGAAAAAAAATTATAGCGAAATTTCCACGATGACCTATTTGGAGCAGCGAAACCCTAGAATCCAAAGCTCTTATACCAAATGTTGTGAAGCCAGGTCAAAAAATAGAAGAAAAGAGATATCAAGACTTTAGAAATAAGCCACTTCGAGGGGGAAACCTCCAATGCATTACATGAATGAACAATTCTTGGATGATACAAATTACAAAACCTCCTTTCTATATATAGGAGTCCATGGGGCCACAATGTAATCCTAGCCAACCTAACAATAATAATTTAAGGGCACAATAATAACAATATGGGGGTTATAGGGGTAAAATAATAACAATAAGGGGGCTACACTAACAACAATAAGGCACTATACTGGTAATATAGGGACCTAACAGTGTGATGAGGGTGGGTGGATTTTTTAGCCATAAAATCTGGTTGGACTCATCCTAGCACCAGAAATGTTGATAGTGATGTATCTACCAACATTGAAGGGGTCTCCCCAATATGTGTTCCCAATTATAACTCACACCATTTGGGATAGGAGCCCCATCTGTAATACAACCCAAATATCATTTTATTAAAGATTTTCCTTGGATATAACTATCACCAAGACAAAGGAATGCATATGTTCCTTTGAAAAACAAGTGAGTGTGCCTAGTGAGTGTTCGGTTGTAGGTGTGTCAATTTCCTTAAACTGCAGAGGGAAAAGGAAGGTGATATTCTAGGAGAGGGTTAATATTACCACCCTAATATAGACAAACACAAAAAGTAAGGATCTGTCTAACATCCAGCAGAATAGTCCACGAAGAAATTGTAGTCATTACACCAAGAAAAACAAGAAAGATTCCTTTAACATCCAACGAAATAGTCCAAAACCATGTGGTGGTCATCACAACCATTACAACACATTATCAAGATGATAGCAGCAAAATAACCGAAATATTTCAACTACTTTAGCACATACGAAGAAAAAATGAATTACAAACATTCACAGAATAGTCTTACAATTATTCATAATCCATGCATGACGAATGTGTTGGCCATCAAGATTCAAATATAAAGTAAAAGTCCCAAGGCACATGAATACAACGAACACCACTAGCTCCAACAGTGGAGTGTTGGAGCCACTCCTTACTCCCCAAAAGAACTATATTGTCTCTCTAATGCCTTGGGGGAGGATCCAAGTTAAAAATTCCTTTTCTCATAAAATGAGGGTGTATATATAACCAATGGGGTGATGCTTCAACTCCCTTGTGACTCTTTGAATACCCTCATGATTGTTTGACTTCCTATGACTTTTCAACTTTACATGAATCTTCAAATTCTATACATTTCCTTTAGAATTCCACTTTACAATAGATTTTCTAATAGGAAATTACATAATCCAAAAAAATTATGTGGCATATGGTGACTCATGACATGAAATGCCATGAAATTGATGACATGTATTGCATGATGAAATAGAAATTTCAATTCATTCTTTCTTCCTATTTAAATGTGTCTTCTTGATAATATTATTTTTTCCACCTCCATATGGTTGAGACATGAAGAGTCTTCAGTGATACTAGGTCTTGAGTTGTAGTCGCAAATTGGTGTCCCTTTGCTTTATCTTGATTGATCAACTCGCATATTTAGCTAAAAATTGTCTTCTATCATTTTCTTCTTATTAATATCCTTCATCATCATCTTGGGATGGTATGATAGAGTACCTATATCTAAAATTCACTCATGACAAGATGACATCTGTCCGATAAATCCCTAGTCTAAGATGTTGCATGGTGACCCACTGAAGCAGCCAAAACTAGGTGACAAGCTAAGGGAGAGGATTAATTACGGTAAAATTACATAGCTTAGGTAGTCAAGGGTTGAGCTTGAGCCTTGAGACTAATCAATACGCAGTTCAGGTTTGGATTGAGAAAAAAAATTATGCAATTAGGGAGCTCAGGGAGCCTAGAGCACTACTTTTTCCTGCTGGGCAGTTCTAAAAGGTGGAAGAGGCCAAGTGATTGCAAAATTATGCAGTTCAAGAGCTCAGGGCTAGGGCTTGAGACTTGTGACTATGAACTGTGGAGTAATGACTCAGAAGGAGAGAGAAATTGTGAAATTTGTAGGGTCAGAGCCTAATATTGAGCACTATGATTATGTAGTGCATAGTATTGGGAGGTAGGAACTGCACATTATGTAGTTCCAAGAGGTAGGGTTGCATCTCGAGGGATGATAATGCACAATGCACAGTTCAAGAGGACTGGATGAGTCTAAGTTGCTTGGTCGGGAAGTATCCATATTTGGACAAGTATGGGATCGGTAAAGATGATGTGAACAGTGATAAGACTTGATTGTGATCACACACTTATAACACTTGAAGAAACAACATATATCATCCAGAACAGGTGAACAACATACTTCCCTTAGTGTGAAAACATTGCAACAACTTACGACAAGTGAAACTCCAAAGATACACTTTATGATGATAGTGACGAAACATGTGCAACATTTCTCGAAACTTTGGAAATGAGCGCGATAGATGTTTACATGGTAAGATAAACTAATTAAAAAATATATAACCCCTTCAAACCACAAAAACTATATTTTTTTCAATGTGCAACACTTAACATGTGAAAATATGACACTTTTATTTGCTTGCAAATGGGACTAAAAAACTTAGAGAAAACATATGCAATAAGACTTCATGCTTGCGATGACAACATGTAAGAGAAAAGGAGGCTCTAAAATTTGGGTGTAGGCCAAAATTTTGGAGGGTATTGTAGTATCAACAACACCCCCCTATTTTGAAAGAAACCTTAAACACAAAGTACCACAAACCAAATCAAAGTTCGTGTTAAAAAAATATACACGACCTCATCCTAGCTTGTGAGAATTGAAAATATTAGAATCATTTTTCCTTAAGACCCCATGGGATCTAGTTGGGGGATTGATCTTGACAGAACTTCCTATCTTCATGAAGTAGAATGGAAGAACCCTAATGCATATGCTTTCCATCTTTTCCATAGTCAAGGTCCTCTCATTTCTTGGGTGTTGTTGGCTTGGTTGGCACTTACGAGTGAAATATTGGAATTCTCTATGTGCATTCTCATGAAAAACATTTGTCCATCCTTGATGAGGGAGTACTAGTTCGCTCTTCAAATTAATATTAAATACTGCATGTGCATATAGGGACTCACAAAAATGATTCCACATACATCAAGTCGCAATACATCCAATTTTGCTTCATCAATAAAATAAACACCAATATAGAAATTTTTATTTTACATTATTTAATACCTTTATTTATGAATCCTTATTTACCTATTTTAATGGATATGGACTAGGATGATCATGAACCTCTAATCCAAGTTAGTTGACTATATGTACTATTATCAGGTTATATTTTGAAACTAATTTGAACAACACATCGATCTTGTCCTTCTTGACCTAAATATTAAATGGAAGTGTTTGTTCATATCCTTCTCTACTTGATGATGAAGGCTACTGAGATTCACCTCCTTTTTCACTAATGTGTAGGTAATTTTCTTGTCCATATCATAGCTACTTTCCACGTGAATGTTCAAATATATAGTGAGAAGATTAATTTTCTTCCCATCCTTCTTTTAATTCTTCAAGTTTAGCTCTAGATGTAATTTTCAACACTTCTCCCTAGTGTGACCCTTAATTTCATAGTGGTTGAAATTATTGATAATATCCATGCATTGATGTGCAATGGTTTTTATATTATTATCCTTTCCACCTTTCCGCTTTTTTTTTTCCTTCAAATATTCTTATTACTTTTTCTATTGTGAACCACTTGATTTACCTCTCTTTTGGCCTAAGTTTTCTGAGTATGGTGCTTGTACACAAGTTGTGACCCACTATTATTTGATTGAAGAGCATCACCTACTTTCATAAATGGTTTTTTACATGCCCCAAATACTTGATGAATACATATATGATCTTGGGAGTGATACCAAACATGATGACCATATTCCTCAATTCAATGGTGTACTTCTATACACTTTTCCCCTACCTTTGACTTAAGTACTGCCATTGAATCCATTTCTCCTCTACATACTCCATAACATAGAATTGGGACTTTATGAAGGGTTTGAGGTCCTCCAACTTTGTTACTATCGGTCACCCACTAGCCTAATTATATTCATATGGATATCCCAACAGGTTAGGGCATAACCCTCTAACCTCAATATAGCAAATGATATTTATTCTCCTAATGTATGTGGTGAACACTGAATTACACTTCTTTTGTTGCAACCAATAATTCAATTTCAAGTCATAGATCTCAACTTAGTATGGCTTTAGGTTGACCATCACTTTCATATTAAACAAGGACTATCAATGGCTATTGTAACTCAAACTTGGCTACACTTTTTTAGGTTCTTTCCTTTACATATTTTTGGCATCTTCATGTTTCACCCACTTTTTCTCTAATTTTATAGTTGATTTGGAACCTCTATCATTTATGATACTGATTTTTTCTTGTAGATCCATCATAAGGAGTTTGATATTGCAGCTAAGATAGGAAACTTGTGTTACCACCCTCATGAATATTAGATCTATCAAATGAGGTTTACTATGAATAGACTTGTTAGCTATGACTATTTAGTTCTACAAATTTCTTCTTAAATGCTTCATGGATCACTTGCAACTTCCCATGAGATTCTGAAAATAAACTTACTATGATATCAATATGATATGTAAACTACTTTAAATATTCCAATAGATATTTTATCGCTAAAAATATAATAAAATTAACTAAAATATATTATATGAAGGCTAAATTCAAAGTTATATTCTAGATTTTTTAATCATTGGTTTTCTATTTATGCTTGAAAAAAATAAAATGTGGAAAACAGAGAACAGTGAATACAATCACATAGCATTCACAAAGAAGAAACTTTTTTTCTCTGTGAAACCCTTACAAGAGAAAGCTAAGCTAGAAGGTGAGTTTTCTCTATTTTATTTTTTCTATGGAAGGGAAAAATACAAGTAAAAAGGAGAAGGAACTATGTATGGACTTACCTAAGACCTATGGCCTATTAAGATACCTTAAAAAACATACTTTCATCTATTATACTATCTCACTCTCACTCATAGTTTCTTTGCTCTATATGGAACAAGATACAATCAAATATAATGGAGTCCATTTTCCTCCTAGTGGCCTACATTTAACATAGCTTGGTATCCAACTAAAGGTCATATTTGACTCTTCAACTCTTCATTT
Organism: Pinus albicaulis; assembly: GCA_034641835.2. NCBI lineage: Eukaryota > Viridiplantae > Streptophyta > Pinopsida > Pinales > Pinaceae > Pinus > Pinus albicaulis. The sequence continues at coordinate 1,503,821,723 of CM076581.1, read as the reverse complement.
GAGTTAAAAACTTTACTCTTATAAAATACTCTTAAAATTCCACACATGGTTAAATCATTTTTCATTAGTAATGGTGATGATGTGGCATCCACTCATATCATGGTGATCAAACACAATTTGTTAAATTACAAGGAGGCATAACTTTTGTGAATGAACTTTGATTAACATGATTCTTCAACCATTGTAAAGGTATATAATTTTAGAACATCATCCCAAGGTCTAACACTTAAGAAAGAGAGTTTTGTCCAAAACAAATGTTATTTAATTCCTTAAAATGGCCTTATAATGTTTTAGGCCCCAACTCTCAAACCTAGGACTTCCCAGTAAAAAATACCTTGAAATTTGATTCCTCCAATTTTTCCACTATGAAATCATAGAGATAAAGTAAAAATAATATAACGATCCAATCCAAATCAAACATCATCCAACAATATCTAGAAAATTAATGTTAATCTCTATTTTTGTAACAAAATAATCGTCATTATGCCCAAGATAATCATGATACCAAACTACTCCACCTCTTGTCTCTCCAGGATATGATTAGCCTAGATAACCTTTATATGTTCACAAAACTAGGTTTCCCTCCACTTGGACTAGGATGTCCTTTTTCTATACGATAAACAAACTTTGCCACCGAGAAACATCATGTTAGTAATCAGTGGGAGGGATATTATATTGCCCTCCTTTTTCTATCATATCCTTGTGAGAAAATATAAATCCCATGCTTGAATGATGTATGGATGCATTCGCAATGAAAGGTGTGGTAGTGGTCTCATGACACACAGGAGTGGTTGTAGCCCCACCCATCATCACCTTGTTTGGGTAAATTCCTTCACATTTATGGTGGGAAGAAAGTGTTCATTTAAATGCATGAGTGGTAAGGGTAAATATGAGCATGTTTGTATTACAAATACACACCTTCACCATATTTTCAGCCTCCCATTCTCAAACCTTTTTTCATATATGTTATCGTTTACAAAATGAACATGATTTTATTATTTTTAACAAAAATAAAAGTTTTTCTAGGATTGGATTATGGATTGTGTAAAGCTTCGTCGAGTTTGAATGGCTCTTGGGACATCTTAATTACTCCAAAGGTGACCTCCATCCTAAACCCCTCCCTATGAGATTTTAACTTGATACTTGGTGGGACTAAAACACACAAACAAACTAATCTATACCTCGTGGATATACTAAAATAAAATGTTGTTAACATACTATAACTTATGATAAACCAAAAAGAAATGTTGTTAGCTTAAATATGTTTGAAAAAATAATTACATTTTATAAATAAGATTTAGTTATATGTCTTTTATTGCTTAGCTTATATTTAATTAACTTTAAATTCTTGGTGAAGCTAGACACCAAAATGGCTTATAAGACACCATTTTTGGGGGAAATACACCCCTTCTATTAGAAATTTGAATATTTTATTGAATTTATAACACACACACACACACACACACACACACACACAGTTTACAACAAAATACGAAGGAGATGTGAAATTATTTCCATACTTGATAAATCATTGACACATGAAATTTAATAAGATATTAATAAAAAAATCTTCAATGTCCATTTTAAGCTTAAAAACGAATATAAATAATGTAATTGATAATAAATAAATTGTAACACTATCTCCCACCCACAAGATCTCCAAGGTCTATTATGCATATGGGGACAAAAAAATCCTCCTTCTCCAACCTCTTCGAAACTCAAAACCAATACCATCATCATGTTTGGATATTTGAGGTCTTTCTAATTATATAATTTTTATCTCAATCCAACTCGGAGATTGAAATTTATTCCTTTTTTAATATTTTATCATTAATCCATGCCACATAAGCTTGTACTACCACATGGCGCTACCAAGTGGCATACATGGATCATCCACATCACTCCATTTCTCGTAGGCCAACATTTATCTCACCACATGAGTGCGCCCAACACTATCATTCCAAGGTTAGAGGTGAACTCCATTCTAATTTTTCATAGCGAGGTAATAAATTTTACATCAGTTATCAATAATTTCCCCATCTAGTGCTTTTAATTAGTCCACAACCAATTTCTATAGTGTTTCCAAAGTTACTTTTTTCTACACAAACGCATGGATGGAAAATTCTTCATTTATGGATTCCATATTAACATTGCATCATCTATCACTTCCAATGTGGTATGACCCATGATACCACCTAGTGGCCACATCATCTAATGCCATGCCACCTATCTCCTTTTCTCCTTGCTAATGTCATGCTTATGTTACCCTACCACATGGGATCCTCTGACGATGTCATGTGTCATCCAAAAATTGAAGGCTTTGGTCATCCAACAGGGTTGATTCTAAGTGCCATGTGTGTTCCATTTAGGTGCCACATTAGCAATATTTCCAAGTCACCATCCACATGGTGACCACATATCTTTTCTTAGCATATGTGGCACTTGCCACCTTAGCATGGATTGTGGGTCCAACCAATATGAGTCCTCTGTGTTTTGCATTGAAAATACATTATACCTTGTTCTAGGAAAATTTGGATGTGCATGGAATTGTACTTTAGAAATCCTCCTAGATCCACAAACCTTTGGATACATATTCCTTTTACGAACTAGTATAGCCCCTCGCCCACATCTGTGTTCCATCAACTTTTCACCAAGCTCTTAACCTCAGGTTTCTCGAATGTTTAGACTCCTAGATACATACACCACTTACAAGGTTATCCAACCTTGTAACCATAAGCCCTTTTGTGGATCCCACTCCATATTCTACTTACCACACAACATAACATCCATCTATGTTATAATCAAATCTTGCACTGATGATTCCACCAAATTGGGCACACCTTAGATACTCATATGAAATCTGACTTGACTCCTGTCTCGATTCATGCATTTGAGCACAAAAATGGGCCCCACCCCTGATACACCTTCCAAAATACATCTAGATAAATTTTATATGTCCAAAATGTTTTCCCACCTATGACCTTCTCCAAATATCCTCCTTTCTTCACTGAAATACAAATCTAAGCCTTTCCCTAAAGTGCACTTGTGATAGTTGACCATATTTCTAGATCATAAGATACATTTTCCATTTTCTTCGATATCCAACTCCTTTTATTGTATATATATAATATAAGGTTAGGGAATTATAAAGGTATATGGCCCCTGGATACATATATTTCTCCAAGACCATCTAACCCTGAATGCATCAATATTTTTATAGTACACAAACTTAGAGATGCCAATGGATTTCCAGGGACTTACCTCAATTTCCCTTGCTGCATAGTGTTTCTCAAACCACTACTATATATTGGAATGAAACCTTCATTCCATATTGAACATTTCATACATTACTCATGGACGTGATATAATAAACAAGCTCATAAAAATTCCTACAACCAAGAATAAAACTAGCTAAACCATAACTAATTGTTCTTTGTAGATTCGATATGGTAGCACCAAATTCAAACATAGAATAAATCTCAAAAAAGGACATCATATCTACTAAGAGGTCATGCATTATAATGATAATTCATATACAAAGTTAAGGGCATAACCAATCACATCAATTTATCATAAAGATTTATAATTATTGCAAGATTCTTTTACAACACACAATGCATATCCACCCTATACATAGATAGAGTGCATAATATTATTAAGCAGAAATAGTGAACCTTTGCAATCTATAGAATGCCAACCATCAAATAACTTTTAGTAACAATTATCTACACGTCTTCATGCAATTAATCATAATTTCATACATAATCAAGAACATTCACATCATCCACATAATGCTAGTATTCCAAATTAGCCAAAAGAAGATCCAAGGAATATTTCCCATCAAGTACATGTAACAATTTACAATGAATATTCAGGAATAACATAGAGTCGTACATTATTTATCAAGATACCATTAATGGTAATCAATATCATTCAATTATACATAAACCGTGGCACTTATTTTGGATGACTAGAGATGGTTGGAAACTGGAGGTGGGAATTTAACACTCCACCAAACCATAAGCCAATTACACCACAATATTTCTTGTAGTTGTCCACCCTCAATCCATATCTATGATTTGAGATTTTTTTTTCTCAATGACTTCAACTAGACTTGACTGGGGTAATTCTCAGCTCCAAGAGTGTGGGTTTACTTTAGAAGTGGTTTATTAGATGTGTCCTCATGGAAAGCATTGCAGGACCATATAGCTTACAGTATTCTGGTTTATTAACTTACTTGGCAAGCACTAAGTGGTTTATCATCCTTCCTAACAACCAATTAGTGGTTAAATTATGAATCATTTTTAGCAAGCACCCTAGTGAATTGCTACCTCGCTCAGTGGCTTATCAAACTCCTTGGAAATCATTAAGTGGTTTATCAATGATAAAAATAAGCTCTTATCATCCAATACCTCCTCTAAGCCTCCCATTGAAATTTCAAACTTGGACATACACAATGCAACAACTACCATGCATCAATTTTGGGAATCACTTCCCATCAGTTCTAGCAGAATTTTTATAGCACACAACACTCTTGCTCTTGAACTCTACGCTTGTTTCTCTATGTAGTGTTCTCTCTCACTATAACATCCCTAGTTAAAAGTCCATGTAATAAAGTTAACAAATGGAAAATAAGACTAAGGTCATGGGACATGTATTCCAAGATGAATGTTGGGAAAAAACATAGTGATGGGGATCATTGGTGATTAATTAATGGCAATAGAAATTAGCAAAGGAAATGGAAAAGGAAAAGAGGCACTAATTGGAATTTATTTATGAAAATAATGGAAAATGGGAGAAAATAAAGGTGAAAGGTCACAAAATTTCATGTGAGAAAAATTTAAGGAAAATGAAGAAAATAGAGGCCTCAACGATAAAAAGGCTTATGGGAACAGTTTACAGTTTTTTCTTTTTTCTTTTTTTTTTTCAGTTTTAGCTTGGAGCTCTCTCCCTCTTCTCTTTCTCTCATACTCTTGCACACAGAGTTTCTTGGAGCATTGTGGTATACATTGGATTTTGGAGAATGAGGGAAAAGGAAAAGGAGGAAATCGCAAGGGGACAGTGGAATCATCAGCTACTACTAGATTACCTTGCACATACCGAGTTGAATGTATGATTTCCTTGCTATTTATGGCATGCATGACATATGCATGTGTTTATTTGGTTATGATATATCATTGGCATGGAGGATTGCCTGGGTTGACAATGATTTTTCCTCGCCTTGTCATTTCCTGGATAGCTATGGTGCTGTGGGTTTTCCCATTTGTTTTCTGAATGGTGCTCATGTTCCTCATGGTTGTGGGTTGAGTTACTAGTTCCTCGAGCCTTGGTTGGAGAAATTCTCTAGAAGCTCTAGAACAACTTGGGTTGAGTTACTAGTCTTGAAAGCCTTGGCTGGAAAAATACTTTAGATCCCTTGGTGGGTTTAGTTACTAGTCTTGGAGCCTTGATTGGAAAAATGCTCTGGAGCCCTACAATAGTTGTACTATTCCTGGAGACGGGTCGGAACAAATGCTTTGGAGCCATGGAAAGCTTGGGTAGAGAGCGATGAGGTGATGGTTAGTAATTTATAACCATGAGGTGGAATCACTGGTTGAGGATTGAGTTGGTTTGGCCTGGAAGCCCTAGTTTGGTTTTTCTTGGTTGATTCCATGATATCCTACATTCATGCTTGGAATGTGGCACAGGGGTGATTGGTTGAAGGAGAGTTTTAATTTAGCCCAATCTATGTTTGGGTGGTACATGTAAGTCCCATAGTTGGTTGGATTTTTCACATGTTAATAAGAGCTATTTTCCTCTTATATTTCATGACTATTTACACTTGTTATTATGTTGCTTTGATGACTTTTCTATCATTGTTATTAATGCAGCTATATGTTGGTTATAAGCATGGTTTCATGACATATTCTAGTTATGGATTTTAACATGTTTTGATTGGTAAAGGAATGGTTATTGAATGCATGTCCTAATAGATGTTATTGCAACCATTGTGAGAGGGAAGTATACGTTCTTGATGATTCTCAGATAAGTATCAACCCCTATGATCATATACGCATTTATGAGTTGTACATTACATGTTGACAATGTTTTTGATGAAACGTTTGTCATGGTTAGCCTTGGTTAGGTCAATTTGTTGACTAAGTTTTGCATTAATGGCTTTGTCCTTGTGTCATTCATCATTCTATAAAGTTATATCAAGTTCTAGGTAGAGGTTTCGGTACTAGCCCTAAAAAAGTGGCTTAGATTATCGGGTCGCATGCTCAAAATTGGGAAATCTAGACTGCAGTCACTTGGAGGCAAGGTTATCCATGAGACTGGAGGGTCGAAATCATTGGTTTCCCTTGTTATGCAAGCGATTGGGAGTCCAAATTACTAAAAATGAAAGTTAGCTTAGGGTTTGGGCACATGGAGTGGTTGTTTGGCTCCTCAAGGTCATGTAGCTCGTGAGGAACATCAATAAAATTTCAGTTGGTTGATTCTTCTTCCTTCATTGTAGTTATGAGGTTGAGTCATGTCATAGTGGCTCCTCCTCTCATGTTTACGCTAGGTGAAAGTCAATAAACTTGGGACGGGTGGTTACACTCACGTTGTCTGTAGCATTCTCTTTTTCACATTCTCTCTTTTTCTTGATTTTCTTTCTTTTTCCTATGGCTCTTCACACTTCCCCCATGTGAATGTTTTTTTCCCCTTCCCTTCACATTATGGAAGCAAGGAACGAGCATCTCCTTTTCCCTATAATTTCTTTCCAGTTGTTTGGTGGTTGGTGTTTTTGGGTAAATTATATGTATAATTTCCAAACATTGAATTATCGATTGGGGGCTTGTAGGCTTGTGAGATGAAAGGAAATTATATGCAGGACTACGACCTACTCTAATATAATATGGCAATAAATGAATCTGAGAAATTTGTGCTAATTTGGGTATAAACACATAGCTCCTTCACCAAAAGTTGCAATCTTTGACAATAAATTAACAAAGCGTTCATGCAACTATGAAGAGTTGCAATGTGTATCCCTACCCTTAAGTAGTGATCTCACTTCTACCAAACATCCAATGTAAATGCAAGAGGGAAAATAAATCTATGACTGCACTAGGTCAATAGTAGCAAGGATTTCTCAAGAGCACCAATCCTAATCATTCACCCACTTTACTAATCAAGCATTCAAGGGATTCGAAAGAGACTTTTACTAATGAACCATGGCCTTCAACTATCAAATTCAATTAATTTGAAATGAAAACTAACAAATGAAAGACTTGCAAACTATACATGTAAAGCTAAAAGGCTAAAGAAAATGGGTTATACACTATTGTAAATAAATGGACATATCATATGTCGAAAAATGTGAGCGCGTGTAGGAGCATGGACCCATCCTCCGAAAAATCAACAAGAATGAGTTCTAGAAGGCACAACTATCAAAAGACTGGGTAATATCTATTCTGTAAAGGATTAAAACCTTGAGAAAAACATATCTATGAGGGATCTTAGGAATTTGTTGAGGGATTTGTGCAGAAGACCATGTTGAATGATTTGTGGAGAGAATCCTCTTGACAGCTTTATCTAGAAGATAGTGGATCTTGATATAATCCATGATATTGTAATTTTATAATATAAAATGTAAACTTGTGTGTGTATGAAGAGGCAACCATTAGAATGAATATCTAGCGAACCAAGGCACCTAAAAGTGCTATGTAATAGTATAATGGATTTAATTAATGAAATTTGATTTATGCTTTATGTCATTCTATGTGTGAATCATAAGTTGATGTGTTGATGGATTGATGCATTAATACATTACAATTGTTTAATAGATTAAAGTTACATGCATACATGGACTAGATAAACAACTAGAAAGTTTAGTAAAGCCACCCTTACACATGTTAAACATGTTAAATGAAGAAAATGAAGAAACTACAAACTAAATAAGTACTTCAAACTGGAAACAAAATATGAATAATTGATTATTACTGAATGAAAATGAGAGATTAGAGATGTCGAAGCATGAATTTCACTCCCTCTTACAATAATCCTCCTGGCACTTTCATTACCCACCCCTATGAAAATGAGATATCACAGATGTCGAAGCATGAATTTCACTCCCTCTTACAATAATCCTCCTTGCACTTTCATTACCCACCCCCTTCTGGTCGGTTTTGCTGATTGGACGTGCAACGTTTGGCGTGGAGTTGACTGAAGAAGAAAAAGAATAAATATAATGAGTGTTCTCACTAGTCGCACTCGAAACACCGTGGCCTTATATAAAATTAAATTAAGAATGACTCCAAAATCATTTTATTAACCTATTTTGTATATTTCGAGATCATTTGCACATTTAATATAATTATGTGAAAATCAATAAAGGTTTCAAGATCATATTGCACATTTAATATAGTTATGTGAAAATCAACTGACATTCAAACCAACCAGTCAGGCCAGAAACGACAGCACACCGTCGCCTCCTTCACTGGTCCTTATCTCTATGGCTATCGCTATAAGTATAATGGACTCCTACTGATCCGAAATACAACGTTTGGTTTGCAGTTGAGTAAACCACAGAAAGAAAGAAAGAGAAAGAATAAGCTGCGTATAATGAGTATTGAAAACTATTATGCTTTGCACGCAGTGATTGTGCCATTTCCTGCTCCAAGTCATGTGAACGCGCTCATGAATTTGACAAAGTTGCTCACTCTACGTGGATTTTTCATCACTTTCATCAATACTGAGTGGGTGCTTCAACGTATGTTCAAAGTTTCTGCCGGAAACACCAATTCTCTTATATCTCTCATTTCCAGAGGCGATACTGATCATGAGTGTGAGCAACGAAGGTCCAAAATTCGATTTCTGTGTATTCCCGATGGCTTACCACCTGACCATGCCCGCCTCTCCAACCCCGCCGATTATATTGTTGCAGTGCAAAAATTGAGCCCCGTATTGGAGCAACTCCTTCGCAGCAGCAGCAGCACTAGAGGTGATGATGGGCAATATTCATTTCCACCCATCACATGTATTGTCACAGATTCGTTCATGTCTTGCACGGAGCAAGTTGCCACGAACATGAAAGTGCCCAGGGTTATCTTCTGGCCCTTTTGTGCTGCCGCTTCGGTTTGCCAGCTCTACACTGAACTCCTCATTTCTCAGGGACATATTCCTGTTAAAAGTAAGCGCGTCACCCTATCTCCATTTAATTTGCTGGCTAATCTATTAAATTTAATTTGATGGTAGATTTTAGAAATATTTTAGAGTTTTATTGATCCATATCAGAAGAATCTAGTAGTTACAATATTTTGAAAAAAAAATCAATGTATTTTCCCATATAATTTATTTATCTGTAATCTATAAGGATTTGTTAAAAACTACTATTACACGAATTCAATTTATGAAATATTCTCAAAATCTAGCCTTAAGATAACTCTTTTAATTGTCTAAATGCAGTAAGTGAAGCGAACAATCCAGAAAAACTGATCACTTGTCTTCCGGGTAATCTCCCACCTTTGAAGCCGACTGATCTGATGAACTTCTATCGCGCTGAAGATCCGATGGACATTATGATGAATTGTGTCGTCTATGAATCAAAGATTGCGAGTAAAGGGGAGTACGTGCTAGTGAACACCTTTGAGGAGCTGGAAGGGAGCGATACTGTAACGGCCCTGTCTTTGAATGGATGTCCTGCCCTCGCAATAGGACCTCTCTTCCTTCCTAATTTTCTACATGGAAAGGATTCCACTACCAGCCTTTGGGAGGAGGACCAGAGGTGTTTGGCATGGCTGGATATGCAACAGCCAGCATCAGTTATATACATTTCTTTTGGCAGCATAGCTGTCAAATCACAGGAGCAACTGCAGCAGCTGGCGCTAGGATTAGAGTCTAGCGGGCAGCCATTCTTGTGGGTTCTCCGCTCCGATATTGAAGATGGGAAGCCTGCAGTTTTACCGGATGGGTTTGAAGAACGAACCAAAGATCGGGCACTGCTTGTAAGTTGGGCGCCTCAGGTTAAGGTGCTTGCCCACATATCGGTTGGATTATTCGTCACTCACGGCGGATGGAACTCGACTTTGGAGAGCATAAGCATGGGAGTTCCTGTGGTGGGTTTTCCTTATTTAGGGGATCAGACTCTCAACTGCAGATTCGCGAAGGATGTGTGGGAGATGGGTCTGGATTTTGAAGGAGTGGACGTGGATGACCAAAAGGTGGTGTCAAAAGAAGAGGTGGAGGATAGTGTGAAGAAAATGATGACAACCACCAAGGGAAAGCAGTTGAGAGAGAAAGCTCTTAAACTGAAGGAATATGCAACCAGGGCAGTCCTGGAGGGCGGCTCGTCTTTTAATAACTTGAACACCTTCGTTAAAGACATGGCAGCTAAAGTAACAGCCCATTCGCAGAACGAAACCAAGTAACTAATAATGTGGGGAATGACTCTGATTCCGAAATCTCAGCGCATTAGTTTTTTAGGGCGGCCCATTGATTTTTTTGGTGCGGCCCATTGAAAATTTTCAGCTGTTAGGATGTGTTTATACGAGTGGCCACACAAAAATATAATTCTCTCAGAAAATGTATGTTGCAGGGTTTCTTATAATATTCCTTCTCTCGATTAGATAGTAATATTGGATCTCACAACATCGGGGTGTATGTTGCAATAATTATTGAACAATACAAAAAAGCTTCACGCATATTATGTCCACCAGTCTGTTGTGATAGATTAAAAAGATAGCAAGAAAGTTCTACGCCGAGTCTGTTGTGATAGATTAAAAAGATAGCAAGATATTATGCCCAGAAGTGTTTTAAAGTGAGATGATGGTGTGATAGATAAAACAACATATATATTATGATTTAATTTAAATATTAAATAATAAAATGTTGTATAGTTGGAATAGGTTTTAAGATCAAAAGCATTTTTTTGTTCATGGACATCCTAATAAATTTGAAATAAAATCTCTTAAATTTAAAGTAAAATCTTTATATATATGAAATCTAAATATTTAAATTATATATATATATATATATATATATATATATATATATATATATATATATATATATATATATATATATATATATATATATATATATAAAATTATATTTATTTTAAAATAAAATTTTATAATAAAAGATGTTTATAAATATAAAAGAATTCAATATTAAAACATAAAAATATTTGAAAACTAAAAGCTAATAAAATGTGATATGTATCTCTATGTTATAGTATATATCCATAAGACTATGATCTTTTAGCTTTTTAGTTGAAAGCTTATCTATTTGTCTCATTTACATTTAGGGAATTCACTTATTTCTCCATACATTATCTTGTTGATTGTGAGCAAAATCTATGGAGCAACAACTCTTTGTGTCAAGACATTTCTTGGTACAACAAAATTGGTTGCTCCATTAGGATTTGACTCTATGTTATAGACTATTTTTCACATTTTTTGTGAGTAAGAGAGACCTTTGACCATTGCATGTCTTCTTGACTTTAATGCACATATTTTCCTCTTCAATTTTCCCTTTCAGCAAGATAGTCACCCCCAAGAGACTACCATCATGCACTTAGTCATTGCCATGCACTATACAACTCATGAACTTAGTTGCAAAGTTTCCTTTTACTAGGAGCATTTATGGTCAAACTTCTAAAGTTTTTCATTCTCAAGAAAAATCAACTCGACCTACTTGTCTATGATTTAGCTAGGGATTAATTATTTTGGAAGTTACTAACTTCTCAAGCCTTTAGGTGTCTAGATACATTCCCTTAGAATGTGAAAAAAATCCTATATAATATGACCTCATCAAGAGGACAAGCATTGGATCCAAAGAGAGAGGTAGAGAGAGAGGGGGGTCGATTATGGTTTTGTGTGATGTGATATTATCCATTATCTAGGAAGTAGCCAGGATTGAAGGCTAAGGAGGAGTAATGAGTACTGAAGGTATAATGTACTCATTTGGATATAAATTCCCTTCCATATATTGTGTGTTTACCAGATGTATGTTGATTCAATTATGGTTTATACATGCTAATATGCCCTTAGTGAAGGAAAATATTTCCTTGTTTGTTGGTGTTTGTGTGGTGGGATTTGGATCAAAGTGGTTACAAGTGAGATCTTCATGTGGAAGCAAGTTATTTAGCATCGACTTTAAATTTAACAATTTCTACGAACCTCCAACAATTTAGGCACACAATATTTTGTCTCTCTAGTTGAAATTCCATGCATGTGTCTTATTTGCAACTAAAGAATTCACCTATTTCTCCAAACATTGTTTGATAAATTTTAGGAAAAATTTTTGGATGATCACAAAACTGCCTTTATCTTCCCATGAGGAACATTTATCTATTGGAAACTGCCTTTTTTTCCTAAAAATTCTAGCACTACTTTCCAGCGGGCCATTGCTTATGTTTTTCACGATAAAAATCATGTTGTTGAAGTTTATCTTGATGAATTTATTGCTCGATATTTTCTTCATTAGGATCATCCCACCCATCTTAGGGAAGTTTTTCTTTGATTTCGTAACTAAAAAATCTGGCTAAACCCTCACAAATGTGTCTTTTGTGCACAACATGAGAGATTTCAAGGTTTTATAGTATCCAAGGAAGGGACTGTTGCGCACAACATGAGGGATTGCTCGGCTTTTATCGTATCCTAGGTCAAGTTAATCTAAGGTTAAGGAAATCATCAATTTTCCTCCTCCACACATTATCTGCCAACTTCAAGAAATTCAAGGAAAGGATAATTTATTGCATAGATTTATTTCCAATTATTCCAAGATAACAAAAGGTTTTATGTGCTTGATGAAAAATGCAATACCTTTCATATGGGATAACCAAGCTTAGATATTTTTTATGCTTTTAAACAAGCTGTGTTATCTTCCTAGTTAGTTAATCCTATTTATTTTAATTTTGAATTATTTTTATATCTAGTGCCCTCTGAATCGCCTCTGAATCCACCATTTGTATGTTGATATTTGTAGCTTGGGAGGTACTCCAAGCCATAGGGTTCTGTATTTTGGAGGAATAAGCTCCACAAAAGTGGATTATGGTATTAGAACCCAAGGTGGGGATTTTGTACCCAAAGGAGTTGGGACAAAACCATGAGGATATTTTATGAATTGGCATAGCCAGATGGAAAAGCACCCTTAAAGGAGCAAGGGGAAACTTCAAGCCCCATGAGATCCCTTTTCAAAGTGAAGATATTAATTTTTTTTGTGGGAAAACAACGATAGAAATTCAAGTCGGTCTTAGGTGAACGACGCTTTTATAAGGGCATATTATTTCCCCTAGAGAAGATATAAAACAAGGAGCCTCATTCCTCACCAACCCAAGTGAAATTTTTATAAGTAAATAACATCTGAAGTTTGAGGCAACACAATAAGGAGAGGGAAATTCTGAAGTGTGCCTTTAGTGTCTTCTATTGTTTGGGACAAGTCTGTATTGCATGAGTAGGTTGGTCGTGAAGTTCAAGGGTAATTTTCAATTGGAATGTGCATGCATAAGAGTTATTCCTCTCAAGGAATAGGGGCCAAATTTTTCTAGATTGTTATAGGTAGGGCTAGTTTGAGGTCAAAATTGGGTTGTAACAACAACTTAAAGTTGTAAGCTAAAAACAAAAAAAAGGAGGAGGAAACAAAGTTTTTGGGTGGTTTTGAGGGTTTTTTAAGGGATTTTCTAGTGTCATAACTAGGTTGAAAAACCTCAAATATGAGTTTTCACAGATCAGTGGACAACAACAAAGGAGAGAGCCCTTGATTAGGGGTAACTGCTCTTTAATTTAATGATTTTCTAGGTGGTTGGGTGTCTTAGTAGAGGACATATTTCTTGGGAACCTTAATATTGTTACGAGGGCAATAAGTAGGTGACCCAAATAGCCCTAGATCAGTCGTTAGGAAGGAATTTGACAGTTATAAGGAGGGTGCAGTTTGGTGAGCTTAGTGACTAATCTTTGAAGGAATAAAGAAGGAGGTCAAAGTTAGTAGTTGATAGCCCTTATTTTATTGTTCAAGAAGGATTTTTGATATTCATAGTGAGAATCCCTACATACCTTAAGTGTGTTTTAGTTGGGTAGCATAAGAAGGCACTAATAGGAAGAAATTCCCAAAGAGTTGTGTCCTTAAAGGACGAAGGAGCATATAGTGGGAAAGAAGTCCCAAAGGTGTTTAATTCTTGAAGGAAGAATGAGAAACAAGTGGGAAAATGTGAAGACCTGAGGTGTTGAGTCATTGATGGACAAATTATCAGCTAGAGGTCAGATCCAAGTCGTGTTCAGTGGCGTGAAGGAACTGGTCCATGGATAGAGGAAAAGAGGTGTTCTTGCAAATCAGAGCCAAAGGACCAGGTAGATGTGTTCAGGGTATGATCAAGGTAGCTATGAGGAGCTCTACATCAGCTAGATGATAAGTATATCTTGTTAAAAAAATATTGGTTGTCGAAGGACTGACACCAAACCCAAGTTGTATTCCTTGTATCAATGGATGTATACAGGGCACTCTTCCTAATATGAGCTCCCTAGACAATTTTGTTAAAGTTTTTTAGTATGACGAACTTGGGTCATTGAATTTAAAAAAAAAAAAAATCTATATTATACGCATGTTGATTTACTGTTGTTTGTACTTTTCTATGCAAAGTAGTTTGTTTTGGTATTTGGATTGGTAGTGTCAGAGATTCTAAGACCATATTCTAGATTCCAGTACTGTGAAAAAACAACATAGTATTGTAGCTACTTAGAAGGACTTGTGAATGAGAGTGTGCACAATGAAGTATCTTAGAGGGAACTAATATTTTCTAGATCATGGAGAAGATGATTCAAGTGAAGACATGGAGATGTGGTCTTGAATAACTTGCTAACAAAATTAGTTGTGAGTTCTAGTGGATTGGTGGTGAACCTCATGAACAATAGTTTTGTGTAGGGCAGGTTGTTGATGATGGAATTCCTTTGACTTGCGATGGATCGTTGGGATAGCTCGAGGATTTCTTTGGCATGGACAAGATTAGTATGATCGATATTACTTCATGTGAGGGACTTGATGCTGGCAGGATAATTTATTCATTGGATCATGATGTTGCATGCCCAATATTGGAGGGATTTTCACGTGTTTTGTTTGATCTAGGAAGATGAGTGCTTACAAGATGGGGTTGGGGTGATGATGGCCCATGTTCGACCACAGCTCGGACTCACCTTGTAGGACACGAGATCAGTAGCAAGCTGAGGTAGTTAATATAATGTATAATCAAAGGGAGTGTCTGTGTGATGTTCAACTTATGTCAACATTAATTTCACACTTTCATTGACGACTAGTCCCCCTCACTTTGGTTGTGATTGTGCTTATATTTTTGTGAGTTTTCGCTTTTGTGAATTTTCGATTTACAAGTGTTGCTTTTACATATGTGGTTATCTCTTTTACTCGATTTCAGTTTATTAAGTTTCATTTTCATGTTATCTTCATTCTATAATATGTCAGTTTCAAGGTGGTTTGAATTTTGTAAGTATCATCTTATGTTTTCCTCCTGTTGCAGGTCTCACTTTTGTTCATTTTAATCCTACATGTGTCACACCTTTGCGTATCACCAAAGTTATTTTTGGCACATTTTTCTACATGATATGGTATTATGTATCATTAGGATATGCGTTGGACACATTCCTACATCGTACACACCTTTTGGTCACATTCTTCACTTATGTTATAACTTGTCTTCTAACTATTGAAATGTGTCATTTCGACTGTCACACTTAAAAATAAGTGTCAATATTTTGTCACCTCAAGGTGTTATTTTTATCCTTCATCCTAGTGCAATTTATGAAGGAATTCTCCCTCTTAACAAGGGAGTAAATTAATATATTCTTGGGCCTCAATTATGAAATCCTACTCACCAATATTTCTTCACTAAGTCCTCCTCAAGATCACTTCAAAATTGTTGCACATTATGATTCTCCCAAGGGAAGTCATCTAATCCTTCTTGCTTATACTGAGTCACTACACTGTGATTTGGTCACCTCTACCTTGCATGAGACATGTATTACTTCTAGGTAACAAAATGGAACCCTTCCACCTTTTGTAGAGGAAAAACATACAATGCAAAGAGCCTCCTATCTTCCTAGTGCAATGAAAATGAAAACCCTCCTACGCAAAGTGGCTCCTTTCCTTTGGCCTCCTTCAATGAAAATCACATTCCAAATGGTCAATCCCCACTGTTGAGTCAAATTGTGCTAGCCTAGGTTGAAAAACACACAAAAAGGTAATAGTGAGCCCTTATTGAGAAAAATGTGCTTTCCTTAAAGCATTTTCTCCTTTTGAGCACATGGCACACTCCTGAAAGTTGAAGCCTCACCCTTCCCCCTTCCCCAATGCGCTATGCACCCAAGCCTTTCCTACACTCTTCTTCAAGAGTTCTTGGAATAATAGGGAAGGTTGAAGGAAGCCTCCTCCATTTATTTGACCATTCAAACTATGTTTTCCTAGAATTAGCTTATCGTTTGTGTGCATGACACAGTCTTGAAGGTCGAAGCTTTCACTTTCCCCATTTTCCAATGCACTGTGTGCCTTATCCTTCCTTCAAAAATTCATTTTAGTGCATGGCATAGTAGGGAAGGATGAAGTATGTTTCCTCTAAATCCTCTACTATTTAAACTATTCTTTCAAGTCTCCCTTTCTTTTCTTTAAAGCATATGACACACTCTTGAAGGCTTAAGCCTTCTTCATTCCTCCTTCATGCTTCCCCAGTTCGCTAGACCAAGGAAAACTCTTTTTCATAGTGCATGGTGTAGTAAATATGAACAATGGAGCCATCCTAATCCACTCATGAGTTTGACTACACCCTCCTAATCAAGCCTCCTTCTTTTAACACTCTCACAAGCCTATTATGAGTTGTTCTTTCCATGAGCTAGGTAGTAATATAATAGATATTTTAAGGATGATATTTCCTAGTATGAAAAGGTGATGCTGAAGAGCTAGATATCAAGGAGAAAGCATACAAAAACACCTGTGGAGAAAAAGAAGAAAACGAAGATATCAAGGAGACATGAAGTAGAACATGGACCAAGATATAAAGAAGACATTGCATGATGAATTAGAGGATTGCGATATTTTTCAAAGACCTTTTGGAGGGTTAATGAGCATAAAAAAGTGGATACTTCAGGAAGATGAAGCATATATCAAATCTATCGTCAAGAATGTAAGATGAAGCACCAAGGAAGATATCTTGGCATTTTCACCTCATCATAAAGTCCATGTCATTATTATGAAGTTGTAACTTGTACAAGTGTCATCATAATAGTTAATGTGTGTCCTTGTGTCATGCCACATCATCATGTGGAATGTAGTGATGTATTCTCAAGAAAAGGATAAAATGTAATGTGTGGAACTCTAAGAGTCATATGTCAAATATGAAAATTCACTTAGTCATATATGGAAAAAATGTCTTCAAGAGAAGTCAAAAAGTCATTTAGAAGTTCAAGAGTTGCATAGAAGTCAAAAGGTCATAATATAAGTCCAAGATTTATGAGGGTAACTCAAGATTCATGGGGATGTGAAAGGTCATTTCTCTTGTTATAAAAGCAACCTCATAACTCAAGCAAAAGGATTTTAGAGGTTTAAGCTTTGGAGAGATAGTCTTGGCTTCTCTACTTGGCATAAGAGAGAAAACTATTATTTGGAGAAGAAAGAAGTGACATAATGTTCCACTACTGGAACTAGTGCCTCATCATTATAAGTGTGTACTTGGATCTTTCACCTAAAGAAACTAGTGCCTTTACATGCTTTATTTTTATTCAAGAAAAATAATAATATATAGTCCTCTTCATCTTCATCAAGTCTATCAATTAACTTTCCTCATTCTCAAATAATTAAAATTCATTATAAATCAATAATATAGGTAGATATAGAGGTAAATATATAAATATCATTATAAATTAGACATAATTTATAGCTCAGTGAAAAGGATCATTTATCCTCGTGTGGAAATCGAGCCCACATACCAGTCATAGAATATAATTGCAAATGAAAGAAGGTCTAATTAGGTCCTGTGATTGGGTTTCCTCCCTCATTGATCATTCCAACAATATTCCCATTTAGGGCATCAAAAATCTGATATATGCAACATGTTCTTCCAGCCCCACGAATCTCCCATCTATCGAATGAGGGATACTATGAATAGACTCATTGGCCATGGCTAATATTTTATAAACTTCTTCTTAAACACTTGTTGGATCAGCTACAACTTCCTATGAGATTCCCAAAATTATTTTACTATGATATCAATATGATATGTAAATTAATATGGATATTACATTAGATATTTTGTCACAACAAATCTAATAAAAATATCTAAAATCTATTTTATGAAGGTGAAATTACTTTAGATTCTAGATTTTTTAATGATTGTTTTTTCTTTTGTGCTTGAAATAAATAAAATATAGACAATAGTTAACAATGAATGTAATCACACACCATCCATAATTGGCACACATATTTTCTCTAGAAAACCCTTACAATAAGAAACTCAAAAGGTGAGGTTGCAATTCTCTCCTCTCTGTGGAAGGGAAAAATGCAAGTAGAAAGGAAAATACACTTTGTATGAGGTTACCTTAGACTTGTGACCTATTAGACCAACACAAAAAACTAACTTCCTCTATCATAATTAGAGGAAATTTCAACCTAAAAGTGGTCTCCTAAGAAAAAGGCAAGAAATAATTAAAAAAAAAATCCATGTAGACGATTTTTTAATATTACTTTACTTTTATCTATGTTCCACAATATTTATTAGCATGAGAAAAATTTAATATTTTTGAATGCATCCATAGTTGTAATTCAAAATAATAAAAAAATGTTTCTGAATATATAACATTTTAACAATGTTTTTCTTATCATTTTTAATATAATATTTCTAATTTTTTACTTTTGTCGAAATCCCTCAATATATGACACTTTTATTAAATTAAATTTCTATATAATTTGTATATTTAAACTTAATTATATATATATATATATATATATATATATATTGGAATCGGGTAATTTTTCACATCTTTTGAACTATTTAACTATTTTTTAGGTGTTTTTTTGCATGGTTATTAATGTCAAATGGCCCTCATTTTTAATTTATATTTTCTACTAAAATTAAGATGTACATTGCATTAAAACTTTTCTGATATTCTAGTTCATATGGGTAAGGCAGGTAAATAATATTAATCAAATATTTCACCATACCCAAGTTAATAATAAAATATTTCACTAATACCCAAGTTAATAATAAAATATTTCATGGATACCCAAATTAAACAATTCAATATTATTTAAAACATGTACCTCTTTTAAATTTAAAGGATTTTGATTGGTTTACATATTATGACATGTAAATTACATCAAAATTTCATGGCCACTTTTAGGCTGAAATTTCCTCTAATAGTGACTTTCTCACTCTTACTCCTAGTTTCTTTGCTCTGTTTTGGAATAAGATACAATAAAATAGAATGGGAACTCTTATCCTCCTAGTGGCATAGTTCTATAATAGCCTAGTAGTCAACTAAGGGTCATGTTTGAATCCTTCAACTCTTAGCTTGAGTTACAACTTTGAATCTTCCAAAATATTGTTCATAGTCCATGAATGGCTAACCCATTTTTCATGAGTAATGGGGTTGATGATGGCATCCCCCTATACCTCATGGTGGTTAAACATAGTGGGTTAAGTTGTGGGAGACATAAATTTCATATATGAACACTGATTGACATGATTCTTGAACCATTGGAAACGCATATAAGTGTACAATTCTATCCTAAGGTCGAAAACATAAGACAAACTCACTCTCACTTCTAGTTTCTCTACTCTAATATGGAAAAAGTTACAATCAAATAGAATTGAACCCGTTCTCCTCCCAGTGGCCTAGTTTTAACATATCCCGGTAGCCAAATAAGGGTTAGGTTTGACTCCTTCAACTCTTGACCTGAGTTACAACCTTGACTATTCTAAAATATTATTAGTAGTCTAAAAATGGCTAGCCAATTTTACATGAGTAGTGTGGTTGATATGGCATGGATCCATACCATGGTGGTCAGACACGAAGTGTTAAATTTTTGGAGAAATAACTTTTTTATTTGAAATCTGATTGACATTATTCTTGAGCCATTGGAATGGTCTCTAAGTGTAAAAAACTATCCTAAGGTCCAAGATGTAAGAAAGACTCACTCTCACTCCTAGTTTCTTTTCTCTACTATGGAAAAAGATACAATAAAATAGGCTGGAACCCCTTATCCTCCTAGTGACCTAACTCTAACATAGCCTACTATCCAACTAAGGGTTAGGTTTGACTCCTTCAACTCTTAACTTGAGTTACAAATTTGAATCCTCTAAAATATTCTTCATAATCCACAAATGGCTAGCCCATTTTTCATGAGTAACGAGGTTGAAAAGGCATCCACCCATACCATATTGGTCAAACATGATGGGTTAAATTGCAAGAGGCATAAATTTTGTATATGTACTTTGATTGACGTGATTCTTGAACTATTGGAAAGGTCTCTATGCATGAAATACTATTATAATGTACAATACGTAAAAAAGAGAGATTTGATCCCCCAAAAATTTATTTAATGCCTCGAAATGGCCATAAAATTTTTAATATCCCAATTATCCAAACTTGGGCATACTAGTTAAAAAGACCGTGCAAGTTGATTCCTCCAAATTTTTGACTCTAAAATCATAGTGATAACTTACTAGAAATACATTGATCCAATTCAAATCAAACATTCTCTAGTAGGATCTAGAAAATTAAAGTCAATCTATAGTCCCCCAATAAAATAACCTTCATTATTCCCAATAGAATCATGATACCAAAATAATCAGACTTTTGTCTCTCCAAGATATGATCACCTTAGTTAACCCCTATACCTTTACAAAACTAGAGTTCCCTCCACTGATTAGAGTAGGATGTTCTTTTGCTCTATGATAAACCAAGTTCACCACCTAGAAAAATCATGTTAGTAGTTGAAGGGAGAGAGATTGTAATCCCTTCATGTTTCCATCATGTGCTTGTGAGAATATATAAAGCCCACCATTATATAATGTATGGATGCATTCTCAATGCAAGATGTAGTGGTGGTTTCATGAAACATGATTGTGGTCGTAGCCCCATCCATTGCCACCTCATTCAAGTAAATACCTTCACATTATGGTAGGAATAAAGTGTGCATTTAAATGCATGAATGGTAAGGGTAAATATGTGAATTTTTGTATTACAAATACACATATTCACCCTCCTATTTTTATAATATGCTACTCCCTCATAGTGTTTGAAGGCCTCTTGGGATAGTTTAATCCCCCCTAAAGGTGACTTCCATCCTCAACCTTGTTAATTTTTCAATATTTCTCTATGATGTATGAAGTTACTTAAGCCTAAATTAGATTTTCATTAACAGTGTATTCATATCTATGCAATATCAATAACCATAAATTGTAACTGAAGATAGAAAAATGCATGCAAAGATAAAGAATACAATATCAAAAACCATGAGACACAAAAATTGGTCCAAGATAAGGGAAAAACCCCACTGTGGGGGAAAACTTTTAAAGTCTTCTTATTTTATATATTGTCTTTAAAATATTTCCATAGAGAGTACAATGAGCCCATTACATGTATATATAAAAAATAAATAGATCTGAACTACGAAATGTCAAATCTACAATAGTAAAATATGAAACCAAAGGATCAAAAATACCAAGTGATCTCAGCTGCCCAAATCTAGATCTAGATCCATAATATTTTTTATAATTGATCTGATGCAACTGTTACTGCATGAAAAATGAATGATGACATTACACAAACAACTGACTAAGAATCAGATTCGATATGCCCAATAACTCACAGAGTCGCAACCTTAACATGTCATGCCCGCGGCTATACTAGCTCTGAGCCACTACAAAGAGTTTTGTGCATGTGGCTTAGGGCCTAAACAATTTAGAATATTGGCCACGCCCTGAATATTTCCTGATGGTGGCTTTACAAGCTGAGCCATGACCACACCAATATTAGTCTATAGCTATAGCCCAATAGAGTCACTACCTCAAGTTTACCTACCCGCAGCCTAGATCCAAAATACCCAGATCTGAAATGTGCCTTTGTCTGTGATCTTGATCCACTGAACGAGTCTCTTGTGACGTACCTGTGTGAGCCAAAAACATAAAATATGACCCAGAGCAAACATAGCATGAGGATGATCTCATAAGCAAATGTGTGCAAATGAACTTGGGGTCGCTTCTATTTATAAGTTTGTGAGGGACCACTTGGGCCTTTGACTGAATCAACATGCGGTTAGGCCAACTCCTAAAATAATAATAAAAAATCAGAACTTAACTTCTCATTAACTGATTGAGAGAATCTATAGACCGATTTTGATCCTCTCGAAAAGAGTAATATAGTTAACTTATTATTTTAATCATGTAAGTTTTCCATTGTGGAATTTGACTCTAGTTTCCAAAAAAAATAACACTCCCTCTCAACTAGGAAGAATTTCACTATGTAATCTTTGCTTGAAAATATCTACATCAAGTTGTCTTTACGACTCAACTCCATGTGTTGAAACTTTCTCGCATTTAGAAGAATAAGAATCGGGAGAAATATCTTGCACCTGCATCTAGAAACAGGATAGCTCATCTCATGGGAGAGCACATCTTTGACCCTTGAATCTCATCAAGTAGCTCAGTCTCAACCCATAATCACAAAATGGGAGAAAATCTCAACACAATCCTATTTCCTACCGATATTCCCATAAATTAATCTCATCAGTCATGTGGTAGAAAACCTACATCAAAATACATCTTGGATGAGATACACGACTTACCAAGAGGTAAGGATCACACACCTCCAAGCCTCCTCAACCCATTGGCTAAACGGGGAGGGACAATCCCAACAAGCCTTGCTTGTGGGTATGATGCCAACTAGGGTATACTCCGCAACACCCAACGGTGGTGGAGATACTCAAATTGTCAAAACAGATAAGGATCACACACATCCCACAAGTGAAGAATATGGGAGCAATGTCTTCGACCCTATTTTCTAGAGTTCCCTCAACCCCATGAGCCCTTCACCTCAATTTCTCACCTCGAGAGCTCAAGCAGGGTGGGAATATCTTGCTAAGTGTTCTTGATCAAAGTTGCCCCTTATCCGAAGGGGCTATGTCCATTATTCCAAGTTTTTCTCTAAAAAATAAGAACTTCCCTTTGAGTAATCCCTTGGTAAGAATATCTGTAGTTTGATCATCTGTCGCAATATGTTGGAGTCTAACAGCTCCTCTCTGCACCATGTAATGGATGAAGTGATATCGAATCTCAATATGCTTGGACTTGTCATGGAATATAATATTCTCTGCCAAATGAATCCTGCTCTTATTATCACAATATATCATTGTATTATCCAATGATTTACCAAGGAGCTCTCCAAAGAACTTCCTTAACCACACAAATTCATAGCTTTATGTGCTAGCACCATTGTACTCTACTTCCGTAGTGCTCAACGCTATTGAATTATGTTTCCTGCTCATCCAGGATATCATAGAAGAACCAAGGTTGAAACAACATCCATATGTACTCTTTCTATCCATGACATTACTTGTTAATTCAACATCAATGAATCCATGAAGTTGGATATCTGTAACAGAGAATCTCAAACAAAATGTGATCAATCCCTATAACTATCTCAATGCATGCTTGGCTGATACCAAATTCACATGAAGGGGGTCAATCATGAACTGACTCAATGTGTTTACTGCATAACATTTATCCAGGTGGATGTTCACAAGGAACGTCAGAGCCCAAATCAATTGTATATACTCAGATGGATTCCCTAGATCAGGTCCAGTTTTTTTACCACACAATTTCTTGAAGTTCATTTCCGTTGGAGTGAACATGGCTTTGCACTTGGTCATACCAAACCTTTCTAGAAAATTTACCAAATAATTTCCTTGTGAGAGAAATATCTCACCAAGCCTTTTCGATACCTCAAGGCCCAAAAATTAATGCATAAGACCGAGGTCTTTCATTTCAAATTCAGAGGATAGCTTCCTCTTGCATTAGATAATAAATGGTTCATTTCATGTTAAGAATAAATCGTCAACATACAGAACCAGAATTAAAATCATACCATGAAAAAACTTAGAATAGAGGTTGGGATCTCAACACTGCTTCTAGTGAAACCCATTTTCATTATATAGCTATCAATGTGAACATACCAAGCTTGGGGAGCTTGCTTCAATTCATGCAATGCTTTCTTCAACCTGCACACATGTGTTGTGCGGTCTTTCGCTTCAAATCCTTGTGGTTGTTCCACAAAGACTTCTTCCTGTAACATACCATGGACGAAGGCAGTCTTTACATCCATCTGGTGAAGTTTCCATCCTTGACTAGAAGCCAGGGAAAATATTGAGAAAATAGTTGTATATCGAGCCACAGGGGCAAATATATCATCATAATCTTCTCCCTAATTCTGAGAGAAACCATGAGATATGAACCTTGCTTTAAATTTTTTTACGTTTCCATCGATTCCATGATTGATTTTGAACAACCATTTCGAAGTCATAATAGACTTCCCATGCGGTCTCGGTACAAAATCCCACATATCTTTTTTTACGATTGATTCATGTTCTTCGGCCATGGCATCCTTCCAAGGCTATTCTTTGATAACTTCTTCAAATAAGGATGGTTAAACTTGAATCATGGTACTAATAGCCGCAACATAGCATAAATATCGACAAGGATCCTTCCTTTCATTAAATGATTGACGAAAAAGAATACTCCTTTCACTATCTTGCAAAGTGTTGCAAAGCCAAAGCGGTATTTTCCTTGAAAGAGGATCACTGGGAGGTGGATCTAATGGTTCCATAGGTTACATGGGTGTATAATCATTTCCTGAATCAAGCATAGAAGGGATATCTATAATTTCCTTATCAACATCATCTTCCTTAGGAGGTGGAGGAAGATCTCTTGCTTTACAAAGAACTTCATCTTCATTGATGGTTACATATCTGCTAATTTCAACCTTCCTTTGACCAGGAATGTATAATCTATAAGCCTTGGAATTTTTGCAGTAACCCAAAAACATGCCTTTTCCACTTGTAGCTTCTAGTTTATTCCTTTTATCTTTCGGTACATGAAGTAATACAGGGCATCCAAATATGCGAATATGAATGATGTCTAGCTTGTTACTTGTGAATATTTCTTCTGGAGTCTTATTCTCCAGCGCTTGATGAGGTACTCAGTTTGAACATACACAACAACATTTGTTGCTTCATCCCATAGGAACTTTGGTTCCTTCTAATCATGTATCATAGCACGAGAAAATTCTAATATCGATCGGTTCTTTATTTCAGGAAGACCATTCTGTTCAGGTGTATAAGGTACAATATTTTCCTTCTTGATCCCTTCCTTCTTGCAGAATGTTTTTAATTATTTTAGTATGTATTCTCATCCATTTTTGGATCTGAACACTTTTATCCTTTCCCTAGATTGATTCTCAACCAATGCTTTGAATTCCTGACATTTATTAAAGGCTTCATCCTTGTGCTTGATGTGATATAACCGTGTCTTTCTGGAATAATCATCAATGAAGGTAATGTAATAGAGATGGCCACTAATGGAGTGCACAAGAATCAAAAAGCATATGTATGAATGGATAATATGGAGAATATCATATGTTTTGTTCTCACTTGAGGGCAATGGTCCCCTTGTTTTCTTTCCACTAGCGCACCTAGGAGAAACTCCTGCATGCCAAGCATGTACA
The DNA here is from genome assembly GCA_034641835.2 of Pinus albicaulis. Lineage (NCBI taxonomy): Eukaryota > Viridiplantae > Streptophyta > Pinopsida > Pinales > Pinaceae > Pinus > Pinus albicaulis. The sequence continues at coordinate 1,503,795,984 of CM076581.1, read as the reverse complement.
TCGGGTATACTTGATACCAACCTCTTAAATTTCAGAAGAGAATAATAATGTAGATGTACCAGTCTGCAGTGCCATAATTCATTGAGATGATTGGTGTTGTGGGCTAATGCAAAGAGTGGTATACCTGTGACCTTGTAGAGTCCCTCAGATCTCAGCCCTAATGTGAATGCATCTTTTAAATGTGAACCAAGATGCCACGTTAGGAATTTACGATTGATATTGAAGGAAACCCTTATCCCTTTATCTTATAATGCAGATATAGAAATCAAATTCTTAACAAGTCCCATCACATACATGACATAATTTAACAATATTGATTCCCCAGTGTCTAACTGAAATTTAACCGATCCAAATCATTTTACAGGATTAGTAGAATTATTTCCAATAATTATCCTTAACCTAGTCTCCCTTTCCACTAGATTGGAGAGGACTTCTTTATAACCAGAAAAGTGATGAGAGGCCTGAGTATATACTAACCATCTATCCCATGAATCTGGTGGAGAGGAACTAGTAAGTGTAGAAATGAGAACATATTCATTTTTATCTACCATATTACTTTCATACTTGGAGGCTTTTGACCTATTTTGAGATGGACAACCTTCTTCATAGTTGCTTGATGAATCTCTTCTCCTTCTCTCTTCCCTCTTTCCATGATTGTTCCTTTGATTGTATTTTTTTCTTTTATAATAGTTGTTGTTGTTGATGTTGTATCGTGGCATATTTTTATTTTCGTGACAATCGCAAGCATATTAAAATTTCTTATGGTAGCTGAAGAATTCAATGTAAGCGAGTGACTTGTCATTCCTTCCTTTTGAGTTTTGACGAGCAGGAGGTCTTCTAGATAGGCCTCCTTTTGATCTTTTTCTCCCTCTATTGTTGTGAGCAACATAAGCAATAGGCTCTCCTTCTTCATGTTTCTGAATCCTTCCTCTTGTTATCATTCAGGATTCTTCCTATCAAAAGACGAAAGAATGTTGCTATTTCCGATAGTAGTAATGAAGGTTTCCCAAACCAGCGGGAGACCTCTAAGAGTCACGATAGCCAGCTCTTTGTCGGGTATATTCTCACCAACCCTTAGTAGTTTATGTTTGAGACGGGAGATCCTCATAATGTAAGACTGAATAATCTCACTTTTTTTCATCTTCACTTCCTTGAGTTGGTCTTTCAGTGTAATAACTTCAATCATATTGTTAACTTCATACATGCTGGCTACTTTATCATACATATCTATAGAATTCTTCAAATTCCCAACATAAGCAAGTAAGTGATCTTGTAACCCATCAAATAAGATGTGTTTCTCTTTGGACTCACCTTTCTTGTACATGTTCTTAATGAAGGCAGAGGCATATTTTGAAGGTTCGGCCATCTTTCCTTGAATATATTCCATCACATTGTTGTTATCATCAATAATCTCTAATCTAACTTTCCATGCAGCAAGGTTTGAAGCATCTTCGAGCTTCTCATGTCCTTCAAGGTAGAGGAAGACATCTCAGCCTTGGCTTTTAGATTTTCTTTTTGATAGACTTGTAGATCCACTCTCTAATAATGCGGGCTTCACTACTTGTATTCTCTTTGGCTTGTCCTTCACCTTAGTTCTGATACCATGTTAATTTTTCAATATTGCTCTATGTTGAATCAGTTACTTAAGCCCAAATCAGATTTTTATTAACATCGTATTCAGATCTATGCAATATCAATAACCATAAACTATAATTGAAGATAGAACAATGCATGAAAAGACAAAGAAGACAATATCAAAAACCATGAGACACATAAATTTTTCCAAGACCAGGGAAAAACCCCACTATGGGGGAAACCCTTTCAAATATTCTTATTCTATATATTGTCTTCAAAATATTTTAACAGAGTGTACAATGAACCCAATACATGTATACAACAGAAATAAATAGATATGATCTACGGAATTTCAGATCTACAATAGTAAAATATGAAATCAAAGGATCACAAATACCAAGTGATCTTAGCTGCCCATATCTAGATCTCGATCCAAAATACTATTGATAACTGATCTAATGTGACTTTGACTGCGTGGCGGATGAGTGATGACACTGAACAAACAACTGACTCAGAATCATATTCGATCTGCGCAATAACTCATAGAGTCGCGGTCTTAACACACCTTGCCCATGACTATACCATCTCTGAGCCACTACCACAGAGTTTTCTGCACGTGGTTGAGGGCCTGAAAAACTTAGAATCTTGGCTGCACCCTAAATATTTCCTGCTAGTGGCTTTACCAGCTAAGCTGCGACCAAAAAAATCTTAGCCCATGACTATAGACCAACAGAGCCGCTAGCGCAAGTTTACCTACTTGCAGCCTAGATCCAAAATACTTAGATTTGAAATGTGCCTCTGTCTTTGATCCCGATCCACTGCGTGAGTCTCTTGGGATGTACCTGTGTGAGCCAAAAATAGAAAATATGACTCAGAACAAAAATAACATGAGGATGATCTCATGAGTGAATGTGTGCAAATGAACTTCGGGTCTTTTCTATTTATAACTTTGTGAGAAACCAATTGGGGCTTTGACCGAATCAACATGTGGTTAGGCCAACTCATAAAATAATAAAATAAATCATAACTTAACTTCTTCTTAACTGATTGGGAAAATCTATAGACCAATTTTGATCCCCTCGAAAAGAGGAATGTAGTTAGCTTATTATTTTAATCATCTGAGTTGTACATTGTAGAATTTGACTTTAGTTGCCAAAAAAATAAATAAACCCCTCCCCATGAGATTTGAACTTGATACTTGCCGGGTATTAAGCCCCACAAATCTACGCCTCACATATAAAGTAAAATAAAAGTTTTTAACATATTATAACTTATGATAAACCAAAAAGAAATTTAATTAGATTAGATATGTTTGAAAAATAGTTACATTTTATAGATGAGATTTAGTTAGATTCTCTTTATTACATATCTTAATATTTAATCAACTTTAAATTCATGGCCAAGTTGGACACCAAAAAAACCTATTCGACACCCATTTTGAGGGATAAGACACCACTTCTATTGTCAATTTGAACGATTTATTGAATTTAAATACAACTTTATTACAAATATTTTTATAACCTAGCACCAAGGTGATTTGTAATTCTTTTTGTACTTAATATAGATTTGAAACATAAAATTTAAGAAATATTCATAAAAGAAAATCAATGTCCATTTTAAATTAAAAAAAGAAATAATAAATATAGTTTAAAATGGAAAAAAATTGTTTATAAATAAACATTTTTTAAATCCCAATATAAAAATAATATACAACTATAATAAACCCAAGAAAATATATTTCTTCATGAGTTATCATATCACATGTTCAAATCTAAAAGAAAAAAAGTGTAAAAAAATACATTGTGTACACTTCTATAGACTAACCTTTAAAACATCTTATTTCTACTTTCCAATAAAAAAAGGTGGTGTGTATTTGCATGAAAGGATTTGATATAAAATTTAAAAGTATAAATATTTATTAAAAATACATATTTCAATATTAATGGTAAATAAAATAAGAAATATATATAATTTCTTCTCAGTCAACTTAAAATTGATATTAAAAATATTATTATAAAAATACTTTAATATTAATTAAAAATAAAATATACCTTAACGAATTCGAAAATTCAAACCAACTAGTAGTGCTGAAGCAGACAGACAGGACACAATATCCTTGTGCAGTGGTCAAAACACAAGCACATACTATTCGCGTTGAAACGGAAAAACACACAATAAAGTCGTGTACTGGCCGAAATGCAAGCACATACTCACCATTATCACTATAAATATATTCGACTCATACAGATGATCGGGAATGTAACTTTTTTTTGCAGTTGAACCAAAAAAAAAAAGGAGAAAGAATAAGCTACATATAAGACAGTGATTGTGCCATTTCTTGGGAAAATTCATGTTAATGTTCCCATGAATTTGACGTAGTTGCTCATTCTATGTGGATTTTTTATCACTTTCATCAAATATCAGTAGAAAATGCCATTTAGAGGGTAGTGGGAAGCCATTCTTGTGTGTTCGCAGCCTGGATATTGAAGATTGGAAGGCTTCAGTTTTACCGGATGGATTTGAAGAACGAACGAAAGATCGAGCATTGCTTTTCAGTTGAGTGCCTCGGGTGAAAGTTCCTACCCACACATCAATTGGATTATTCGTCACTCATGCCGGTGTTGGAAAATAGAGAATGCTCTGATACCATTTTGGAACATTCACGAATACGAGAAGCTCAAAATAAAATAAGGGGAAATGCTTATTCCCTCAATACACAGTTCACACAGAATGCAACAATTAATATTAAACAATGACAACACAATTTCTAAAAACATTTACAGAGCCAAGCAGAGAGATAAAAACTAGAGAAATTTTCTATTTCATTCGTCTGCTTCAACAGCTTCTTCTCCTATGTCTTTTACATCATATGAAAAACATCATTTATATATAGAAATGGCAGAGCTTGAGAATTCAATGAAAAATCAATGTTGAAACAGACAGGTAACAACAAATCATCCTTCTATCATGTTTTAGCATTCTTCATTAAACAATGCATAGAACGTTTTACGCCGGAATTTAAATCCTTTCAGGTTTCAGCTTTGAATGATATCGCATCCATGCGGATATCGCAAACTTTATTTCAGCGATGTCAACAATTAACCGACGAAAACATAATGAAAAACATATAAACTGACGATTGATATATGCGATGGAAATATCGCATCACAACTTACAACAAAAAACATGTGATGTGTTATCACATCAACAAAACAATCGTCGATTTGCGATGTGCGATGAAGATGTCACATCACACCATCACAAGGTTTGGAATAGAGCAAAAAAGGTAAGGGCTAAGGTTTTCAAAGTGCGAAATGTGAGCCGCTAAACGATGTGTGATGTGAATAGGCAAGGGTATAAGATAAAGCGGAAAGAAAAGTTTTGTTGCAGTAATGCATATAGGTTAGATGAGTCCCACCGATATTGCGTCGGTGGAGATTTAAGATTCAGTAATACATTAGGAGGAATGACTAAACATTGTGAAATGCGCAATGAGGTAAAGAGGTAGGTGAATACGATGGGAAAGGATTTAAAATAGAGAGATGGTCGGGTACAATTTTCTGAACATTACAGAAATGCATGAAGTGAGTAGCTTGCGGATTTTCCATGCCTCAAGCTTGTCCTTCCCTGCAAAATAAATTTAACTGATGGTATGGTTGTTGCCAGTTTATTCAATGCGGTGGTTGGGAGTAATTTCCAACACTCCACCTTAATCACAACTGTTGCCATTGACCATTCCCAAACATTCTCTGAGATAAACAATTTTTTTTTGTGCTAATGGCTTTGTGAAGATGTCTGTAAATTGTTCCTCTAACCTGCAATGTTGTAAAAAAGTTTCACCATTGTTAATTAATTCTATTATGAAATGATATTTAGTATCAATGTGCTTTGTCCTCTTGTGAAAAGCAAAATTCTTTGATAGTGCAATTTCTGAATTGTTATCACAAATAATAGTGGTTGCTTTGTCTTTTTCATGATATAAATCCTGCAACATCCTTCTCATCCAAACTACTTGACACGTTGCTGCTGTTGCGGTGACATACTAAGCTTGTTCTCTTGACAATGAAACTATCGACTGTTTCTTGGAATCCCATGAAATGGCTCCCGAACCCAAATAAAAAACATATCCTGATGTGCTCTTTCTGTCATCAACACTTCTATCCCAATCACTATCAGTGTAACCAATCAACCTAAAATCATCAGTTACGGAGTATAGAACACCATACTCCTTCATCCCTTTTAAATACTTTAAAATTATTTTGGCTACTTGCCAATGTGTCTCCTTGGGTGTCTCCATAGACCTAGACACCAAACTAACTGCATAATTATATCGGGCCTAGTTACAGTCAAACACATTAGGCTACCAACCACACTTTTGTATAATGTCGGATTGACATTGCTGCTGCAATCATCCTTGCTCAATTTCAACCCCATGATAGTTGGATTTGGTAATGACTTGTTTTTCTGCATATTAAACCTTTCTAAAATTTCTGCAACATATTTTTCTTGAGAGATAAAAACTTCATTTTATGTTTGCCTCACTTCTATGCCCAAAAAATATCTTAACAACCCCAAGTCAGTCATTTCAAACTCACTTTTCATGACTTCTTTAACATCATCGATGAGAGAATCATCACTGCCTGTAAAAATCAAATCATCTACATACAAAACAACAATAAGAATCTTACCATAATTTTCACCATCAAATTTGTCAAACCCATTGTCCATCATGTAAGCATCTATCCTGTTGTACCTTGCATGCAATGTTTGCTCTATCCCATAAAGAGATTTCTGCAATTTACACACCTTGTGTTCTTTTCCTTCTACCTCAAAGCTAGGAGGTTGTTCAACGTACACCTCCTCTTTCAGCACTCCATTCAAGAATGTTGACTTCACATCCATTTGATACACTTTCCATTTCTATTTTGTTGTTATTGACAACATTGTTCGCATTGTCTCCATCCTTGCGACTAGTGCAAAGGTTTCCTTGCAGTCTCTTCCATGCTGATGCTTGTAACCTTTGACAACTAGCCTTGCTTTGTGCCTTTCTATCTTGTCATCAATGTTTCTCTTGGTCTTATAGACCCATTTCACTCTAATGACTTGTTTACCTTACAAAACGTCCACTAACTCCCATGTGTCATTCTTTTATATTGCTCCTATTTCTTCATTCATTGCTTCAACCCATTTTTCTTCTTTGACTGCATCTTCAAAGTGTATTGGGTTATCTACATGACAAAATAATGCAAATAAAGAATTCAGACAAGTACTATTATCAACTTCTTCTTGCTCATAAATTTCACTTAAATTTCTGAATCTTGGTATTCTTATACTTTCTAAAGATGAGCTTGGTGTTGAGATTGAAATAGATGGAGTTGTGGAGCTTTCTGGTGTGCTTGGAGAAGCATTTACTTGATTTTGCAATGTTTTCCTATTACTTTCTTGCGGTGTACTTTGTTGAGCTTGTGTTGGTGGAGGAGGAGCCACCGTTTAGTAATTACTTGCTGCAGTCAATTCCCCTTTGTCTTCATGTGACATACATTTCTTCGCATTGACTGTCTTCTCTAAACTTCCATCCCATGCCTCTTCCTGTATGAATTGAACATCTATGTTGATTATTACCTTCTTAGTTAATGGACTATAGAGCTTGTATGCCTTGGATTCATCACTGTATCCAAGAAATATACATTTCTCCCCCTTGTTTTCCAACTTCTTCCTCAACTCATCTAGGACATGTGCATAAGCCACACATCCAAACACTCTCATGTGAGTGACAAATTGCTTGCTTCCACTCCATGCTTCTTCAGGAACTCTATTCATGACACTTTTGGTTGGACATATATTAATGATATATGTTGCACAAGATACAACTTCAGCCCAATAATCATTAGGAAAATGCTTTTCCTTCAACATACTCCTTGCCATTTCCATGATGGTCCTATTCTTTCTTTCGGCAACACCATTTCTTTGAGGTGTCTACCTTGTTGTATTCTATTTGTGAATTCCATGTTCCCTGCAAAAATGTAGGAAGTATTTTGAGATATATTCACCACCTCTATCAGTGCTCAACACTTTTATGTAGTGTCCACTTTGCTTCTCAACAAGAGCTTTGTAGTGGAGGAAGTGGTCAAAAACTTCATTTTTCTGTTTTAGAAAATAGACACGTCTTCCTTGTGTATCCATCTATGTATGTCAAAATATAGTGGCTACCACAAAATGATGGTGTTTTCATTGGTCCACATAAATCTGAGTGGACAATGTCCAAAGGTGCTTTTGCCCTTATTGGCTTTCCTACTAGAAATGATTCTCTGTGTTGTTTTCCCAAGATGTAGCCTTCACATATGGTGTTTGGTTTCTCTATGAGTGGCAATCCTTTCACCATGCATTTTCTATGCAACAAATTCAAACCTTAGAAGTTGAGATGACCAAATCTCAAATGCCATAACCAATTCTCATCTTTGACTTCTTCTTGAAAGTTTTCTTATGTGACAACTGATATAACACCTTCTTCCTTCAAGTAAATAATATTATCTTGAGAGGAAACATTATGTTGGTTTTCATATGGAATTTTGCAATGAGCTATCTACTTGGAGGCTTATCCATGATTGTGCACACATCATATTTAAAAAATACATTGTATCCCTTTTGTATGAGTTGTCCAATGCTTACGAGGTTATGCTTTAAACTAGAGACAAAATAGACATTTGGCATGAAATTCTTCTCTCCCTTCTTTTTTAGTATGTCTACTCTTCCTTTTCCCATAACAAAGATCTTGTTATCAGTCTCCAATGTTACTTCTATTTTCACAATTTCATCTAGATTGGAAAACATTGCTATGTTTCTAGTCATGTGGCTACTACTTCCTGAATCTAAGGACCATACATCTCCTTGTTTTTCTTGTGCTACATTACAAGATAAAAACAAGCTATCATGGTTCTAATTTTCCTTTATGAAATTTTCATTTGGTTTGCTAGCCATGTCATATTTCTTCTTTCTACATTCATTTGCATAATGACCATGCATCTTACAATAATGACATTGAACTTGAGATTTATCATACCTTTGACCTTGTGCTTTATTTTGGCTTGGGCCTTGACTTGGATTTTGATTGCTCCCCCTTCCACTTCAGCTTGGAGGGTTGCTTCTTCCACCTTTGTGTGGGCTTCTTCCTCTTCCTCGATAGTTTGATCTTCCTTGACCTCTACCTTGACCAAAAGACACTTATGTCTTGAATTCATGCTCCAATGAGGATTTTTTTACTTTGTTCAGTCTGTGATCATGAGACGTCAGTGATGCATGAAGCTCATCCACTGAAAAGTGTGAAAGATCCTTTGTCTCTTCTATTTCCACTACTATGGCATCAAACGTTGATGGTAGACTTCTGAAAAATTTCTCAACTATTCTCCTTTCCTCAAGTGTCTCACCATGAGACCTGATTTGGGTAACCAATCCAATAACATGTGTAAAGAATGAGTCTATATTCTCAGACTCTTTCTTACATAATGTTTCAAATCTCTTCTCAGCATTTGTAGTTAGGTTTTCTTCACCTTTGACATGCCTTGCTAGGTTGTCTTGAGGGTATCCCATGCTTTCTTGGACTTCGTTTTTGCTGCAACCCTTCGGAAAATACTTTTATGCAATACCTGGAAAATATAGAAGAGGGCTTTGGAGTCCTTCTTCTTATTGCCCTTCAAAAATCTCTTTCTTCTTGTGTCAAAGCATTGTATGCTGCTGCATCTGCTGGTTCTTGGAATCCATTCTCCACTAGCTCCCAAATATCCTTTGAGGAGAACAGGTTCTTCATCGTAATAGCACAATAGTCGTAATTATTCCCATTAAACTGTGGTAGTTGTGGATTAGTCAAGCTTGTGCTTGCTGCTTCCATTTTCATTGTGTAAACAAAAACCTTCTCACTGCTAGAGAATCTACTTCTCAAAACAAACTTTCAGCTCTTCAGTAAAGAACACTTTCTTTCACTGAGAGATTAAACCCGCTCTGATACCATGTTGGAAAATAGAGAATGCTACAATACCGTGTTGGAAAATAGGGAATGCTCTGATATCATGTTGGAACATTCACGAATACGAGAAGCTCAAAAGAAAACAAGGGGAAATGTTTATTCCCTCAATACATGGTTTACACATAATGCGGAAATTAAATTTAAACAATGACAACAGAGTTTCTCAAAACATTTACAGAGCCACACACATAGATAAAAACCATAGAAATTTTATATTTCATTCTTCTACTTTAACAGCTTCATCTCCTATGCCTTTTACATCATATGAAAAACATAATTTAAATATAGAAATGGTGGAGCTTGAGAATTCAATGCAAAATCAATGCTAGAACAAAGAGGTAACAACAAATCATCCTTCTCACGTGTTTTGGCTTTCTTCATTAAACAACGCATAGAACATTGTATGCCTGACTTGAAATCCCTTCAAGTTTCAGCTTTGAATGATATCGCATCAATGCGGATATCGCAAACTGTATTTCGATGATGTCAACACTTAACCCGCGAAAACATAACGGAAAACATATAAACTAGCGATTGTGATATGCGATGGAAATATCGCGTCACAACTTATAACAAACAACATGCGATGTGTTAACACTTAAATGAAACAATCGCCGATTTGCAATGTGTGATGACAATGTTGCATCGCACCATTGCAAGGTTTGGAACGGAGTGCAAAAGGTAAGGGCCAAGGTTTGAAAAGCGCGAAATGTGATCCGCTAAATGGTGTGCGATGCGAAGAGGCAAGGGTATAAGACAAAGCAGAAAGAAAAGGTTTGTTGCGGTAATGTGTATAGGTTAGATGGGTCCCACCGATATCACATCAACAAAGATTTAAAATTTGGCAATGCGTTAGGAGGAATGGCTAAACATTGTGAAATGCACATGGAGGTAAAGAGGTAGGTGAATATGGCAGGAAATGATTTAAAATAGAGATATGGCTAGGTACAATTTTCTAAACATTGCAGAAATGCATGAAGTGAGTAGCTTGCGGATTTGCTATGCCTCGAGCTTGTCCTTCCCTACAAAATACATTTAACTGATGGTATGGTTGCTGCCAATTTATTCAATATGGTGGTTTGGAGTAATTTCCAACAGCTTGATAGAACTCTACTTTGGAGGCCATTTGCATGGGAGTTCCTATGGTGGGCCTTCCTTATTTTGGTGATATAGATTTGCCCAAGATGTGTGGGAAATGGGACTGAATTTTGCAGGAGCAAAGATGGATGAGCAGAAAGTGGTGTCAAAAGAAGAAGTGGAGGGTATTATCAAACTAATGATGACAACCACCAAAGGAGAGCAGTTGAGAAAGAATGTCATCAAACTGAAGGTATATGCAAGGAAGTCAGTTGTCCATGGAGGCTCATTTTTTAATAACTTGAACACCTTCGTTAAAGAGATGGGGGAGAAAGGCATGAAGGAAACCAAGTGACAAGTAATGTGGAGAATTTGTATTGATTCTAGCAGAGACTATAGCCTAGTGCATGATTTACAGCGTTAAGTAAGCGCGCTATATCCATCCATCATGTATCTTGTAGTTTTCCCGAACGTAAATAATGGGTGCGGCACTGGAATTATTAAGCTGTTAGGTATGTGTTTTATATTTATAGTGTTATATAAGAAAATTATAAAACGCTGAAAAAATATAAAATGCTCTAAGAAAATGTACGATGTAGAGTTTTCAATAACCATGTAGAAATATTTGTACGCTATATTGTGTATGTCAACATCAAAGTGTAACTGTGTATGCTTCAAAAAGTACTGAACAATACAAGAAAGTTCTACGAACCGAACATTAAGTAAAAATGGAAACTAAAACGATGTTTATAGTATTACATAGTAATCTAATGATTTCAATTTTCATTTAATCATTTTTATTATAAAAAAAATATTAATTATTGTTTTTTTTATTAATAATTTTTTAATTTCTTATATTTTTCATAAAAATATTGTCATATATATAATTCATTAAAATTTATATATTAATATAATTTATAAATTTCAATATTAAATAAAAAAAAAAATTATTAGTTAATATTTATTTCTCAAACTTCATATGGTTTTGTAATTATAGTTATATTTTTTATTTAATATATTAAATCTGAAAATAAATAAATTTTATATATCCAAAAATATTATATATATATATATATATATATATATATATATATATATTTGCTAATAAGAACATTTTTAAAAACCACATCTCCATCATTAAAAAAGTATTGGAATAGTTTTTCGGTTGAAATTAGTTTCTTGAACAATGTGCATTATCTTAGCACTAAAACCAATCCACACAATGAATTTGCTTTATATTTTCATATAAATCAATGGCTTGAAACAAATTTTCCCTTATTTACTAAAATACATTCTTTGTAAGGTGGGAACCTTAGTAAGTCCTTGCCCACATGTTGGCGGAATCATTCGTTCCACATAACAAATGTAGTTCCACATAGGAAATGGAATTCTACTTTGAAGAGAATAAACATGTGAGTCCCTATTGTGGGATTCCTTTATTTTTGACGATGAATTTATTAATTCCATATTTATTAAAGAGAAAGGAAATAAATTTCAAATTTAAAAAGGGGATAAAATGCTAAGTTTCAAAACATATAAACATTTAAATATAATTCATGTAATGTGTTGTTGTTTTGAGGGGTCTTTACCTAGGTTCAGAGGTTATGGAGAAACCAACAGTGTCTAACTATGGATCCTTTCGACAATGACCTTATTGTGCAGATCAAAGTCTCACTCGAAGCAGTATGTGGGAGTGTTGGAACTAAGCTTCCACACCGTGAAAGAGAAAATAATGAAGTGGCCCTAAGAAAATTGAATGCATACTTGTATCAATCATAAATAGATGCGTACAATAGAATAAGATAAAATCACAACATGCACACAATCCTTAAATAAGATAGAGTCACAAATCGCTTCAGCATAGAGACATCATAACATAATGGGATCCCGATCTAAACAATGTGCAATTACTTAAGAAGATTTATCAACCATCAATTTACATACATAACCATAACATATATCCTCGCGCAATAATCAATAAGCAACACAGAAAGAATGCGATCTTAAACATAAACAATTGATAAATAACTTGAAACAATAACACAACAAGTTCACCAAAATATGTCATTTATATTAATTAAGATCCTTCCAATACACATCAGACTTTCCCTTACATAAACCCTTTCATGCACACAGCTAGCAGAGTTTGCACATAGCCAGGGCTAGGTTTCCATGCACAAAGCCAGCACGAGCCTTTCTACCCAACCTAGACAAAACCCCTTACAACTTATTACAGACACATACAGATTTTAATCAAGTTCTTCTTAGATTGACTAACTACTTTTCTTAGACTCGATATATATATTTATATTCCTTTAGCACGCATATATTATGGTCTCAAACCATGGTTTGAGACCCAGACTTTACTCTTAAACCTTTTTACATCAAAAATCAGAACTTCGACCCACCCCAAAGCCCTTTGACTCATTTGCACAGCAAGCATACACAAACTTATACAAAATTACATCAAAAAGTGTGCCCTAGAGGACCCTGTTCTAACAGGCCCCCAACACTACCAATACCAAACTTTGCGCTACAGCTCTATGTTGTGGGTCTTCCTTATTTTAGCAATCAATATCTCAATTTTAGATTCACCGAGGATGTGTGGGAGATGGGCCTGAATTTTGAAGGAGTGGAGGTGGATGAGCACAAGGTGGTGTCAAAAGAAGAAGTAGAGGGTATTGTGAAGCTAATGCTGACAACCACCCAAGGAGAGTAGTTGAGAAAGAATGGCTTCAAACTGAACGAAAACGCAATGAAGGCAGTTGTCTGTGGAGGCTTATCTTTTAATAACTTAAGCACTTTCGTTAAAGAGATGGGAGATAAAAGCAGGCACGAAGCAAAGTGACCGGTAATATGGAGAATGCATATTGATTCCCGCAGAGAGTACAACCCAGCGCATAATTTACTGCTTTAAGTAACCGCACTAGAGCCATCCATCATCTATCTTGTAGTTTTTCCGAACGTAAATAATGGGCGCGACACTGGAATTATTCAGCTGTTAGGTATGTGTTTTATATTTATGAGTGTTATATAAGAAAATTATAAAATGCTGAAAAATATAGAACGCTATAAGAAAATTTAGAGTGTAGAGTTTTTACTAACCATATAGAAATATGTCTACGCTATATTGTGTAGGACAACATCGGAGTGTAACGGTGTATACTGCAAAAACTATTGAACAATACAAGAAAGTTCTACGGACTAAGCATTACATAGGAATCGAAGTAATACAATCTGTATAGTATTAGATAGTAATCTAATTATTGAATTCAATTTTCATTTAATTATTTTTATTAACTTTTTTTAATTAATTATTGGTTTTTAATATTAGTATTTTTTTTAATTTCATATATTTCTTATAAAAAATTTCCCGTTATATAATTCATTAAAATTTATATATTAATATAATTTATACATTTTAATATTTAATTAAAAAAAATCATTTTTATTTGTTAATATTTTTTTCACAAATTTTATATGGTTTTGTAACTATGATTATATTTTTGACTAAATACATTAAATCTGCAAATAAATACATTTTATATGTTAGATTTAAGACTTAATGATCATTTCTCAGAAATAGCTCTTGAGAACTTGTTGTTAAGAACTAGCAGTTACTATATGTTACGAACTAGCTTTTAGAAAGTTAGTTAGTTAGGTAAAAAATTAAGTAATTAAATAAAATTTATTAAAAATGGGTTTATAAATTATTATGTAATTAAAATAAATATAATAGGTAATAGGGAGGGGTAAATTTTTTTAATTTAATAAATAAAATAAAATAAAATGAATTAATCAATTAATTAATTATTTAGATAAAAATAAATAAATCAATAATTTAATTAAATAATATATAACCAAATAAAAATAAAAATAATAAATAAACAAAGTTACCTAAGAAGGTACTAGGGAGGGGAAATTTTTTTAATAAATAAATAAATAAAATAAAGTAAATTAAAAATAAATTAATTAATTAAATAAATAAAATTTATTATAAATGGGTTTATAAATTATTATGTAATTAAAATAAATATTATAGATAATAGAGAGGAGTAAATTTTTTTAATTTAATAAACAAAATATAATATAATAAATCTTTCGGGAATTCACATGAGAAATTTTAAAACCAACTACTATCAAGATATATAATGCAGAGAAAAACAATGGTCAAAACATATAATAAATGAAAAAATAGATGTTAAAGAAATATTAAAATAAAATACATTGAAAATCACATACACCATCAAACATCAAAAAGAGAACAACCAATAAATAAATAAAAGGAAACCAATTAAACACCATCATAATATAAAATAATAAATAAAGACCAGGTCAATAAAGACACACACACACACACATATATATATATATATAAACAAATAAAATAAATAAATAAACATAAAAATAAAGATAAAAAATAAATAATTAATAATAAATAAATGGACGTATAAATAAAAATAATACTAAAAATAAATAACCAAATATAGACTAAATCTAGGTCAAAAAAATAAAATAATGAAGATATCCAACTATCAATATATATAATGACGGTCAAAACATATAATAAATGAAAAAATAGATGTTAAAGAAATATTAAAATAAAATACATTGAAAATCACAAACACCATCAAAGATCAAAATGAAAACAACCAATAAATAAATTAAAGAAAACAAATTAAACACCATCATAATATAAAATAATAAATAAAGACCAAGACAAAATATATATATATATATATATATATATATATATATATATATATATATATATATATAAACATAAAGGTAAAGATAAAAAAAAATAATAATAATAATAAATAAATGAACGTATAAATATAATATTAAAAATAAATAACCAAATATAGATATTAATAGATTTTTGGCTTCCAAATAAATTTGGTCGACGCGTTTCGAACCAGCCAGTGTGGTTCATCATCAGGACTTGATGATGAATCACACTGGCTGGTTCGAAACGCGTCGACCAAATTTATTTGGATGTGATTTTTACCGAAAGATATTTTTCACAATTTATGGATCACAGAAGCAATATTCCTAAGATTTTTGGCTTCTGTGATCCATCAATAAATTATGAAGAAATCTTTTGGCAATAATCACATTATCATGAACAAATTCGACGTGTTCCGAACCAACCAGTTTGGTACTGGTTGGTTCGAAACACGTCGACTTTGTTCATGATAATGTGATTATTACAGAAAGATTTCTTCATAACCAAATATAGACTAAAGCTAGGTCAAAAATAATAATAATAAATAAATAAATGAAGAGACCTAAAAAACTTCAAACCTAGCCAACGACTCTAATAATAAGAAAGTAAAAAACATAACAAACGAAAAATCCAGTGAAAATAAAAAGAGATGAAAACACGAGAGAAAGGAAATCTAGTGAGAGCACAAAGATGGGATCCAACAGCGGCTAACTTTCCACCCATCATCCCTATTCAAAATACGAGGCATTTTCTCAATCTCAAGAACTTCCCTAAATTTACGGTGATGGAAATGCTCAACCCTAGCAATGAATTTGGATTCTTCCATACAAATGTGGTTCTTAGTCTTCTCCGTGTGCTCAAGTATAGCTGAGGAATTTTTTCTACCATGTTTGATATCAGCAGAATGCTCTTGAATCCTTTTATTAATCGACCGACCTATTTCTCCAATGTAGGGGATCCCACAGGAGCACAAGATCAAATAAACACCTTTCATGCTTTTGGGGTCCAAATGGTCTTTAACAGATCTTAGGGAACCGTGAATGGTGTTCAATGGTCTAAAAGAGGAAGAGATCTTATGCTTTATTAGAATCTGAGCGATCTTCTCAGTAGTACCTTGTATAAAAGGCAGATGAAATCTACCAACTAAATCATCTTTAACATTTCTCAGTTTTGGACCTCGGATATCTTTCATGAAAGCCTTAAAACCCTAACTCTTACTATAGCCATTCTTATCAAAGACCTTAAGGAGATGGGCCTTCTGTTGTTCCAAATGTTCATCATCTGCTGATATCAAACTGGTAGAAAAAAATCCTCATCTCTAGTTGAGCACGCGAAGAAGACTAAGCACCACATTTGTATGGAAGAATCCAAAGTCATTGCTCGGTTTGAGGATTTCCATCATTGTAAATATAGGGAAGTTGTTGAGATTGAGAAAATGCCGCGTACATTAAATAGGGATGATGGGTGGAAAGTTAGTCGCTGTTGGATCCCATCTATGTGCTCTCAGTAGATTTCCTTTCTCTGGTGTTTTCATCTCTTTTTATTTTCGCTGGGTTTTTGGTTTGTTATGTTCTTTACTTTCTTATTATTAGAGTCATTTGCTAGGTTTGAAATTTTTTAGGTCCCTTCATTTATTTATTTTTTTGACCTAGCTTTAGTTTATATTTGGTTATTTATTTTTAGTATTATTTTTATTTATAGATCCATTTATTTATTTTTTATCTTTATTTTTATGTTTATTTATTTATTTTATTTTTTTGTTTTTGTTTATATATATATATATATATATATATATATATATATATATATATATATATATATAGACTTGGTCTTTATTTATTATTTTATATTATGATGGTGTTTAATTTGTTTTCTTTTATTTATTTATTGGTTGTTTTTATTTTGACCTATGATGGTGTGCGTGATTTTCAATGTATTTTATTCTAATATTTATTTAACATCTATTTTTTCATTTATCATATGTTTTAACCCTTGATTTTCTTTGCATTATATATATTGATAGTTAGATCAACCAATCTTCATTATCACAGTCAGTAGTTCGAAACGCATCGGTTTTAAAATTTCTCAGGTGATTTCCCAGAAGATTTATTATAATTTGCTATGGATCATAAAATTTTATACTCACAAATAAAATTAATTAATTAATTAATTAATTAGATAAAAATAAAATAAATCAATAAATTAATTAAATAATATACACTAAATAAAAATAATAAATAATAAATAAAAAAAGATAGCTAAGATGGTACTAGGGAGGGGCAAAAATTTTATTAAATAAATAAATAAAACAAAGCAAAATAAAATTAATTAATTAATTAATTAATTAAAAATTTAGATATAAATAAAAATAAATCAATAAATTAATTAAAACAAAAATAAAATAAAACATAATTTTTTTTTTTAAATTACTTGGCGCGAGACGGGGTCCAACTCTTATTTAATTTCTAACCATCATCACAGTTGAGATTCTTAGCATGTCATTCAATTTCGATCGCCTCCCTTAATTTCCTATGGTGGAAGTGATCTACCTTGGCAACGAATTTTGAGCATTTAATACAAACATGGTGGCGGGATTTTTCCTCATTTTCAATAAGAGCTGAGGTATGGAACCAATTATGTCTAATATCTGTAGCATGCTCTCGAATTCTCTGCCTAATGGATCGACCTGTTTCTCCTATATAGGGAGTTCCACAAGAACAAGGATTCATGTAAACCCCTTTCATGTCCTTAGGGTCGATAGGGTATTTAATAGACCCAAGAAAATTTCTAATAGTGCAGGGAGGTTAGATAGAAGTAGAGATATTATTTCTCCTAAGGACATGCGCAATTTTTTCCATTCTTCCTTGGATAAATGAGAGTTGGACCTTGGAAATAGGATCCACCCGAGTAGATTTTTCACTCAACCCTTTATATGCCTTCTGAAAGGCTTTAAGACCCTGAGATCTACTATAACCATTATTTTCAAAAACTTCAAGAAGATAGGATTTTTCTAATTCCAAGGCGTTGTCGTCAGAGATTCAAAGAGCACGAGTTGTAAGAGTACACAGGACCAAAAAAATTGAGCACGAAAATGATGGGACCCAACATGAAGGTATTGTTCCGTGTGAGTCTTGTTGTGAAAAAATCAGTGAGAAATGGAACCATTTTCATTCCTCGAGAGAAGGATATCAAGGAAAGGGAGACAACCAATGACCTCCATTTCCATCGTGAATTAGATAACAAGTTCAGGTGCCAAGGAATAGATCTAATTTCTCTTGACCATGGGGCCAGATGAAACAAGTATCATCCATGAACGTATTCCACTTCCTAGGGGGGAGTTTAGTAGAGGTCGGGGCCTTAGACTCAAAATCCTCCATAAACAAGTTAACAACCATGAGGGAAAGACGAGAGCCCAACACAACACCACATGTTTTCTCATAAAACTCATCTTGAAAACTAAAGAAAGTCAAGGTGAGGTAGAGGCTAACCAATTTATCACTGGGTTTTTCGCAAGAAGACTCACATGGAACAATACCTTCATGATGGGTCCCATCATGTTCATGGTCATAAATTTGGTGTCTTGTGTACTCTTGCGACTCATTCTCTTAGAATATCTGACGAAAACTCCTTGGAATCAGAGAAATCCCATCTTCTTGACATTTTTGAAAATAATGGTTACAATAGATCTCAAGTTCTTAAAGCCTTTCAGAAGGAATATAAAGGGTTGAGTGGAAAATATACTCGGGTCGATCCTATTTCAAAGGTACATCTCCCATTTATCCAGGGGACAATAGACAAAATTTCCCATGTCCTTAGGAGAAATAATATCTCTTCTTCTTTCAAACCTCTCTGGACTATTAGAAATTCTCTTGGGTCCGTTAAAGACCCTATCAACCCTAAGGACATGAAAGGGGTTTACATGATTCCTTGTTCTTGTGGAACTCCCTATATAGGAGAAACAATTCGATCCATTAGGCAGAGAATCTGGGAGCATGCTGCGAATATAAGACATAATCGATCCCATACCTTAGTTCTTGTTGAACTTGTGGAAAAATCCTGCCACCATGTATTTATTGAAGACTCAAAAGTCGTTGCCAAGGTAGGTCACTTCCACCATAGGAAATTAAAGGAGGCGATCGAAATTGAACGACATGTTAAGAATCTCAGAAATTAAGTAAGAGTTGGACCTCGACTCTCGCCACGTAATTTAGTTTAAAAAAATTTTTTGTTTTATTTTATTTTTATTTTAATTAATTTATTGATTTATTTTTATTTTTATCTAAATTTTTAATTAATTGATTAATTTAATTTGTTTTGATTTATTTTATCTATTAAAAAAAATTCCACCTTCTTAGGTATCTTTGTTTATTTATTATTTATTATTTTTATTTAGTTATATATTATTTAATTAATTTATTGATTTATTTTATTTTTATCTAAATAATTATTTTATTTTATTTTATTATATTTATTAAATTAAAAAAATTTACCCCTCTGTATTACCTATTATATTTATTTTAATTACATAATAATTTATAAACCCTTTTAAAATAAATCTTAATTAATTTTTAATTTTATTTATTAAAAAAATTCCCCTCCCTAGTACCTTCTTAGGTAACTTTGTTTATTTATTTTTTGTAGTCTTATTTACTTATATATTTTTTAACAAATTTATTGATTTATTTTATATTTATATAAATAATTAAATAATTGATTCTTTTATTTTATTTTATTTTATTTATTAAATTAAAAAAGTTTACCCCTCCCTGTTACCTATTATATTTATTTTAATTACATAATAATTTATAAACCTATTTTTAATAAATTTTATTTATTCAGGTGTAAGAATCGGAATAACCACAGTTGACTAAAAATGAAAACTGTGGTTATTCTTATTCTTACACCTGAAAATTTTTATTTAATTAAATTTTTTTTTTTAACTAACCAACTAACTTTCTAACAGCTAGTTCTTAACAACTAGTCTTAACGATTAGTTCTTAATAACTAGTTCTCAACAGCTATGTTGGAAATACTAAGAGGGGGTGAATCAGCATTTCTTTTCAATTGTTAATTTTACCAGTTAGATCACCTATATTTAGAACACAAAATGAACAATAAGAATAAATGCTTTTATTAATTTCTTCTTTACAATAAATCAAGTACAATATATGTAGGGCTCCAACCCTAGATGAAGACACCAATCTTCAATCTCCCAGGCTCCAACCTGTATTTTCCAAGCACTGACTTGGACTTCCAAGGTTCCAACCTTGTCAATTCTGAGGCACCAACCTTAAGGGCTCCAACCCTATATCTGGTACAGGCTCCAACTTGGCCTCTTAAGGACTCCTATCCTCTAGGGCTCTAACCCTATCTTCCAAGGCACCAACCTTGTCAATTCCGAGGCTCCAACCCTATCTTCACTTCGTCAAAATATCATTGGTTATTCTTCATGGCTCCCAAAGTTTTCTTCAATGAGCCCTAACAATCTTCGAAAATGTGTTCACTTAGTCTCCATGTCACATCATCAATGACAACCTTTTCTTCTTGGAAGGTATCACCACTGCTCTTCATCATACCCAAAAAATGATCTCCAATGTTACTTCATGATGACATCCGCGATATATCGTGATCTTCAGGGGTGCCTTCAAGGTGTCTTCAATAGGTGGCCCAAGTTTTGCACCTGATCTAAACTTCTTCAAGGACTTCTTCAAGAACTTCTCAAGGGAGTCTTCACTTTACTTGGCCAACGAGGTATTTCTTCTCAAGTTCTTAAATATGTGCTTCAAGATGTCTTCAAGAATATCTCAAGATAACTCCATATCTGCTTCAAGATGTATATCAATTCCACCAAGAAGTCTGCACCAAACTATGCCCAATATATTGCTCTCAATGTCACATCAATCTTCTACATGAGAACTACTCCTTTAGGCCTTCAAGATATTCTTCAAGATGTGATGTTAACAATTCTTCACAATTTTCTCAAGGTGTTGGACTGTTTCTGAATGTTGTCCTTGTAGTTGTCTCCTTCTTTACTTGTTTAATTATATAAAATTCCAAGCCTTAAGCTTCCATTACAAGTTAATCTTCTTCACAAATGATTTACTAATCTGTCATATTTGAGTCACCAAAACTGATCAAGCCACTATCTTATCTGAGTTGTAATTCAATGATTGAAGAGAGCAGTTGTCTGTGCTACCACAGGTTTAGTCACAGGTTCGAATCTCTTATAGTTGACATGTCTTAAAATAAAAACTCCCACATAATTTTCTTGAGATCTGATCCTTCACAAAATTCTATAGCTCAAAATCACTACAATCCAGCTTATTAAAATGTGTTATCTGGGCTTTCACAATAGTCCACAACCTCCTTGTCTATTACAGGCCTATCCTCAAATACATATTTTAGCTGTTGTGATAATTGTTTACATGTCTGAGTTGTTGTGGCTACCTTACAGCTGCATGTGGTGTTGTCTTCCTAAAATCTGTATTGAGCAAGAGAAATATTCCCCTCGTCCTCCTTAAAAATTGCCCAAAACAATGTTTTTTTGAAGTCCTCCTCTCCTCTCTGTTCTGTGTTTTTCAGATGCTCTTCACCGAAATTTTATGCCTGAACTGATAAGTTTAGACACCAATATATAGTGGGTTTCAATCATAAACGAAAAGACACGTCCCTTGGTAGTGAGGCTGACATATACAGGTAGGCTTAGGTCGGAGCAGAATTAATTATATTTTTCTTAACTTAAAAATTCAATATCTCATCAACCGTTGGGAGTTTCGGGGCAAGTAAGGGCTCATTAGAAAGAGAGAAAAGTCCTATTTAAGATGTTATAGAACTTATAGTGGAAATATGCCTCCAAGCTATCCAAAATATTTTTTCTTTGTGACTACCCTTGAAATTTTTAGTGCAAAAGGTAATTAGGACAAGTTCATTAAGGCTTCCTCATTGTTATGACTCCAAGTTCTTCATCATAGTGTGTCATCAATATCATTCATGTCATCATGATAGTTTAGCATCCATGTCATGTAATAGTAAAGTGATATGTCATCCATATGTCAAAGTGCAGCATCCATTAATATGCCATCTAGAGAGATTCAATTCATTCATGCCATCATATAGTTTCCAGCCATGTCATGAATGACATCATAAAGTGTAGTATTCTAGGTTACCAAACAAGGAACATGATTGACACTTGGCACCTTAAGAATATTTTCCATCTTGGCATCATGCCGGTTCCAGGCTGCTTTGTGACATCTTCATTGATGGTATCAACCAAGAGTCATGGTATCATCATCTGGAACTATGCATCTCAAGAATATTGACATCTCGGCCAATTCCATATTGACATCAATGACAACCTTGACCAACAGGCTATTTCCAGGCAATGATGCATCTCCACTATTTATTCATCGAGATCGATTAGTCTCTCCACCTTGTTGTGAGGATGAACCACATTAGCTGGTTCAAAACGTCGACCTAATCCTAATGATGTGATTGATCCAAAAGTACATTTATCTACATTTTATATATCCAAAAACATTATATATATATATATATATATTTCTAATAGGGCCATTTTAAAAAACCTCATCCCCGAAATTACAATATATTTATTTTGAATTTTTTTTTCTGTTGAATTAGTTTCTTGAATAATGTGCATTATCTTAGGCAATAAAACCAATCCACATAATGAATTTTCTTTATATTTTCATACAAATCAATGGCTTGAAACAAATTTTTCCTTATTTACTAAAAATAATCATTATTTGTAAGGTAGGAACCCTAGTAAGTCCTTGCCCACATATTGGTGGGATTATTTGTTCCAGAAAACAAACGGAGTTCCACATAAAAAATGGAATTTTACTTCGAAGAGAATAAGCATGTGAGTCCCTATTGTGGGATTCCTTTATTTTGATGATGAATTTATTAATTCCATCTTTATCAAAGTGGTAAAGGAAATAAACTTGAAATTTAAAAAGGGTGAAAAATGCCAAGGTTCTAAACATATAAACATTTAAAATATTTTCCAAAACCATATAATCCACATAATATGTTGTTGGCTTGAGGGGTCCTGACCTAGGCTCACAGTTTATGGAGAAACCAACAAACCCTCCAACTACTAGCCCTTTCGGCAATGACCTGGTTGCGCAGATCAAAGTCTGGGCGTATGGGTGGGGGTGCTTGAACTAGGTTTCCACACCTTGAGGGAGAAAATAATGAAGTGGACCTAAGAAAATCAAATGCAATCTTGTATCAATCATAAACAAATGCACATGATAGAATAAGACAGAATCACAGAATGTGCGAAATCCTTAACAGAATAAGACAAAGTCACAGATCGCTTCAACATAGAGACATCATAACATAACAAGATCGATATCTAAGCAATGTGCAATTAGTTAAGAAGATTTATCAACCATCAATTTTCATACATAACCATAATAGATATCCTCGTGCAAAGATAAATAAGAAACACAGAAACAATGCAATCTTAAATAGAAACAATAGATAAATAACATGAAGCAAGAATGGAGCCGACATGAGCAATTTTGGTGTGAAGGAGGGCTTGAACCCATGACCTATGGGTAACCTAGCATCGAGGGTTCGTGTACTTCCTGGTTCTCCGTGTCCCACCTGACCCCCATCACTTCCACCTGCTCAATGGGTTCTCTGACCTACACTGACCATTTTTCGCACTGCTAATGGAGTCGACCTACTATCAGTGGTTCTCTTTCTCATCTAACGGCTTGCGGTTTGACTATGGCTATGGTTTTGGATGATGATCTGCTCAATTACTCAAGGACCCATACTCTTATGCGAACATATGGTCCCTCTCCACCCGTTTTTCTTTAGGTATGCATTTTTATTAACTGGTTATTTCCAGTTTTCTTCCTATTTCATCGCCTTAGTTATCTCCCATTAACCCCTCAACTACTTTCCCCATCCCAGCATTCGACACATTTCTAGTTCCTGACCTCTTCGACGCTCCCCCTGTCATTCATTGTAGCTGATTTTGATCACATACGCTCACCAAATCTCCGAATGCCTTCCGCATATACCCTTGCTTTCCTTACACAAACCCTCCCTCTGCCATCCTCGGAACATTTTCGCGCGAACCCTCAATTTACCTCCCACCCTTCAAACCTAACCCATTTACTTCTAACAATATTCAACCTTCTAAGCCACCGGTGATGACCACATCATCTCTGACACATCAAACCGCCCCTACTACTCCCCATCCCCCCTTCGGCCGATTCAATTTCAGCCTTTCAAAGCTGAATTGACCACCCTCCTCTGGAGTGACCTTTAGCCCCCCTTCCTCGATGGCCTTGGAACCACATACCACCCATTCCCCTCCCCATGCGCCTAGGCTAACCAAGTGTGTAAAATATTGCAACATAGGTAAACAACTCACGCTCAGAGAGGGCATCTAGATGGTGGATGTGCTGGGAACAGTGAATAAGGTCTTGGTTTGAAGAGTCTGTAGCAGGAACTACAGTGCTAAGAGACTCCTGCAATGGGTCACAGAAATCTGGGGCATATCACTACAAGAGCTCCGAACTGTATACACTCTTACTAAGTGATGGTTTGCTCTCCAGATTACGTCAAAGGATCCCATAGATTGGGTCTTGTCACAATTTTGGCATATTGATATCGCTCTTGTTCTCCTCAAGAGATGGAGCCCTTTATTTGACCCTGATTGAGAGTAGCTTAGGGTTGGCCCATATAGGTTTGACTACCTAGTCTCCCATTACATCTATAGCAGGAGGAAATATTTTATAGCATTGGAAACATTATGGGGACCTATCTGGACCGTGATTTCTCTTATATTGAGACTAGCAAGATGGAATTTTCTGGCATACTTGTACATTTGGACACCCATGAGGGATTGGAAGAGACTTTTAAAATTAATTGGAGGAAAACGATGTAGGTTCAGATCCTGGAATATGAAGGAGTACCTTTCCAGTGTAGATGTTGCCACAAGGTGGGTCACGTTTACAAATACTATCCATTTCTCAACACTGCTTCTACAACCTCCCCATTAGTTGGAAATCAAAAGATACAAAACCCAGTTACTATCTCCCTGAATATACAGGCTCAATTTCTAGGCTTCCTCACGACGTCTCTAGATGCTCCATCCTCGGGGACTACCAAAGCAGATGTTTCTCATGTATCAACTAGGATCATTTGATATATCACTGCGACTACATATTCGTGGCACCCTCCAGGATCTGGTACACCAAATCCTCCTCCTCTTAATTTTTCATCCCTAATTTCTATTCCTGCTCCTCATAACTATACTACATCTAATTATTCTCGTATTCATGTGTCATTTATTGTTTTATCTACAATTAACTCCCCTCTGGTTTTCTCTTCCACTCCCCCTACCATCCCTCCCCCCTGCCACCCCTCCCACAATGCAAGTGGACTCATATGATACTACATCCACCCACTCCTACAACCTTTGTCCTCGAACCTCTACTCCTGCTGGCCTGGGTTCCTCCCACAACATATCATTCATCCCTGCAAAAATCCCTAGAGGTCGACACTCTAATATATCCAAGTCCATCTTGCAGGCTGGCTTGGATGTTGCTATTGGCAAAAAATTCTCCATTTAAGGTGTCCTTAGAGTAATAAACTCCCCCATATTGGTTACCAAATGAAGTGCCTCTCCTTCAATAGTAGGGGGTTGGATAACCCTGCAAAGTGCCATTCCTTTTTGTGCCTTTATGAATCTATCACTGTGGACATTCTACTCTTACAAGAGACCCTTGCATCATCTAAGTCATCTATTAACACTCTCTCCTCCCTCTTTCCCTCATGGACCTTTCATGCCCTAGATGCCCGGGGGAGATAGGGAGGAATTGCTTTGGGTTTTAACCCTAGGACCATTAGATTAATTAACTATTGGGGTCGGGAGGGCACCCTATCTACTGATGTCTTCTCGGAAGAACTTGGTCTTCTATTTCGAATCATTAATGTGTATGGCCCCTACCAATACCTTCAGAATTTCTGGTTAACACTCTTACAAAAAATTATTCTTCATGTTGATAACATCATATTATCCAGAGACCTAAACTTCTCTCCAGGTCTTGCTGAATCCTATGGAGGCAATGCACAAATGGATCCACTCACAAATTTCTTCAGGCATCAAACCATTGTTCATCATTTGGTGGATCCCATTATTGCCCCCCCCTCTCCGTCTTGGCACAATTTCCGGACTGGTGATGCCATGGTTGCATGTAGACTTGACAGATTCCTCATCAAGGAGGAACTTATTCAAAATTTGGGCTCCTATAGATTGTGGTTTAGATCGAGGGGCATATTTGATCACTCCCCCATCTACCTTGAGCTCTCTGGTGCATCTCGAAAACTAGCTTCACCATTTAAGTCCTGCTCTATTGGCTACAAGATGAGGATTACACGAGTAAGGTAAATCATGTATGGAGAAATGCACAGCCTCTAATTGAACATATTTTTTCTTCCCTCTTTGAATACAAAATAAAAATTATTGAGAGGATGACCATTGATTGGGAAAAAGAAAAGAGGAAATATAATGACCATGACCACATTAAGATTGGGAAGGAGATTGATTCACATGAGGACGCTACTCATGGGGGTTTCACATCAAAATCTGCAAAATAACATCTCATTAAAATTTAAAGAGAGTGCCTTCAATTATTAAGGAAAAATATGAAATGTGGAGGCTAAAACTCCACGCCATCTGGAGTAAATTAGGGGATGCAAACACTAAAATTTTTCAAAAATTCGCCAGAGGTAGGAAGGCCATCAATACTATATGGGAGGTTGAAAATGAGGATGGCTCATCTGCCACTACTTTTAAAAAACTTGCAAATATGGGCACCAAAAATTTTAGAAACCTCTACAAGGCACTTCATCATATCACAGTGGTGGAAAAAATTGAGGTTACCAGCCTCTTTCCTAGATATGTGAACCATGACATAGCTGAGGAACTCTATGAACTGGTCACTATGGGTGAACTAGAGGTTGTTCTCAATTGGCTTAATAAGGACAAGAGCCCAGGACTTGATGGCTGGTCGGTTGAATTCTACCTTGCCTTCTTTGATCTTCTAGGACATGTATTACTAGTGGTTGTGGAGGAAAGAAGGAAAACTGGCCGCATATTTGATGCATTTAACTCCACCTTCATCGCTCTCATCCCCAAGACCGATCACCCCTCCTCTTTTCATTAGGGGAATTTTGAGGTCTAAAATGGGCCTTTTAAGAAAAATGTACAACCAAAATAAACTTTATAAGAACCAATAGGATTCAAGATGATGATGTCAACCATGGGGGATGATTCAAATTTTTTTAAGTAAAAAGGTAAAAATATTTAAAAATAATAAAATAATAAAACTACTTTTTGAACTTGTATTTTCAACTTATCTCCCAAATTATTTTCTCAAATTTTGAGCAAGAGTACTCGTTGGATGAAAAATATAATTCCTCATCCAAGTATTACCCATGTTGCATACTTTTGATGGACCGTACTACACGAGAAATGAGAAATACATTAAAAAATATGATTGCAATCAAGTTTTCCATGTATTTCTCATTTTTCATGTAGCAAGGTCCACTAAAAGTATGCAACATGGGTAATCCTTAGATGAGTAATTAAAATTTTCATCCAATGAGTACTCCTGCTTAGAATTTGAATAAAAACTTTGGGAGATAAGTTGAAAATACGAGGTGAAAAAGTAATTTTTTGTTTTTTCCCTGTAAAATTTGATGATGTAATCAAATATTATTTTATAATTTCCATAGGAGGCCCATTTTGAGACCTCAAAATTCCCCTAATGAAGGATTTTCGCCTGATCTCTTTGTGCAACTACATTTACAAAATCATGGAAAAAATCATTGCCAATGGACTGAGACCCATTCTATCTAATCACATCTCCCCTGAACAGTTTGATTTTATAGAGAATAGATAGATCCATGAATCTATTGGGGTTGCACAGGAGGAACTACAGTCTATGCACACTAAGAGGATCAAAGGTATGATTCTAAAGATTGACCTTAAAAAAGCATTTGATCAGACTAGTTGGCTCTATATTCGTATGCTACTCACTCACCTCGGCTTCCCTAACCTGGTGATCAAATGGATTATGTGTTGTATCAACTCAATCTCATATAGTGTCCTCGTAAATGGGGTTGCCACCAATTTTTTCCATGCAGAGAGATGCCTTAGACAAAGATTCCCTTTATCCCCACTCCTCTTCCTCCTAGTCATGGAAGGACTTAATAGATGCCTAACTTATGAAAGGGAATGGGGAAGGCTGAGGGGCATCAAGATCACTGAAAAATGCATACTGAATCATTTACTATTTGTGGATGACATTATAATCTTCTTGAATGGATCCCTTGGAGATTCAATGGTGGTTAACTATGTTATTCAACTTTTATGCAAAGCCACTGGAATGTCTTGTAATAACATCAAGTCCACAATTTCCTATCATGGTTGCTCTCCACATGAGTCTTAATTTGCATAGAATAAGTTTCCTTTTAACCCGATCAGATTTGAAGACACCCTAAAATACCTAGGATTTCACCCCAAGTTGATCAACTACAAAACAATAGATTGGACATGGCTGATTGCTAATATCAACAAAAGGCTAAATGCTTTGTACCATAAGTGGCTATCTCGGGAAAGTATATTATTACTTATCAAATCAGTATTAGAGGACATCTCGGTTTATTGGATGTCCTTAGCCTAGATACCAAAAGGAATACTCAATAGGATACAAAGAATATGTGAGATATTTCTATAGAATGGTACTATGGACGGTCATACCTTTGAATGGACCAAGTGGGAAAACATCACCCTTCCAAAAAAATGGGATGGTTGGGGCATTAAAGATATACACTCCTTTGCAAAGGCTCTGGCTAAAAATTTGGGGTGGCATATCCTCACTAAACATATTCTGTGGACTAGGGTTGTCATACAAAATCATATTCACCCACTCCATCAATGTGATTGGATTAGGAATGGACCAAGGCACAAATCCAACATCTCTACAATCTGGAGGGCCATTCTTAATTTAATTGATCACATTAGAAATGGACTTGCATGGTAGGTGGGCTCTGGTAGATAGGTTCATATTGGCAGTAATTCGTGGTCAGTTGCGGGAATGCTTATATCCTCCCTCCTAAACTTATCAGAGTTTTGAACCATTCTAGTATTCATATTCTTCAGCAAGTGGTAGATAGGGATAATATAACTATTTTCAGTCAAGGTTGGCTGACCCTCCGAGTCTTACACATTCATCCACAATGCGAGGAGGCCTGAACTCACTACCTGAATGCTCTATCGGAATCACATGTTAGAATCATCAACAGAGAGGAAGAAATCATATGGATAAACTCAAAACATGGAAAATATACACCTAAGGAAAGATATATACACATTTTTGACATTCATCACCCACTGGTACAATGTTCATGGTGGTGACCACTTTGGAAACTCAAGTGCCCTGCAAAAGATAAACTTCTAATGTGATGTATACTCTCAAAAAAAATACCCACTGGAGCACACCTTAAAATGCGCTCTCGCATTGAACCTACTAGATGTACATTATGCATGATGGCAGAGGAAGACAACAATCATCTATTTGTTACTTTCCTCGTTATCCAAGATCTCTGGATGCTTATCCTTTCTGCACACAATCTCAACTTAATCTGGGATGGTCACACTTTTCTCTTGGCATGGGATTCCTAGTGGCAATCTTACAACCCCCATAAACTTCGGAACCTTCCCACATTAATCTTTTGGGAAATTTGGATCACCCGCAATCGTGCTATCTTTCAAAACAGACAACCTTCTTGGAACACTACTGCTGCACACATATCCTCTATTTATCACTTGATTCTGGATGACCCTCCTCCACCCACCCCCAGAACAACATTCCTGAGGTGATTGACTCTTCTTTTATGTGGGCTTACTTTGATGGTTCCACACAATAATATGGTTGTGTGGGGGGGATGGGGGGATCTTCTTTGACACTTATCTAAACTTCACTACTTCAAAATCAAAATTGGCCTCAGTAGGGGCATAAACAACTATGCCAAATTATCCTGTTTCCTTGCACTTCTACAATTTTCTATTACCAAACACTGCAACCAACTTCAGATCTTTGAAAGGGACTCTAAAATCATCATTGATTGGTTCAGCTAGAATACTACCTGTCACACGCACACACTATAGAACATCTTGGATGAGGTATATCAACTCAAAGCACATTTTGATTACATCTCATGTCAACATATTTACAAGGAGAGGAATAAGATTTCCGATCAAATATCCAAGGATACAATGAACTTATTGAGGGATCAATGGGAGATCTAGGAGCACAATGATCATCTATACTACCAATACTTCCATAGAAATTTTGAAGATTTTCAGAGATAAAGGGCGGTGAGAACATAATTTTACCTACAGATGATACACAACACTATGCTATTTTTTGGCTATTTCATTCAAAAATTATTTTTTACTATGTATTTACCACTTTTTATTTTCCATATGTATATATGCAACATTAATATCTATCAAAACTTATACAAAACAACATATTTTTGTTGAATATATCAGAGATGTAATGAACTAAAAATAGCTATTAGCTGATTTGAATATGCTAAATGCATATACAACATGTAACTTTCTTATTTATTAATGAAAGTTATGATTTTTCTGAGGGAAAAAAAAGAAAAAAAAAACTTGAAGCAATAACACAAAAAGTTGACCAAAATATGTCCTTTATATTACTTTAGATCCTTTCAATACACATCAGGCTTTCCCTTATATAAAACCTTCCGCGCACACATCCATCAGAGTCTACACATAGCTAGGAATAGGTCTTCGTGCACACAACCAGCAGGAGCCTTTCTACCCAACCCAGAAAAAACCCCTTACAACGTATTACAGACGTGTAGAGATCTTAATCAAGTTCTTCTTAGATTGACTAACTACTTTCCTTAGACTCAATCTATCTATTTATATTCCTTTAGCGCACAAATATTATGGTCTAAAACCATGGTTTGAGGCCCAAAGTTTACCCTTAAATCCATTTACATCAAAAATAGGGACTTTGACCCACCCTAAAGCCCCTTGACACATTTGTGCAAGGCCCATATACAAATTTATACAAAATTACATCAAAAAGTGTGCCCCAGGGGACCTCGCTCCAACAGGCCCCCAACACAAACATGTGAGTCACTGAGGCATCTGCTCCTTAAGCTTGTCTTGGAGAGTGCTGACGGAATATTTCAGAGGGAGCACCAGTTCCAACCTTTGCATTGCAGCGCCCTATTGTGGATCCTCCTTATTTTGGCAATCAATAAAAATAACTATAGATTCGCCCAAGATGTGTGGGAGATGGGCCTGAATTTTGAAGGAGTGGAGGTGGATGAGCACAATGTGGTGTGAAAAGAAAAAGTGGAGGGTATTGCGAGGCTAATGATGACAACCACCCAACAAGAGCAGTTAAGAAAGAACGCCTTCAAAATGAAGGAATATGCAATGAAGGCAGTTGTCCATGGAAGCTCATCTTTTAATAACTTAAACACCTTCGTTAAAGATATGGGGGATAAAAGCAGGAATGAAACCAAGTGACGGGTAATGTGGAGAATGTGTATTAATTCTAGTAGGGACTACAACCCAGTGCATGATTTACCACTTTGGGTAACCGT
Source organism: Pinus albicaulis (assembly GCA_034641835.2). NCBI lineage: Eukaryota > Viridiplantae > Streptophyta > Pinopsida > Pinales > Pinaceae > Pinus > Pinus albicaulis. The sequence goes on along the minus strand of CM076581.1, from coordinate 1,503,763,879 downwards.
GCTATAACCATCCATCATCTTTCTTGTAGTTTTTCTAAATATATATAATGGGCGGAGCACTGGAATTATTCAAATGTTGGGTATGTGTTTTATATTTATGAGTATCATATAAGAAAATTATAAAATGCTGAAAAGTATATAATGCTCTAAAAAAATGTACAATGTAGTGTTTTTATTAACCATGTAGAAATATTTCTACACTATATTGTGTATGACAACATCCCAATGTAATGGTGCATGCTGCAAACACTACTTAACAATACAAGAAAGTTCTACGGACTGAGCATATTGGGTCTTCCATAGTTTAAGAGGAAATTATAAGCTAATTTAATGTTTAAATTATTCTGAATATTATATATGGTTTTTTTTGAAGTAAAAAGCTACACGTTAAAGTTTAATTTTAGAACAATTGTCTTTACATTATCTCATGTAATGAAAGAGATGTTGAAATGTTATATAGTGTAATGTAATGTACTATTAATTAAATAATTAATATTTTAATGAGTAATAATAATAATTATTAAATTTTAAAAATTATTGAAAAATAATATTTATAAATATTTTTATTTTAGTTAAGGTAAAATATAGGTTATAGAGTCAATTTTCCATTGGCCTTTTGGTTTTTGGTTTTTTCAATGGTTTTTTTATGTTTGTAATTTTCTTTTGAGCCCTCAATGATCAATGAAATGAAAGAATCATCAATAAAATAAAATGGTTTCAAAATATATATATAAACTAGCTTAGATCCATCTTAAATCTTGATATATCAAGCACCAAGAAGGATCAAATCACTTGAGGTACAAACCTAATTCCAAACTCGCGACCCCTCCAGTGTCAAGAAAGATAAAATCACTTGAAGTGTAGGTGCAAACTTTTACTCAAATTTTACACTAAAAAAAAGGTTTGCATTTCAAGAGATTTTGATACTTTAGTCATTTAATAAATATGAACTTGAGATAAATTAGAATAATTAAATTAAAATTATGAAAAACCATTCACAAACACATAATTATAATATAAAAACCATACAATCTATATAAAAAAAAAACATTAAGTAAATAAAAATAAAAAATTATATATAAATTAAGGAATTTGAATTATTTAAAATTGTATATTATTAAATTTATTAATTGTAATGGATACTTTTTATTCAATCATTTCTATTATTTTTTATTTTTATAAACATTGATTTATTCCACACTTAAATATTTATTTAAACTATTAAAACTTTAAACAAATAATACAATGTATATAACATTAATTTCAATGATTGTTTTGTAATTTTCATTTAATTATTATATTTCATATGTTTTAATTCCTAATACTATAGAGCAATTTCAATTTCTAAGAACCTTATCTTCACCATTACAATATATTAATTTTGAAATTATTTTTCCTATATTAATGTTGAAGTTAGTTTCTTGACTAATTTGTGCAGTATCTTGGCATTAAAACATATGTACGCAATGACCTTGCTTTATATTGTCATAGAAATCAATATTTTCAAACTATTTTCTCCTTGTTTACAAAAAGCCAGGTGAGCACCCTAGTGAGTCGTTTCCCACATATTGGTGGGATATTTCCTTTCCCATAAGAAATGGGATTCTACTTCTAATAGAATAAGTATGTGAGTCCCTATTGTGGGCTGGGCTTATAAGTTTTTATTATGTGATTTTTTTTTTTCATAATAAATTTATCAATTCCATTTTTATCAAAGAGGTTAAGGAAACACACTTGAAACTTAAAGAGGTGGATGTTGACCGGATTTTAGTGAAACAGGGAAATGGAGAAGATATTGTAAGGAGTATGATAAAAAATTTAAAAAGGAGATTAGTTAAAAGAAAAAGCTCTAAAGCTCAAAAAGTGTGTATTGAGGTAAATTCTCCTACAAAGATATTTTTTTTAAACTTATTACTATTTCATTAAAACATGATGAAAAAGAAAGAAAAAGTAAAAGATATTATAAGGAGTATGATAGAAATTCTAAAAAGAGATTAGTTAAAAGAAAAGGCTTTAAAGCTGAAAGAATGTGTAGTGAGATAAATTTTCTTATAAATATATTATTTTCGAACTTATTACTATTTCATTAAAACAGGATGAAAATTGAGTAACACAATTCAACATAAAATAAAATAAAATAAAATAAAATAATTGGTAGCAATCATAGTTACCAAGTTTTAGTTAGAGTTGGATTCATAAGATAAAAATTGAAATGAAAGCATTTTAATTCCAAAAACAATTGATTACAGACATCTTAAATACTTGTACCTTTTGTTAATTTTTTCCATAATTTATTTTGAATTTTGAATAAATTAACTCTCAATAATATAACAATTTTATAAATAAAACTCATCTAAATAAATCTACCACACTCACTCGGAATGGAACTCTACCTTGGAGAGCATGAGCGTGGGAGTTCCTGTTTTGGGTCTTCATGATGGAGCTCTAACTTGGAGAGCATGAGCGTGGGAGTTCCTGTTGTGGGTCTTGATTATTTTGGTGATCAATATCTCAATTGTAGATTCACCTGGAATGTGTGGGAGATCGGCCAGAAGTTTGAAGTGGAGGTGGATTGTCATAGCTTCATTAAGGATAACTAGTTCTTAACTAGTTAAAAGACAATTTTTATTATTGTTTTAGGAAAAAAGACTGGAATTATTATTATTTGTTTGAAAAATTATTTTCACTAGTAATTATTTATGAATAATAAATTAGTTAAGAGAGTTAACTTCATAAAAGTAAAAGTTGACAGTAAATGTTTCCAGGAACTGGAAAGTGGTTGGGGACAATTGAAAACAGTTACCTACTCCTCTGGGGATAAGAGACTGATCCCAGTGAGGAGTAGGGGTTATGTTCTTGGTTGAAGGAAGAGGGTGTAATTCTAGAGCTGGTAGAGACCAGTGGATAGCACTCAACAATCCTGAAAATATTTTCTGGTACTGACTGGACTGGGCGTCCTGCGGTCACAGCAAAAAATAAATCCACTGTTAACCCGTACCATCTAGGACTGGAGCTCAGATGCAAGAAGAGGACATGATTTCCTCTCTTGAAGGTTGGGACGACCACATCTATAGCTTACAAATTCAGATAAGTATCTTTCTATGCTCAAAAGAATTAGGTATTGAATATTTCTCATTTGGATAAGTACATTAAATCTGTTGTGTTAATTAGATATGATTCTTGTTATTGGTAGGATTTTAGATTTTGCAGACAGAGTTCAATCTGTGTGTTAATGAACTCCTATTATGTAATTTTTAGATTTCTTTTTATGGAATGCTGTAAGTTGTATGTAAAATTTCATTATGATATTTTCTTGAAAGAAAATAGGAAAACATAGTAGTAACAGTCTATGTAAGAATATGTGAAAATTATGTTTTATAATGCACTCAGTAGGGTTTTCCTAACACTGGATGTAGAAAGAGATTAAGTGGGAATTTCTAGTTATTAGCCTAAAAGATTACAGTGAGTTTTATTTAAACGAAAAAAAAAGACTACATCTTGCAGTAAAAAAATTTCACATGTAGAACACTGGATAAGTGGAGAGATACACAAGGTGGAACTACAATGAAATCTCTGTGCAGTAGAATTTTTAAATAGTAAAACAAAAGAAGAAAATGCATGTATGTATTTGTACCGAGGACAGGAAATTCATTAATTATTTCCTTTACTGATACGAGGGAGCTGTGGGTCATGGGTATGGGTGGAACCCTAACCCAAGACTTGTCGCTGCCCTGTAGCATCTATATACGGACACATTAGGAAGGTGGTCCAGACACCGTTCATTTTCCTGGAAAGAAAGTATGCAGTGAAATAAAAGTAAAACTTAAATGACATGCACTCTTATATATATAAATATAGAAGGAAAAACAATATCTTACAAGAAAACTTGAGAGAAGACAATATTCTAGGTTCACCAAATACCATATCAATATGAATGGGAAAAAATATTAAATAGGGAGTAAAACTAGAATAGAATGAGTACATGCAACTTCAAAAATAAAAACCTCAATATTTTAAACTGGAGAGAAGTCTCTATAGTCCTTATAACATACACAGTCTCATAAGATGAATATAAACTTCAGAGCAGTAAATGAATTTTACACGGAAGTTGGATTACATTTCTACCCTAGAAGAAAGAAAGAAATTCTGGAATGGAACCCATGCATCTCTATAATATGCCTACTGAGTTAAAAGCTAAGCATGGATAGAATTTTTCCCCTCCTAAAACCATACTTGAAAATGAACAATAACAAGGGAATAGATGAAGTCCCAAACTCTTTGGCCTCCCCATAAGAATCTACAATATTTATATAAAAGAAAACTGTATCATGGAAAAAGCTTCTCCAACAGACTCAACATCAAACGAAGCCCAAAATTATTGGGGATTCAAGTACAGCTAAACAGTATCATAGTTCTTGAGACGCTTGAAACCTGATAGCATCGTTTTTATGAGTACCTATGTGAGCATGCAAGGAATTAGCAAGTGTCGATGTATGTGGAAAACCAAACAGAAAATGAAAATTGAGGAAGTGATCAACGAAATGAGGACCAACCTGAAAGAAGAACCACTCAAAATATTAAGAGACTGTGAAGACTTTACTCTAGACCCTAGAATTATGTTTCTTAACCAAACACAAAGGGAAAAGGAATGTTAAAACAATACAAAAGAAATTTGTAGGGATATACCTGTGTAACGAATTGTATTCTGACAGTAAACACTATTTCATAAACCTATAACTCAGTTTAAGTATTGATTTAATCTTGAGTAAATACGTGTAAGGGAAAATTACTTAAATCCGCTTTAGTGGGCAGAAGAATTTCTTTACCTAGAAATTTTTTAGTGAGAAGCTTGGAATGCCTAAGTGGGAAACATAACCACAACGATGAAGGACTTAACTCTGCTCCGTGACTCACAGTGCTCGTAATAGCAAACCATAGTACACTTTTCTGTGGCCCAAGGGCAGCCTATCTATGCATCCTCAATCTCTTCGGAAGAGAACAATAGAAAAGGTAGAGCCGAATTCCGGGAGCCAGACATAGCAACAATAGTAAGTTACAGGAGAGAAATAGTTTAACCACTGGAATAATCTCAAATAAATCAAAATTCCTAGGGTTGGTGGGGATATCTAAGTGACATTCCCGCATAAATGTTGACCATCGATTATCCTTCAAATAACGGTGGAGATCTCATGCATTCAACGAGGAAATTGCAAGAATCATGACGGTATTCAGATATGTCTGGAGTTATTAATGGCAAGTACCGATAGCACTAAATAGCTCTGATGTGCCAAGTAAGTCTCGATTGTAACAATTGTGATCAAATATTATAATACAGTTCTAAGGTTCTCTACGGACAAAAAAATATAACTCAAACACATATTAACCTCAACTATATAGTATGACAATATTTCTTCATGATAAGTGGTGTCAGGTTATACGAATGAACAATTTAAGTGATATATGATTTATATAGTCATAAAATTGAAGAAAATCCAATTTCATATAGATGCCATGGTAAGCATTAATGGTAAAAATTAATAACCTTAATCAGTATATGGGAAACATAGTAATTTTTTTTTATTTTCCATGGTTATTCATGTTACAAGTGGTATCAGAGCAGCGTTCATATGCTGGGACCCTAAGGGTCAAATAACGATAAGTTGTGTGAAAAATGATTCACAGAGTTTAGCAGGAAACATCATGAGAAGGGAAATAACACAAAAAACCCCCCAAGACACCGGGGAACACCAAGCTCAACCAGTGATGAACCCAAAATGTGGGTTCAGTTAAGTCTCAATTAGCACCAACAAACTATTAGACTGTTGGAAGAACAACAGCACCAAACCCTCTTCCTGTTGAATATGGTACAACAACTACAGGAAGAAATGGTGTGTGTTCGAAAAGGTAACAAACGATTACTGCAAGAGTAGGAAAAGATATTAAAGAGTCTGTCAGAGCAAAAAGACCAGGAAGTGGAACATCAAAGTACTGACAGAGGCATACAGGAAGAAGATGAGCAGAAAACAAGACACAACACCATAGACAGAGTGGAAAGAAGCCCATCCCAGTGAAGCAAGAACAAAAATTACAATGAAGTAGAATCTGGCAGTCCAAGGCTGAAGGAGAGGTTGGGAAAAGATGGCTGCCAAGGAAAGGACAGAAAAGCAGCTCCAATTTCAAAGGAGCCAAAAGCAATAACTTTGAAAATTCAGTCCGAAATTCTGTCAGTAAACATTTTGGTAGGAATCATGAGAGGACTCATTGGCCAGCAGAAGAAAAACCTACAGAAGCATCCAGCAAGCCTGAGCAAGGACAGGTGACCAAGCCACCCTTACAATGTTGGGGGTATGGTGAGGCACACTACTAAAAAAACTGTCCACAACGAGTAAGGAATGACACAGTTGCAAACTTACAGGAGGATTCTACAGTTGGCGATTTGGCACAAAACATTCCTCGTATCAATGCGGCATTGGAGGATTGACAGGTTGATTATCAGCCAACGATGATTGAGTTTGAAGGTAAATTAATGTCTTAATTTGTTTCTATTTTGGTAGACCCAGGTGCAAGTCTGAGTTATGTTAGTCCCAAGATAGTGGAAATGTGTAAATTAAAAGAACAGAAATTTAAAAACTCATGGATGGTACAAAAATATCAAACTGTGTATCAAAAATTGCAGAACATCAGTTCAATGTGGATTTGAATATACTATGATTAGGGTCCTATGATGTTTTTTTGGGCATGGACTAGCTAGAAAAACATTGGACCTTAGTGAACTGCAAGAAAAAAGTTATTTATTACAAAATTCAAGATGTAACATGCAATGAAATTCAGGGAGTCAAGAAGACATTACAGCTACGACCAATTACAGTGTCCCAAATGAATAAATGTATAAGGAAGGGATGCCAGATCTATGCTACTCAAATAGGATATGTTGATTCCAAGGAAAAATCACCTACGATGGAGAATATACCTATGGTGTAAGATTTTATGGATGTATTTCCAGAAAATATTCTTCGATTACCACCAAGGAGAGATGTAGACTTCACCATAGAGTTAATGCCAAGAGCTTCTCCCGTGTCAAGGGCTCCTTACAGAATGAGTGTGCCAGAGCAAACAGAGCTGAAAATGGAATTATAATAACTATTGGACAAGGGCTACATATGCCCAAGTGTGTCCCCTTGGGGAGCACCAATGTTGTTTGTGAGGAAGAAAGATGGAACCATGCGAATGTGTATGGATTATAGATAGCTTAACAAGCTAACAGTTAAGAATAAATACCCTTTGCCCAAAATTGATGATATGTTTGATCAAGTGAAGGGAGCCACAGTGTTTTCAAAAATTGATTTAAGATTTGGCTATCACCAAATTTGAATCAAGGATGAAGACATTTGCAAGACAACATTCCATACTATGTATGGGCATTACGAATTTGTAGTATTACCCTTCGGGTTAACAAATGCACCAACAACCTTTATGAGGTTAATGCATGGGATATTTCAACCTTTTCTGGAAATTTTTGTACTCATATTTATAGATGATATTCTAATTTATTCTAAAAGCCAAGAAGAGCACAAAGAGAATTTGAGGATTTTGCTGGAAATGCTAAGAAAACACCAGTTGTACGCTAAGTTTAGCAAGTGTGATTTCTTCAAAACAGAAATCCAGTATTTAGGCCATGTTACTTTAGCAGAAGGAATTGTGGTGGATCTGGAGAAGATCAAAACAATCATGGAATGGCGAGTACCCCAGAATGTGGCAGAAATTTGATCATTTATGGGATTAGCTGGGTACTACCAAAGATTTATTGAAGGGTTTTCCAGAATTGCTTTTCCTATTACTTGCTTGCAAACGAAACGAAAAGTTTTAAAATGGAATGTTGAGTGTCAAAACAGTTTTGAAAAGTTGAAACAACTTTTGACCACTGCACCCGTGTTGAGGGTAGCTGACCCCAACAAAGAATTTGAATTTTGTACAGATGCAAGTAAAGAAGGTGTTGGGGCAGTTCTAACTCAGGAAGGAAAAGTAGTGGCCTATGAGTCTAGAAAGTTAAAGGATCACGAGAAAAGGTATTTAGCCTATGATTTGGAATTAACAGCAGTAGTACATGCACTCCGGGTATGGAGACACTACTTTTTGGGTAAAAAGTTTGTTTTAAATATAGATCATAACATCTTGACTAGTTACTTCAAGCAAGCTAATTTAAACTCTAGACAGGCAAGATGGAACGCCTTTCTAAGTGAGTTTGACATGGATATTCAACACATTAAAGGTAAGTAAAACCGGGTAGCTGATGCTTTAAGAAGAAAACTACACGGTATATATGAGTTGTATTATAATCATCTGGAGAGTAAATTTTTGGAACAAGTGAGGAAAGAAGTGTAAAAAGATCCAAAATTTCAATTTTTATGGCAACAAATGGAAGAAAACAAAAAGACAGGAAGTACATCTGAGTATGGAATAAATGAAGATCATATGCTAACATTTAGAGGTAAATTATATGTGCCTAACCATGTGGATCTAAAAGAGATAATAATGAATGAGTGCCATCGCAGTAATTACGCAAGTCACCCAGGATACTAGAAAATGTTGACTGCAATTAGAAAGGTATAATTCTGGCCTGGTATGTGTAAAAACATTGCTGAGGATTCAAGTAAATGTTTGGAGTATCAGCAGGTGAAGGTGGAGCATCAACATCCCGCAGGATTGTTGCAGCCCATACTGATACCTGAATGGAAGTGGGAGATCATATCCCTGGACTTCATTACAGGCTTACCATGAACAAAAAGGAAAATGAATCCATCATGGTGGTAGTGGACAGATTGAGTAAATCTGCACATTTTATACCTGTGCAGTCTACTTACAAGACTGTATAGATAGCCGACATATTCATGAAGGAAATTTTTTGGCTCGAGGGGTCCTAACCTAGGTTCGGAGTTCAAGGTTTGCCAACAAACCCCTATACTACTAGCCCTTTCGGCAATGATATACTTGCGCAGGTAAAAGTCTCACCCGAAGTAGTATGGGTGGGTGCTGGAACTAGGTTTCTGCACCCTGAGAAAGGATAGGTAAGGAAAGCAGAGCTGCATTCGGCCCTGTGATACCTAGATCACCTTTTCTCTACGCAGGGCCAAGGAGATTTCTATTCACATCCATGTGCACTAGATCTATAATTATATTCTTTTATGACAGTAGTATAATATTGCAGAAATAGAACAGAATAGAAAAGTTCCAGATACAGAAAACACACTTACACAGATATTTCACAGCTTAAATACAAAATGCGCACAATGCAGTAATTACGAATGATTCACACAGATAGTACTCACAGATTCTGTTCTCTATCAATATTTCTTATTCATCAATTCATCAGTTCCTTCTTACAATCCCCTTCCCAACCTATGCACACAACAACAGGGTATGCACATAGTTGGACTTTGGATCTCCACGCACACAACTGGACTCTAGATCTCCGTGCACACAGCCAGTAAGAGTTTGTTCCCCAAAAACCCAAACAGAAAACTTAAACCACAATTCACGTCAATAGAATTTCATTTTCTACCTTACAATAAAAAATGTTCCTCTATTTATAATAATATAGCCTAGACTTTCCTATGGTCTGCAAACTATGGTTTTCGGACCCCTGGTTTACCCTTTTACCCATTACAATGCTTTTAGGGCTTTGACCCACCCCAAAACCCCTGCATTAGACTAAATCTAATCAAAAGTATTAAAAAATGGACCAGTTTCACAGCTCGTAGGAGACCCTGTTCCAACAGTCCCCCAACAAAATCTTGTGACTCATCCTAAGTCACTGTGGTGGTGCAGCCGCTATTTGTGCATGCAAGTTATCGAGAGTGCTGAGAAGCGGAAGAAGCACTTCCTGACTTTGGGCAGTAGCTCGTTGTGCTATTTTGATAAGCATTAGGGAGGGAGGGCCTTCTGGAGCCATGGTAGCATGTTCTAACATCCGGTGGAGGCGTGCAATGGTAGTATGAGCATCCTGGGAGATCTGGAGGGCCGTATCTCCAAATGGTTTCAACCACTTCCTGATGACATGCTTGGCATGGTGGAGATTCATAATCGTGTCTATGAAGGCTAGACGCTGCGTAGAGACGTGGGAGGGAAAGGGAGCTTCGATCTGATCGGAAGTAGCCTCCTTCTATCGTAAGTCTTCCTGGATACGCTAAAGCATGGGGTGGAACCAGACCGCTTTCCAGAGATGTGTAGCCGTCTTGACCAATTGAGTACCCTAAGTAAGCTGCTCAATAATATTCATTGCTTCGGTGATCAATGCAGCCCGTTGCGCCCGAACTTCCGGGGTTATCTCATGTTGCTGCCATGTAGTTTGGGCACGGTGATGGATCTCTTGTGACATAGCGGTGTATAATCCTTGTAACGCCTCTTGGGATAGCTGCGCCGAATCGATTTGTAGGTCCGTAGCTATTGGGGTGTGGTCGTTAACTATGAAAGTGCGAGGGAGCGAACAAATATGGCTTTCGCTAGTCGTTAATCTGGGACTGCAGAGAAGTCGCAGCATATCCATATATCATTTCGTTCCTTCCTTGCATAGGACTAGCTGTGATTTGACTGTGATAGTGTTGGTGGTGAACCATGGAAATGGCGTACCCTCCTTTGTGGTATCATCCAAGGCCATCCAGCTGGGTCCTGTGATCGTTTCTGGGTTGCGAAGGTTGGGAACTCCCATCGCGCAACTGTGATGTCTCTCTGCCTAAGGTTCAAAGTCAATTCCCCCTGAAGGGGACTAGCAACCAATCATTTGATCAATCTCAGCATCCCCATACCCTCTCAACATGATGTCTTCATTCAGTGGGTTAGGGATTGCCATAGCAACAAACGGATAGGCTTCCCAGAAAACATCAACGATCCCAATAATACAGCAAGAGGATAATAGAGGCAGGGTGTAGAGACAATATGTAGCCCGTTGCGAAGTTATCCTATTGACTCTATACTTTTTGGAGCTATCTAATGGCAGAGTAACCCTTACTTGAAACTTACCATCGATCGTCTGGAACAAACTTACCATAAATTGCCGCATTGATGGCCAGCCGCCCATTTTTCATAACTGTAAGGTTCCTTTCCTACCAAAATGTGGTGGTCTGATAGTCATTATTTATACTTGAGGGCTTTCCCACAGATCTTCAGACTTTGGATGATGCCTGCGTGTTGTTCGTGTAGCCCGAATTAAAGCTAACACCAGGTGTTTTGTAACATGGTTCAGGTACCATTCCAACAACTCAGCCACCATACTTCTAGACAGGCATGCTTTTCCCTTGGTCAGGGCATCCGTGTGTGGCAGGGTTGCGTCAAGTGTCCTTGTGCCATCTGTCACCTGAAATGTTCACCGAGACTCAGCCTGCAAATTCTCCCAATTGCGTGTGGGCTGGTGCAGCTCCACATCTAAATGCCACACAGTCAAACACAAGCCTAGGTTGTGGGTAACCAGGTGAGCTTGTTTGGTCGAAGTCCTATCGCATCCTTGTGATTCCCAGGCTAGTAAACATTAGTGAGGGTTCGTTGACCCAAAGAACCTTGGGACCCATCTTCCATATCGGGCTCCAAGTTGCAGTATCATCTTATCCCGACACTCCTCCCAAGTGCGGTATACTGGTCCCTGCGTATCCCACCCACGCACAGGCAGCCCACGCAGGGATAGCGGAAGTGCCTTTAGCCTGCGTTCCTTGGGAAATTTGGCTTCAACCAAATCCTTAATATTACTTGCTTCATCAAGGAAGGGGAGGTATCTTACCTTGGTAGAGATGCGGCGGAAGTTCCCAGTGACCCGAAGACATCGTAGTGCCGAAACCTCATGCAAATGAACTTGCCAATTTTCCATTTCCTCATTAGAGTAAAAAAAAAATTCATTGTCCTTTTCCCAGAAGAGTACCCCTTCTACCATGGGGTTAATCCAGTCCTGCGTAGTCAGTTTGTAAATGTGATCTATTTCCTCCTCGTCGTGTGTTGGCTCAGTGTACCGCACACCTTCTGCGGGATCCAGTGGTACTATTATGTGCATACTGTTATTTTCAAACACCATGCTGCGCTTTTTGAGATTGATGATGCCCCCCATGTCTATAGCCTAGTCCAGTCCTAGGAGTGTAGGGTAGAGATCTGCATCTTCCAAAATTTCTATTACTTCAAAGACAGCTAGAACTTTTACCCCTGTGATATCGACCATGACTCTTGGCAGCCTACCTAGAGGAATGATTTTTTGTTGATTTTCCATTTGCAGTTGGATGCTGGACCATTCCAATTTAGGCTCTCCCATTCATTGCCATGTCTGCTTTGGTGATACATTCACATCTAATCTGAGATCTAAGATAACTTGATCCATCTCATAGTCACCAATCTGCATAGTTAAACGCATTTCTCTTCTGGTGCGTTTTTTATAGCTGTATAGTTTTTGTACATCCTTGGTCCCGAGAATCATATTGGACCGAGCTATGCAGCTATTCATTAATGCTTGAAGGTTATCTACAGCATGTGGGTTATGTAGTAGCTTCAGACATACCTGCAAAAAGAGCTCAACCCCTTCCTCTATCTTGAGGTGTGTCGGCAGTTGCGCAGGGGCTGCTAGTGTTTCTTTTCCTTTGATGTTCAATCCTTCCCGAGAGGCAAGCACTCCCTTTGCTCCCTGGGTGACCATATCACTGCGTGTCATGACTTTTACACTCAGGTCTACATTCCTTAGTTCAGTTTTAACTCTTTGCACATTCTGCGTAGGGGTGGGTTGTTCGTCCTACATCTTGGCTATTAATATTCGGAAATCCTCAACCACATGATCCAGGTGTCTAAAATATTTTCACAACGGCCTGGTGGGATTTGGGCATTCTCTAGTGAAGTGTCCAACCTTTGCGTAGTTATAATAGATTAGCTTCCCACGTCCTCATCTTGCGCTTCCCCCCTACCACCTCTACCCCTGGCTGGAGAGCCTCCTTAGTTCACGGAAGTTCTTGGTGATGCAAGGTCTGATTGTACCCTATAAAATTACCCATGATCTATCATCAAGTCATAATTGTGATAGTTCCGCTCATCGTGTCCCACAGAACAGCAAAATCTACACCATTGTTGCTTTAGTTCTAGGACATACGCACCTAGCTAAGGGCAATGGTTTGTATCATGCAGTCCTACTACACAACAGTCATCACACCACAGTACAGGTCCACTCGTGCCTGGTCATGACAGGATGGGTTCCCCATTTGTTCTTGGGTGTACCGGACTAGGTCCTCCCACCTGCATGTAATCTGCCAATAGAGAGCATTGATCCTTCATATGGCCATATACGCGACATCGTATGTACCATAGATCTGTGCGGGCATCCTTTCCTCGCTCCTTTCGCAGGTTCTGAATTTCCATATGCATAGCTCCTAGTTGCTCCTGAATTTTCTATACCCCTACTGAAGTATCTTCTGTAGGTGCAACTTCTAGTTTCATAGAAACTTTCGCAGCTTTTTCCTGCGATTCAAAGGTTTGGTGACTCATTGACGTGATCAGGTGAAGTAACAGCATAGCGATGAAACATTCTGTGTGTTGTCTATCATCATACTCGAATCCTCCTTCCCTGATTTCCCTCTTCAATCGCTGATCGGCCTCCCACACCGATTCAAACTCACCTTGTTTGAAGTCCTTTACTTCTGCTACCAACTGAGAGTAAGATTTTGGCTTTCGGAACTATTGCTTTAGAGCATCTTTTATATCTTGAATAGATGTACTCCCATTCTAGGAGTACATAGGAGACCCTATTCCAGCTCATAGGAGACCCTATTCCAAAAAAAAATTTAGGCTGCATGGAATTCCAAAGAAAGTTATCTTAGAAAGGGATGTTAAGTTTACTTCAGCATTTTGCAACACTCTGTTTACAGGTTTGGGGACTCAAATAAAATTTAGTACAACTTATCATCCCCAGACCGATGTTCAAACAGAGTGAGTAAACCAAGTATTGGAAGATATGTTGCACATGTATGTGATGCAGTGTCCAATCAAATGGGAAGAATATCTACATCTTTTTGAATTTGCCTACAACAATGGTTATCAGGAATATCTGAAGATGAGTCCTTTCGAGGCCTTGTATGGGAGGCAGTGTCGCACACCCATAAATTGGAGTAGCCTCGAAAAAAAATTAATGTTGGGACCCGAAATGCTTGCTGAAATGGAATCAGAAGTAAAGAAGATAAGACAAAATCTGAAGGCTGCACAAGACTGGCATAAGATCTATGCAGATAAAAAGAGGTCTTATCGATAATTTGAAGTAGGATACCATGTGTACGTGAGGATTAAACCCAAGAAGAATACCTTGCAGTGGAATTCTTGTGCCAAGTTAGCTCCTAGGTTCTGTGGACCCTTCCAAATTTTGGAAAGGGTAGGACCTGTGGCTTATCGGCTCGCTTTGCCCAGTCACATTCAAATAGACAATGTGTTCCATGTGTCCCTGTTGAAAAATTATGTGCATTATTCAAAGCACGTAATACATTGGAAAAATATACAGGTAGGATATAATTGCAAGTCCTAACTTGAGATAATTTCTATGTATGAGAATTTGACATGGAATTTTATTGTTGGCAGGTAGAGCCAGACGGTGAGTTCCTGGTCGAGCCGCAACACATACTTGACCGAAGGGAAATCATGCTCCGAAAGCAAGTCATCACCCAGGTTAAAGTGTAATGAAAGCACTTCGGCCCAGATGAGGCTACTTGGGAGGATGAAATATTCATGTGGGAAGCTTCCCCAAAGCTCTTTTCAGAGCTACAGTGAAAAAACCAAGGATGGTGTTACTTCCAGGGGGGAATTTGTGACAACTTCATTAAGGATAACTAGTTGTTAACTAGTTAAAAGATAATTTTTATTATTGTTTAAGGAAAAAAGACTAGAATTATTATTATTTGTTTGAAAAGTTATTTTCACTAGTAATTATATATGAATAATAAATCAGTTAAGAGTGTTAACTTCATAAAAGTAAAATTTGAAGGTAAATGTTTCCAGGAACTGGAAAGTGGTGGGGGACAATTGGAAATAACTAACTACTCCTCTGGGGATAAGAGACTGATCCCAGTGAGGAGTAGGGGTTATGTTCTGGGTTGAAGGAAGAATGTGGAATTCCAGAGCTGGTGGAGACTAGTGGATAACACTCGGCAATCCTGAAAATATTTTATGGTACTGAAAATACTAGGCGTCCTAAGGTCACAAGAGAAAATAAATGCACTGTTAACCCGTACCATCCAGGACTGGAGCTCGGGGGCAAGAAGAGGACGTGATTTCCTCTCTTGAAGGTTGGGAGGACCATAGCTGTAGATTACAAATTCAGATAATTATTTGTGTATGCTCAGAAGAACTAAGTATTGAATATTCCTCATCTGGATAAGTACAGTAAAACTATTGTGTTCATCAGATAAGGTTGCTATTATTGGTAGGATTTTAGATTTTGCAGACAGAGTTCAATCTCTGAGTTAGTTAACTCTTATTATGTCATTTTCAGATTTCCTTTTATGGAATTCTATAAGTTGTATGTAAAATTTCATTATGATATTTTCTTGAAAGAAAACAAGAAAACACAATAGTAACAGTCTACGTAAGAAGATGTGAAAATTATGTTTTGTAATGCACTTAGTAGGTTTTCCTAACACTGGATGTAAAAAGAGATTAAGTGGGAATTTCTAGGTATCGGCCTAAAATATTACAATGAGTTTTATTTAAAAAAAATAAAAAAATACATCTTGCAGTAAAAAAAATTCACCTGTAGAACATTGGATAAGTGGAGAGATACACAGGCTGGAACTACACTGAAATTTCTATGCAGTAGAATTTTTAAACAATAAAACAAAAGAAGAAAATGCATGTATGTATTTGTACCGAGAACATGAAACTCATTAATTATTTTCTTTAATGATAAGAGGGAGTTGTCAGTCATGGGTATAGGTGGAACCCTAACCGAAGACTTCTCGCTTACCTGTAGTATCTATACACGGACACATTAGGAAGGTGGTCCAAACACCGGTTATTTACCTGGAAAGAAATTATGTGGTGAAATGAAATTAAAACTTAAATTACATGCACTCTTTTATATATATATATATATATATAAAGGCAGAAGGAAAAATAGTATATTACAAGAAAACCTGAGAGAAGACTGTATTCTAGGTTCAACAAATACCATATCAATATGAATGAGCAAAAATATTAAATATGGAGTAGAACTAGAACATAATGAGTACATGGAACTTCGAAAATCAAAACCTCAGTATATTAAACTGGAGAGAAGTCTATGTAGTCCTTATAACATACGCAGTCTCATAAGATGAATATAAACTTCAAAGCAGTAAATGAATTTTACACAGAAGTTGCATTACATTTCTACCCCAGAGGAAAGAAATAAATTTTGGAATGGAACCCAAGCATCTCTGTAATATGCATGCTGAGTTAAAATTTAAGTATGGACAAAATCTTTCCCCTCCTAAAACCATACTTGAAAATTAACAATAACAAGGGAATAGCTGAACACCCAAAGGCTTTGGCCTCCCCATAAGAATCTACAATATTTATATAAAAGAAAACTATATCATGGAAAAAGCGTCTCCAGTAGACTCAACATCGAATGAAGCCCAAAATTAATGGGGATTCTAGTACAACTAAACGGTATCAGATTTCTTGAGACGCTTGAAACCTGATAGCATAGTTTTTATGAGTACCTTTGTGAGCATTCAAGGAATTAGCAAGTGCTGACGCATGTGGAACCCCAAACAGAAAACACAAACTGAGGAAGCGTTTGATGAAATGAGGACCAACATGAAAGCAAAACCATTCAAAATATTAAATACTATAAATACTTTACTCTAGACCCTAGAATTATGTTTCTTAACTCAAACACAAAGGGAAAAGGAATGTTAAAACAATACAAAAGAAATTGGTAGAGTTATACCTGTGTAACGAGTTGTATTTTGATAGTAAAATCCAGTTCATAACCTTGTAACTCAGTTTAAGTATTGAGTTAATCTTGAGTAAATACGTGTAAGGGAAAATTACTTAAATCAGGTTTAGTAGGCAGAAGAATTTCTTTACCTGGAAAATTTGTAGTGAGAAGCTTGGAATGTCGAAGTGGGAAGCATAACCGCAACTATGAAGGACTTAACTCTGCTATGTTACTCACAATTCTCATAATATCAAACCCCAATACACTTTTCTATGGCCCAAGGGCGACCTATCTGTGCATCCTCAATCTCTTCGGAAGAGAACAATAGAAGAGGCAGAGCTGAAGTCCGGGAGCCAGACATAGGAACGATAGTAAGTTACAAGAGCGAAAGAGTTTAACCACTAGAATAATTTTGAACAACTCAGAATTCCTAGGGTTGGAGGGGATATCTAAGTTACATTCCTTCCTAAATGATGATCGTCGATTATCCTTCAGATAATGGTGGAGATCTCATGCATTCAACGAGGGAATCGCAAGAATCATGACGGTCCTCATATCTATCCGGAGTTATTAATGGCAAGTATCGATAGCACTAAATAGCTCTGACATGCCAGGTAAGTCTCATTTGTAATGAATGTAATCAAATATTCTAATACAGTTCTAAGGTTATGTGCGGACAAAGAAAAAATACAACTCAAAACACATATGAACCCGAAATATATATTATGACAAGATTTCTTCATGATAGGTTATGTCAAGTTATATGAATGAAAAGTATAAGTGATATATGATTTATATAGTCATAAAATAGTAGAAAATCCAATGTCATACAGAAACCTGCATGGTAAGCATTAATGGTAAGAATTAATAACCTTAATCAGTATATGGGAAACATAGTAAATGGTTTTTATTTTTCATGGTTATGCATGTTACATGGATGAGCAGAAGGTGGTGTCAAAAGAAGAAGTGGAGGGTATTGTGAGGGTAATTATGACAACCACCAAAGGAGAGAAGTTGAGAAATAACACCCTCAAACTGAAGGAATATGCAATGAAGGCAATTCTCCCCGGAGGCTCATCTTTTAATGACTTAAAGCACCTTCGTTAAAGAGATGGAGGAGAGAAGCAGAAATCGGAGAATGTGTATTGATTCCAATAGAGATTACAACCCAGTGCATGATTTAGAGCCATCCATCATCTATATTGTAGTTTTTCCAAACATAATAATGGGCACGGCATTGAAATTATTCAGTTGTCAGGGATGTGTGTTATCGTGAGTGTAGGAAAATAAAATGCTTGAAAATTATAACCTAATGAGCAGATTGTGTTGACCAATATTTAAAAGAAAATTATAACCTAATTAACCATTCAAATTATTTTCAATAACATATGCTTTTTAAGTAAAATTGACATGTTGAAGTCTAATTTACTTGAAGAAAGTGGAGAAATCAATCATTAAACCACTTACTAATATTTATTAAAAAATTTATAAAAATACTCATGCTATTATAATATAAGAAAAAAAAAATTTATAAATTAACATATATATATATATATATATATATATATATATATATATATAATAAAAAATAAGAAATATAAATTTTAAACATAAATATTTTATATATATATTTTTTTTAATTAATGAATTTAATAAAATAGGTGAAAAGGAATAACAACTTTGATCATAAATCTTAATCATTGATTTGTAGATACTATTATGAATATTTATTTAAATCTCTACTTTCCATTTAATAATTATTAATAATTCTTAAGCTAAGAGGCACTTTCCAACGCTGTATGAAAGATAGTTGTAATGTTATGCAATGAAATTTACCATCAACTAGATAATTAAATTTTTTAAACTTTTAAGAATAATAATAATTTTAATTTTAATAATAATATTAATTATTAATTATTAATAGTAAATTTTTAAATTTATAGCAAAGTGATGGCCTATAAATATGGTTATGATAGTAAAATTTAGTCAATTTGTTAGTCTTATGCTTGTTAGTTTTAACAATGGTATTCTCATGTAAAATAGCCTATTTAAAGGCATTAAGACTCCTTTGTAGTTTTCTTTTGGCCATGAATAATATGTATATATATATATATGAGCTTAGATCTATGATGAACCTTAGTATTGCAACAAGGGTGTTGCAACTCCCATAGCTACGAGCTTTAATTATCAATCTGGTGTTCGTACAAACTTAAGAGGTGATAGTTTTGTATGCACAAGAGGCTACTCTCTACTCAAGTCACTTTCAAACGATGGATGAGGCCAAGGTTTACAAATTTCACTGTATCAACTGAATCTATATTTCCAAGGAAAGAAATTGCATGAAAGAAAAGTCATAATCTATTTTGCAGAAAGGGAAATGTTACTCCATTTGCAAAAAATGTAAATTCTAACCTATTGTTGGAATTGAGCTCACTACTGAGAGGGGGATGAATGAGTAGTGTGAGGGTTTATTAAAATTTTAAATATTTTTATTGAACATAAGAAATTGGCATAAAATCAACATATGAAAGCACCATGTTCAATATCAATCATGCACACAAGAGAACACACTTTTTTTTGGTGGAAAACACTCTCAAGGGAAAAAAAATGACCCATTATTGTTGGTTCTCAAATTTTTTATTATGCTGAAGAAATTATTCCATAGAGGAGATAATGCCCACTAGATGGAAGTCTCAACTACTAAAATAGTTATGCTAGCAACACCAGATAGATAGATTGTTCTCCCACGACTCTACGAAAACCCATTCACTAGAAGCCACCACGACCAACAAGCCTCGCCCAATACTTAACTCTGGAGAAATTTGATTCTCGTTATGATGTGCCAGCTAGAAATCCCCCACCTTCTCTACACATTCTCTACTATGAACTTCAATGCCCTCAACACCTCCATGTGAACCACATTTCATGCATTTTCAAACTGGGCTCTCAAAACTGCTCAATGTGAGCAACCCAATAGCCTCTCTCTGATCTAATCTGAAAAGTAATCTGATGAACACCCACTAAACTCAACTACATATGTACAATATTCCATACACAACATTGTAGCACACTTTAGCACTCACACATGACCATCAATCAACCAACAAATCAATAGCTCAAGGCTCTCACAAAATTGTATGTAAAATTATCCTCAAGGATCTTGAAATCAATACCTCAATCAAATTCCACGATTATCCCAATACCACAAACACATGTAATCTCCAAGTCAATACCTTGGGTAAATATCATGGTTATGTCAATAATATAGACACATGTACCATGGTATTCTCCAATTCAATACCATGGGTAAATACCATGGTTACACTAATACCATGGACCCCTGTACTATGGTAATATCTACACCAAGTTCCACCTTTCTCCACACACACAAACATATAGCAGGCAACCTCGAACCAATACCAATTGACAAATACTAGGGTAATGTAAATACCAGTACTCGGCTACAACCACACCCATGAAATGACATCCATGCAGTTAAGAGACAACAACCACACACATAATATTGGATTTGGTTGTGGTAGAGTACAGGGAAACAAAAACTTAACACAAAACCTTTTCCCACCTTCTTCTACAACTTGACATGCTTCTTCTACATGTGTACAACTTTTAACATCTCTATCATAGCAATCATCTGCACATAAGAAACTATTAAACATAACATTTTACATAAAAACTCACATGAGCCAAACCAAGCCACCTCAACACAAACGTATTCCATAGTACCTATAAGTGCAACCATCAAGGAGTCTATCTATCACTCAAACTACCAGCAACACAATCATTTGAGAACACATGCCCAGGTTGACATGAATGCAAACCCTCAACCACTACAACCAACAACTGCACCATCAACGCCAACACATATTTGAAAAAATTTAAAGGCTACATTACTTGCAAGAATTTAAAGGCTACACTACTTACAAAAATGTAAACATTAATCTATTTGGAGAATGGAAATGTTGTGTTAAAAGGAAACCTAAACTATGGAATGGAAATAACAATGCTTGAAATAGAAACCCTAGCATATGAAGCATAGAACAAAGACAACCAACCTAATATACCTTGCATAAATAAAGATACCATGTAGTCAATATTTAACCATTGCATTCTAAAGAAATCATATCTAATGATAGAGGTCATTAGATATTTCATGAGGCAATCAAGAAAATCATCACTATGTTATCTAATTTATAATTTTTTCCATTAAGAGTAATTGTTAAAATGTGTTGTAATGGTAAAAATAAAATTCCTAAGTGGTATTTAGTGTTCCTCAATTATGTTTTCAGAGCCTAAGGGCCATTATTCAAGGCAAGGAGGAAATAATTGAACTTCAAGTGAAAATATGGTCAACTTTACACGGTGCTACATGATGTTACATGATTGCCCTGTTTTGCGACAGAATTGAATCTATGATCATTCTAAGGGTTAGAAATGTGATCTAAAGTTGGGGAAGGGTAATGGAGGGTAGATTAAAGTTGCATGAGGCCCTTTCCAAGATTATTATCCTTCATGGGCCCATATTTCATAAGAACTAATGCACACGGTTGCATTCCATAAACCAAAAATGTACTCTCGGTGAACAATTTTTTGAGGGAGTTCTTGAGGTTGAAGAAATGAGATGGTGATGGGATAAGGAGTGTGAATGAATATTCCAACCTTACAAAAAAAAATCATTTCCTGCAAACCACAGAAAGGTACACAACTTTTCTAAACAACCAAAGCATGTTAACAATGTAAATTGTTGAAAATTGAAATAGCAAAGAAAGGATGAGTTGAATTTTATTGGGAATCTAATTATTGAATTTAGATGCAACCTATCTAGAAATATTAATGATGCCTACATCCACTAGAATTTATAATTCATATGTTCAAATAAAACTACTAAACCAATCACTAGGCTACAGAAAACAAAGATGCGAGAAAGAAGAACTAATATGAGGTATAACTAATGGAAATAAAAGTGACTATGTCCCTTTGTCTTGCCAATACATTATCCTTAACCACACTTTCCACAAGAGATGTGGTTGATAGACATGCACAATAAATTTTCATTAACAAATGTTGTTAAGAAAGGAAGAAAATGTTGATAGGAAATAAAATGCATAAATAAAATAAAAATGAGAGAGACTAGAGCATCTCGGTTGGGCCTTAACCTAAGCAGACTCAACCCTATACAACAAGCTCAGATGGAAGGTAACAACAAAACTATCATTAATAGTAAATATTTTTTAATTACAGGATGAAAATAAATGAAAATGACATGATCAAGCTCCTAGCTCTTCGTAGTCCCTATTTGCTTCAAAATTTTGAATCCTATTAAGCCCTTGGGCTTCCTTATTTATACAAAATGATTAAGGGGTAGCCTCCTTGGAAACAAGGTTTATTCGTTCAAACAATCCCTATAAAGGTGGTTCTATATCTTTGAGGTCCACGCAATCCTCGAGTGCATCAATTTTTAGTGGATCTTCAAACAATGGGTGAGTAAATTCAAGGACCAAGTCGAGTTGTATGTGAGTAAATGTAGGGGACAAACCTCCTACATATTCTCCAGTTTTCTCCAACACATCTATTCCTAGTAAATTCACTCAAATGTATTATTTTCCTACACATTAATCACATTAGATGATGATATATGACAATAATTCTTTAATCTTCGTTATAAACACATAATATTTAAAAAGATGTCATTAAATGTGAATAAAGAGGTGAATATAGGAATAATTAAGGCCGGATGGGGCTTATTATTTACTTATTAATAAGCTACTGTGGATCTATCTACAAGCTACAACACCGTAGTGGTATTCCTCAAAGCTCCTTGGAGATTGAGCTTCAACATATTTTCGTTGATCATGACATTGATTACAACCCAAAGGTAAATTAGTGTGTTTGGGACTGAAATATTATTATTGCACACATATAGTAATAGGATACTAGGATATAAGTACTTTGGGAAGAGAACCCTCACAAGCATTAGATCATAGAACTTACCAACAACATTAATATTAGGGAAATCTATTTTTATTTTTCCATGCCTCTTGAAACACTCTTCCTTGAGAATATTTTTGTAAGTGGGGAAATCTTTGATGGCCTAGAGAAGGGGTATTTTAACACAATTTTTTTAGTTTTCCCAGAAGTTTAGCCTCTTATGGGGTGTGTTGTTTAGGTTGGACAAACCTTTCAAGATAGGAAGGCATACTGGATTGAGGTAAATTATACTCCTATTCTTCAAGATCTTCAAGTGGATGAGGTGGGTGAGGATATGTATGTACCTTCCCAAACCTAAGGTTGATCTCTTGGATATCCACAACATAAGAAAGATAGGATGTTTCCCCACTATAATTTTTTTTTTTAACTTTTGTTCGGGTTCGGATTAGATTGAGCAGGAATATGACGTTTCTTGGGTGGATTGTTGTGGGGTAGTTGTGCTTGAGGTGGAGGAGGAGGCATTAAAGTAGGAGGTTGGGTTTCCTGAGGCCTCCATCCTTGTGAAGGGTTTCCCCATTGAGGAGGTTGAGGATGGTATGTATGGAAGAGTGAATTAATAGGATGAGGAGAATACTGAGGAGAATAGGACCAAGTAGAGGGCATAGGACAAGAAGTACTGTAAAACTGTTGTGTTCATCAGATAGGATTTATGTTATTGGTAGGATTTTAGATTTTGTAGAGAGAGTTCAATATCTGACTTAATGAACTCCTATTATGTCATTTTCAAGTTTCTTTTTATGGAATGTTATAAGTTGTATGTAAAATTTCATTATGATATTTTCTTGAAAGCAAACAGGAAAAAACGGTAGTAACAATCTATGTAAGAAGATGTGAAAATTATGTTTTATAATGCACTCAGTAGGGTTTGCCAAACACTGGATGTAAAAAGAGATTAAGTGGGAATTTTTATTTATCGGCCTAAAATATTACATTGAGTTTTATTTAAACAAAAAAAAACTACATCATGCAGTAAAAAAAATTCACTTGTAAAACACCGAATAAGTGGAGAGATACATAGGGTGTAACTACACTGAAATTTATGTGCAGTCTAATTTTTAAACAGTAAAACAAAATAAGAAAATGCATGTATGTATTTGTACCGAGAACAGGAAATTCATTAATTATTTTCTTTAATGATAAGAGGGAGCTGCCGGTCATGCGTATGCATGGAACCCTAACCCAAGACCCGTCGCTTACCTGTAGCATCTATACATGGACACATTAGGAAGGTGGTTTTGACACCGGTTAGTTACCTCGAAAGAAATTATGCAGTGAAATAAAATTAAAACTTAAATGGCATGCACTCTTATATATATAAATATAGAAGGAAAAATAGTATATTACAAGAAAACCTGAGAGAAGACTGTATTCCAAGTTCAACAAATACCATATCAATATGAATGAGAAAAAAAGATTAAATAGGGAGTATAACTAGAACAGAATGAGTACATTCAACTTCAAAAATCAAAACCTTAGTATATTAAACTCGAGAGAAGTCTCTATAGTCCTTATAACATACGCAGTCTCATAAGATGAATATAAACTTCAGAGCGGTAAATGAATTTTACATAGCAGTTGCATTACATTTCTACCCCAAAAGAAAGAAAGAAATTCTGGAATGGAACCCAAGCATCTTTGTAGTATGCATGCTGAGTTAAAAGTTAAGTATGGACAGAATATTTCCCCTCCTAAAACCATACTTGAAAATTAACAATAACAAGGGAATAGCTGAAGTCCCAAAGGCTTCGACCTCCCCATAAGAATCTACAAGATTTATATAGAAGAAAAATGTATCATGGCAAAAGCGTATCCAGTAGACTCAACATCAAACAAAGGCCAAAATTAACGGGGATTCAAGTACAGCTAAACGGTATCAGAGTTCTTTAGATGCTTGAAACCTAATAGCATAGTTTTTATGAGTACCTGTGTGAGCATGCAAGGAATTAGCAAGTTCCGACACATGTGGAACCCCAAACAGAAAACTTAAAGTGAGGAAGCGGTCGATGAAATGAGGACCAACCTGAAAGCAGAACCATTCAAAAGATTAAGAGATTGTAAAGACTTTACTCTAGACCCTAGAATTATGTTTCTTAACTCAAACACAAAGAGAAAAGGAATGTTAAAAAAATAAAAAAGAAATTGGTAGAGTTATACCTGTGTAAAGATTTGTATTCTGACAGTAAATGCCAGTTCATAACCCTGTAACTCAGTTTAAGTATTGATTTAATCCTGAGTAAATACATGTAAGGGAAAATTACATAAATCTGGTTTAGTGGGCAGAAGAATTTATTTACCTGGAAAATTTGCAGTGAGAAGCTTGGAATGCCAAAGTGGGTAGCATAATTGCAATGATGAAGGAATTAACTCTGCTCCGTGACTCACATTTCTCGTAATAACAAACCATAGTACACTTTTCTACGACCCAAGGATGACCTATCTGTGCATCCTCAATCTCTTCGGAAGAGAACAATAGAAGAGGCAGAGCCGAAGTCCGGGAGCCGAACATAGCAACAGTAGTAAGTTATAGGAGCGAAAGAGTTTAACCACTGGAATAATATTGAACAACTCAAAATTCCTAAGGTTGGCGGGGATATCTAAGTGACATTCCCGCCTTAATGCTGACCATCGATTATCCTTCAGATAACCGTGGAGATCTCATGCATTCAACGAGGAAATCACAAGAATCATGATGGTCCTTAGATATGTCTGGAGTTATTAATGGCAAGTACCGACAGCACTAAATAGCTCTAACGTGCCAAGTAAGTCTCGTTTGTAATGAATGTAATCAAATATTCTAAAACAATTCTAAGGTTCTGTGCGGATGAAAAAAATACAAATAAAAAAACATATTAACCCAAGCTATATAGTATGACAAGATTTCTTCATGATAAGTGGTGCAAGGTTATACGAATGAACAATTTAAGTGATATATGATTTATATAGTCATAAAATTGAAGAAAATCCAATGTCATATAGAAAACACTGTTGCCGATGAAATAGGTAACATGACCTCAAAACGGGAACTCTAGCCCAAAAAGACTCAAAAAACATGAAAAAACACCACAACAACAAAAAAAGTGTATTCCAGAACGCACTTGGTTTTTTTTTAAGGTCAAATTTCAACATTTTATAAAATTATGCTAAAAACAAAATTGTTTTTTGAAAAAAGGATTGAAAAAACATCCTCAAAACAAAACTAGTTGATGCTGGAATAACAAAAAAAAAAAAAATTGTGTCATATTTTTGACATTTTTAAAAATAGAAATAACATTTTTTAATTATTAAAATTCAAACATTAAAAAAAACCTAAAATTTAAGAAAAAAAATCAATTTAAAAAATAAAAACATTTTAAAGCTTAAACTTTAAAAATATATAGGAATAAAAAAATCAAAATAAAATCAAAATAAAAATTTTAATTCAAACATTAAAAAAAACATAAAGAAAAAAATTAAAAAATTAAAAATTAAAAAATTAAAAATTAAAAAAAAAAATTAAAGATTAAAAATTCAAAATATATAGAAATAAAAAAATATATATTAAATTTAAAAAAAAAGGGTTAAAAAAGAAAGAAATTATAAAAAATAAAATATAGAAATTAAATTTAAAAAAGAAAAAGAAAATGTCTATTAAATTTTAAAAAAAAAAAGATTATAAAATAAAAAAATTAAATTTTAATAAATTTAAAACTTTAGAAAAAAAAAAAAAAAACATTATTGAAATTAAAAGTAAAAAAATGAAAAATGAATTAAAAATAAAAAATGAAAAATAAATTACAATAAAATTATTAAATTTGAAGAAATATATATTAAAAAAACAAATAGATTTTAAAAAATAAATTAAATTTAAATTATAAAAAATAATATATATATATATATATGAACTTAAATAAAAAATATATATATTAGATTTTATTAAATTTTAAAAAAAAAATTAATATTAAAACAACAAATTAAATTTAAAAAAAAAAATTAATAAATAAACGAATAAACAAATAAATTTTGAAAAAAAAAAAAATTTAAATATAAAGTGAAAAAAAAAAAACATTGTTAAAATAAAAAGTTAAAAAACTTTAAAAATCAATTAAAATTGAAAAATTGAAAAAAATATATTAAATAAAAAATAAAATAAAAAACAAATTAATTTGAAAATATTAAGTTTAATTAAAAAAGAAAAATCTAATTTTAAATACACAATTTTAATTCAAATAAAAATAAAAATAAAAATTTTACGTAATTAAAAAAATAATAATAAAAAAATTAAAAATAAAAAAAAAAATATTAAATTCAAATAAATTTTAAAAAAATACAAAATTTACTAAATTTTAAAAAATTAAATGAAAAAACTAAACATAATATTTAATAATAAAAAAAATATATGAAAAAAAAATCAATTAAATAAAAAAAAAAAATACAAAATTTAATAAAAATTATTAACAAAATTTAGAAAAAAAAATTAAAAACAAAAAAAATTGAATAAAATTAAAAAAAAACAAAAAAATTAAAACAAATTAAATTTCAAATATAAAAATTAAATTAAAAATAATTATAATTTTAAATTTTTTGAATAAAAAAAAAATTTTAAAATAAAAAAAATAAAAGAATTTTTTGATCGTGGTGGCGCTGCCAATCGGCCTCCCGCTCAGGTGGCAGCGGAGGCCGGCCGGTGGGCAGGAGGCTGATTCCGAGAATCGGTCTCCTGCGGCAAGAGGCCAATTCCGAGAATCGGCCTCCTGCGGCGGGAGGCCGATTCTGGGAATCGCCTTGAGGCTGATTATGAGAATTGTCCTCCCGCCGGAGGAGGTCGATTCTCGGAATCGGCCTACCGCCGTTGGGGGGAATCGGCGTCCCGCGGCGGGAGGCCAATTCTGGGAATTGCGCTGAGGCTGATTCCAGGAATCGTCCTACCGCCGTGGGATGCCGATTCCCAGAATCGGTCTCCCGCGGCACGAGGGCGGTTCCCGGAATCAGCCTTCCGCCATGAGAAGGTGATTCCTAGAATCGGCCTCCCGCCATAGGAGGGAAATTCCCAGAATCGGGCTCAGGGCGATTCCCAGAATCGGCCTCCCCGCTGCTGGAGGGTGATTCCCAGAATCAGCCTCAGGGCGATTCTCGGAATCGGCCTCCCGCCGTAGGCGATTCCTAGAATCGGCTTCCCACTACAGGAGGGTGATTCCCGGAATCAGCCTCTCGCCGCGGGAGGGCGATTTCCGGAATCGGCCTCCTGCCGCGAGAGGCCGATTCTAGGAATCGCCCGTCCGCCCAGTCACCGGCCTCCGCCGCCACCTGAGCGGGAGGCCGATTGGCAGCGCCACCACGATCATTTTTTTTTTTTTTTAATTTGATTTTTTTTTTTTTTTAAATTCAAAAAATTTAAAATCATTTTTTTTTATTTTAAATTTAGTTTGTTTTAATTTGTTTTGTTTTTTTTTTTAATTCTGTTTTTAAATTTAATATTTTAGATTAATTACTTTTCAAAATTTAAAATTTATTTATTAAATTTATTAAATTTTAAGTTAATTTAATTTTTTTTAACCTTTTAGCTTATTTGGTTTTTCATTTTTAAAATTTATAAATTGTTTCATTTAAAAAAATATATAAATTTATGGATATTTGTTTTTTAATTATTTGCACGTGGTTTTTTTCATTTTTTTCTTTTTTAATGATAGGTTTTTTTATTTTAATTCTTTTATTTAAATTTTTTTTTTTCAATTTTAATTTTTTTTTTTTTAATTTATGTTTTTTGTTAATTTTAAAATTTGTATTTTTTTTCTTATTATTATTATTTTTTTAATTTAAATTTTTAAATTTAAATTTTTCTTTTTTGTATTTTATTTTGTTTATCTAAGTTTTAATTTTGTAATTTAAATTATTTTTAAATTTTCTATTTTAATTTATTTTTTAATTATATAGTTTTTTTTAATAACTTAGAAAAAAATGTTTTTGATGTTTGTTTTTTTTATTTTTTTGGTTAATTTTTGTTTTCTTTCTTTAAATTATGTGGTTTTTTTTAAAATTTTGTTATTTATTTTGATATAATTTTTGAATATTTTTGTTTTATTTATTTATTTTTCTTTAAATTTTTTATTTTTACGAGTTAATTTTGTTTTTTTTAAACATTTTTATTGGTTTTTTTTATTGTTTATATATATAAGTTTTGTGTTTTATTACCAACATGAAATCACCATTCTAAAAAAAAGTTGATGCTGCATCAATATGTTTCAAAATTAGTATGAAAATCACCGCTCTAAAAAAAAAGTTGATGCTGCATCAATACGTTTCAAAATTAGCATGAAAATCACTAACATTTTAAAACAAATATTCATGCTTTATAAATAGATATATTAGAGTGTCAAAAATGTGCTAAAAAAAAAAGGGTGATTCTGCATCACCACTTTTCAAAATCAAGTATTTTTCATGCTACCAAAAAAAAGTAGGTAATCGGTAACACTGTTAAAAACCATGATAAACATTAATGGTAATAATTAATAAACTTAATCACTGTATGTGAAACATAATAAGTTTTTTTTATTTTTCATGGTTATGCATGTTACATGGATGAGCAGAAGGTGGTGTCAAAAGAAGAAGTGGAGGGTATTGTGAGGGTAATGATGAAAACTACCAAAAGAGAGCAGTTGAGAAAGAAGGCCCTCAAACTTAAGGAATATGAAACGAAGGAAGTTCTCCCTAGAGCCTCATCTTTTAACGACTTGAAGCACCTTCGTTAAAGAGATGGCGCAGAAAAGCAGCAATCAGAAAATGTGTATTGATTCCAATTGAGATTACAGCCTAGTGCATGATTTAGAGCCATCCATCATCTATATTGTAGTTTTTCCGAACGTAATAATGGGCGCAGAATTGAAATTATTCAGTGGTCAAGGATGTGTGTTATCCTGAGTGTAAGAAAATAAAATGCTGCAAAAATTATAAACTAATGAGCAGATTGTATCGACCAATGTTTAAAAGAAAATTATAACCTAATTAACAGTTCAAATTATTTTGAGTAGCGTATGCTTTTTAAGTAAAAGTTACATGTTGAAGTCTAATTTACTTGAAGAAAATGGACAAATCAATCATTAAACCACTTAATAATATTTATTAAAAAATTTATTAAAAAACTCATGCTATTATAATATAAGAAAAAAATTAATTTATATATATATATATATATATATTTTAAAAATAAGAAATATTTTTTTTAAACATAAATATTTAATTACGCTGTAAGGCGTATTTATTTGAAAACAACTTTGCTGGTGTCCTCGTGTCATACTCTGAGCCATTTGATCTTTTGTTAGACGATTGAAACATTTTAAACCCTTGATAGAAAAGTTAGTTTACAATGCAGTTATTAACAGAGAAAATGAAAAGAGAAAATGTATAAAGTAGGGCATTGAGCTACTGGACATTCTCGGATTTCAAAGAAGCTTTGGGATTTCAGAGAAGCGATGCCTGGGTCAATAATGAGAGATATGAACAAGGTTGAATATTTCCCACTTCCATTCGTGGCCCAGTTACTCGTTTTGGTGCCCAAGATGAAAGCCATAGAAGCAGCAGCATTGGGGGCTGGTGATGAATCGCCCCTGTTAGCCGAGGAAGAGTGCACATCGGCTTCAATTCGCCTATATATTTTCAGAATGGACAAAACATCGTTTGGTAAGTTTTGAGCATGCATGGCATTTAGATTTGGAGTTGCAGATGGGTTGTTGAGAATTATGGGTTGAATTCTATTGCAGATGTAAGTGTGCCTGGAACAGCTTCTGTTCTTGAACTAAAGAAGGCCATTGAGGAAAAATTCGGCGACTCGCAGATGGAAGAAGGCAAGATTTCCTGGTACGGATAGAGAATATCATTCTTCCCAGCGACACTGCATTTTGTTTTTCTGTCTTAGGAATTGTTTGTGTTGTTTGGTTTTGAGATTGAAGAATCTGGTTCTTCTTGCAGGTGTCATGTCTGGGGAAACTTCTGCTTGGCCTATGATGATCAAGAGCTTATTAATGACAGGTCATTGTTGAGCAGTTTTGGAATCAGGGACAGTGATGAGGTATGCATCGAATGCAGGCATTTGAGGATTGTGGATATGGGTTTGGATTTTGTTATTAAACCGAGTGTGTTGGTTTGGGTTTTCTGGCTTTATAGTTTCAGAGCCATGTAATAGTAGATGCAGTAATTGCATGGATTGATGAATGAATTATATGCCCTTATCCTTAAGTTACTGTTACCTTTGTGTGAAACCCTAAGGCTTAGTGCCAACTGTGCGGAGCTGTTTAAAAAATGCATTGAGAATGAAACAGAATTTGAAGGGAAATGTGCTAGTACAGTCTCCCAACTGGCTCCACTCTGGCTCCACTCTCTGTGGAGAAGAAAATTTTGTCCTGGGAGTTGGCTACTGTTCTGAGGGCACCCTTAGAACAGGACGAACTGATGAAAGCCACTGATGAAATAGGCATTTGGATGCCATGTCAGAGAAGTTGGTTACTGCTTTAATGTTGTTTGTTATGTCCAATAATGTGTTTAATTTCAATGATATTGTGCACATTTATATTTCTGTTTGTTTGTAATTATAAGTTATGCAGGGAATTGCATGTTGTAACGATTGCATGACCGTATCATATGCAGGGCATAATATATTATTGGTATTAAAGTTGAGAATTAATGGAAGGGGAATTGAAAAACGTTGTCAGCGGGCACGAGGTTGGTGCAGTCATGTACGCACTATAGTTGTTATATTTATAGGAGTGTATGAATCTGTTTTTTAATGGTAGAAATGGATTAGCGTTACTTTAACAACTATAAACTAGTTTTCTTAAAATTTCTACCAAATTTTATCAAAGATAATACCTAAATTTCCTCTAAGCTATTTTGTAGCCTCTACTACTTTATGCTTGGTTCAATAATGTTTGCTCAATAAATAAATGCATTTTACTCAGTACCATGGACCAAAGCGTACGACTTGGACAGTCAGGAACTTTCTTGTAAGCTGTTTTTTGTTGTTCCTATTTCCCCTATGATGCAGACATATAAAGCAAGTCTTGGAAGCTGGACATGATGCTGCTTCTACCTCCTTGCCTACACCTGGCCTTGCTGAGCACAGGAAAGTTTGTTTGCTGCTGGTGGTATTCAGAGTGTACATATTAATAACAGGTGGTGATATAGTCTAGAACAGGGCATATCCTCCCTGCAAGTTAGGCAATAAGGGTAGCATATCATATGGTACAGATACAATTTGGTTTTTATAGACACAAGTACATGAGGATGAATTGACTAAATAGAGATAGTTTTACTACAATGGGAAGATATCCCTATAGTATTTTTTGGGCCGGGGGGCAAAGATGTTTTGGGTGAGAGCCAAAACAAGTTTGCTTTTATGGTATTAATGTTCTGCACAACACTTAATTGTTTGATTTCTAACCGTGATGAATGCATGGAGTGGAGTCTAATATTATAT
This sequence comes from Pinus albicaulis, assembly GCA_034641835.2. Taxonomy (NCBI): domain Eukaryota; kingdom Viridiplantae; phylum Streptophyta; class Pinopsida; order Pinales; family Pinaceae; genus Pinus; species Pinus albicaulis. The sequence goes on along the minus strand of CM076581.1, from coordinate 1,503,731,507 downwards.
TATATGAGATTTTTTTCTTTTCTTTAGATTCTTTGATTCTTGGAGGACGAGGCAAAGATGTTTTGGGTGAGAGCCAAAACAAGTTTGCTTTTATGGTATTAATGTTCTGCACAACACTTAATTGTTTGATTTCTAACCGTGATGAATGCATGGAGTGGAGTCTAATATTATATTATATGAGATTTTTTTCTTTTCTTTAGATTCTTTGATTTTTTTCTTAGAAGGGTAGTTTAGTAAATACATTACGGTCTATGAGTTTAATTTATGTTTTATTTCTTTTGTGAGCTTGCGAGTATTTCATGGGTCGGCTCATACGTATGGCAACAACGGCTTCCCAAGCTTGCAGGTATTTCATGGGTCGACTCCTGCAGCCTTGGCAACAACGGCCCAAACCTCGTTAGGCGCTTGGAGGATGTTCTATTCAACGAATCTGCTACAAAGGTATTCAACTGAATATTTAGTAAATCCTTTGCTCGAGGTATTCAACTGAAATTTCTTCCAATTCCACATTGACATTTTAACAACTATAAACTAGTTTTCTTAACTATTTTGTAGCCTCTACTACTCTTTATGCTTGCTTCAATAATGTTTGCTCAATAAATAAATGCATAAACTAGTTTTCTTAACTATTTTGTAGCCTCTACTACTCTTTATGCTTGGTTCAATAATGTTTGCTCAATAAATAAATGCATTTTACTCAGTACCATGGACCAAAGCGTACGACTTGGACAGTTAGGAACTTTCTTGTAAGCTATTTTTTGTTGTTCCTATTTCCCCTATGATGCAGACATATAAAGCAGGTCTTGGAAGCTGGACATGATGCTGCTTCTACCTCCTTGCCTACACTGCCTCACGAGCACGGAAAGTTTGTTTATTACTGTTTGTTATTCGTAGTGTATTATATTAATAACAGGTGGTATATAGTCTAGAATATAGACATATCCTCCCCTAAGAAAATAAGGATAGCATATCATACGCTACAGATACAATTTGGTTTTTTATAGACACAAGTACATGAGGATGAATTGACTAATAGAGATAGTTTTACTACAATGGGAAGATATCCCTATAGTATTTTTTGGGCCGGGGGGAGGGGGCAAAGATGTTTTGGGTGAGAGCCAAAACAAGTTTGCTTTTATGGTATTAATGTTCTGCACAACACTTAATTGTTTGATTTCTAACCGTGATGAATGCATGGAGTGGAGTCTAATATTATATTATATGAGATTCTTTTCTTTTCTTTAGATTCTTTGATTCTTGGAGGGGACGGGGGCAAAGATGTTTTGGGTGAGAGCCAAAACAAGTTTGCTTTTATGGTATTAATGTTCTGCACAACACTTAATTGTTTGATTTCTAACCGTGATGAATGCATGGAGTGGAGTCTAATATTATATTATATGAGATTCTTTTCTTTTCTTTAGATTCTTTGATTTTTTTCTTAGAAGGGTAGTTTAGTAAATACATTACAGTCTATGAGTTTAATTTATGTTTTATTTCTTTTGTCAGCTTGCAGGTATTTCATGGGTCGACTCCTTCTGTATGGCAACAACGGCTTCCCAAGCTTGCAGGTATTTCATGGGTCGACTCCTTCTGTATGGCAACAACGGCTTCCCAACCTCGTTAGGCGCTTGGAGGATGTTCTATTCAACGAATCTGCTACAAAGGTATTCAACTGAATATTTAGTAAATCCTTTGCTCGAGGTATTCAACTGAAATTTCTTCCAATTCCACATTGACATTTTACAACTAAACAAACGTTCTGCATGAGCCAGATAAGGATTTGTTGCTGGTTGAAATTGAGAGTATCCAATTGCTGGTTGCTGGAGTACCAACTCCAGGATTGCAACAAAATGGAAATGAATGAACGATGAAGTGGTATGGTTAGTGGTTCCGGCAGAAGCACTGTGATCTTAATACAGTTGTTATGTGAATGAATAGTAGTGAAAACACTAGCTCTATTTAGTGTGGTGTCTCGGGTGCAGATGGAAGAAGGCAAGATTTCCTGGTACAGATAGAGAATATCATTCTTCCCAGCCACACTGCATTTTGTTTTTCTGTCTTAGGAATTGTTTGTGTTGTTGGGTTTTGAGATTGAAGAATCTGGTTCTTCTTGCAGGTGTCATGTCTGGGGAAACTTCTGCTTGGCCTACGATGATCAAGAGCTTATTAATGACAGGTCGTTGTTGAGCAGTTTTGGAATCAAGGACAGTGATGAGGTATGCATCGAATGCAGGCATTTGAGGATTGTGGATATGGGTTTGGATTTTGTTATTAAACCGAGTGTGTTGGTTTGGGTTTTCTGGCTTTATAGTTTCAGAGCCATGTAATAGTAGATGCAGTAATTGCATGGATTGATGAATGAATTATATGCCCTTATCCTTAAGTTACTGTTACCTTTGTGTGAAACCCTAAGGGAAAAGTATTACTCAAGCCTTACCCTGATCAATTAGGTTCGTTTTCTTTTATCTCGAGTTGGTGAAGGTCCAGTTAAAACGTAACTCCTTAACTCCATGCTTATTAGGCAGCTATGTTCTCACCATGATTTTGGGATGTTTGCAATAGTTCTCTCTGCTGGAGAATCGCTTCCAGAGACAAGCAACTAACAATTAAACAACCGAAGCTTAGCGTTGCAGATTGCTCTGCTTGTGGGCTATTCTCGAAGGTTATATCAATCTTTCAGAGTTCCAACGATGGTAAGTATGTTAGCTGAGCATAAATAAGGTGAGGGGGTGCTATTACAGTGTTTCAGGGTTTGTTCTCTATCACTGATAAGATGGAAAGTACAGCTGTAGTCTATTCAAATGGCTGTCATCCGTTCTCACAAATGCAGGGGCCTCAAAGCACAATAAGCTACAATAATTCGTATACCTCTAAAATTGTATTGGCCAGCAAAAGGGCCTACATATAGGGTGTATAAACCAAAATGAAACCACACTGAAGAAACCACTGAAAGGAATACAATGCTCAAGCCTACGCCATAACAAAACTTTGCGCTACTATATGGCCCTTAAATTTAGTTTCGATCATCACGATCTATCCACTTACAATTCAATGATGGGAGTTCCAGTTATCCAGGGCACTCTCTGAATTAGGTTGTAGAGGTTTCTATCCATTGATGTACCTAGTTGTATCTGCTGGGTATTGGAGACTTCCCTTCTACATGAAATGGGTATAAATTTTTAAAATTAGCTCGTCCTCATGTTGCAGCCATTGTTTTTCAAGATGGACAGGGAAAAGATTGCCAAACCTTTCCTTCCAAACTCCATCAAGATAGGAGTCAAAACATCAGCTAAATGTGTGCATGGATGTCTTGATCATCAAAATTTTCTATGGATTAAGAATTTTATAATACCCTGGTTTTGACTCCTGAAATGTATTATATCATATTATGTGTAAATTGTAAATGCATGGTTATGATGACGAAAGTGAAGCCACATGAACTTAAATAAATAACCCTGTTTGTAATATTCCTAGTGTCGATTCTGAGTGCAGAGTTCAAAGGCCAAGGCCTGACTAGTGAATGGCTAGGCATGCAGATGTTGTAGTTATATTTCTATGGACCTTGTGGTAGAATTGCCAAGAGGAACTCAAGTTATGTAAATATTAATTCTGGATTATAATATATAATGGGCAAAGATCGCTGCGGAAAGCATGAGTGGGGCAATGATTCCACCAAAAGGGAAGATGAATGGAGGCCCAAGGGAAAGTAAGCCTCAATTCTCTGAATGTCACTCATGCTAACATTCTCATTTTCATGTTTTATGATTCTTATGCTGTTTTCTTCCTGGCTAACCATGAACTGACCAGGAAATTGACTAAATTGAACTAGATAAATTTATTACAGATGAGGTTTCTTTTGCTGATATCAACAAAGCATTTGATCACATGATTAAAGGAGAGGGTCTGAGAACTGTAATTAAAGTGATTAGTTAAACTGTTTAAAGCCATCTGAATCTTCAAGTTTAGGATTAGTGACAAATATAAACACACTGTTGTGAAGGCATGCTGAACTATGTCAAACTGTACCCATCTTAAAGTGGGGGCTGAATAAAATTGAAAATCAAGTACTAGATCTATTCAAACACTCAGCAGATTTTCAAATTCGAATCATGTTAACCACACTTAACAATGAAGAAGCCACTGAAAGGAATACAATGCTCAAGCCTACGCCATAACAAAACTTTGCGCTACTATATGGCCCTTAAATGTAGTTTCGATCATCACGATCTATCCACTTACAATTCAATGATGGGAGTTCCAGTTATCCAGGGCACTCTCTGAATTAGGTTGTAGAGGTTTCTATCCATTGATGTACCTAGTTGTATCTGCTGGGTATTGGAGATTTCCCTTCTACATGAAATGGGTATAAATTTTTAAAATTAGCTCATCCTCATGTTGCAGTCATTATTTTTCAAGATGAACAGGGAAAAGAGTGCCAAACCTTTCCTTCCAAACTCCATCAAGATAGGATTCAAAACATCAGCTAAATGTGTGCATGGATGTCTTGATCATCAAATTTTTCTATGGATTAAGAATTTTATAATACCCTGGTTTTGACTCCTGAAATGTATTATATCATATTATGTGTAAATTGTAAATGCATGGTTATGATGACGAAAGTGAAGCCACATGAACTTAAATAAATAACCCTGTTTGTAATGTTCCTAGTGTCGATTCTGAGTGCAGAGTTCAAAGGCCAAGGCCTGACTAGTGAATGGCTAGGCATGCAGATGTTGTAGTTATATTTCTATGGACCTTGTGGTAGAATTGCCAAGAGGAACTCAAGTTATGTAAATATTAATTCTGGATTATAATATATAATGGGCAAAGATCGTTGCGGAAAGCATGAGTGGGGCAATGATTCCACCAAAAGGGAAGATGAATAGAGGCCCAAGGGAAAGTAAGCCTCTATTTTTAAGTTTCAGTCTAAATGAACCCATCCAGCTCCATTGACGTACAAACCAATCATTGAATGCATGTAGAGGTTTGTGGGGAAGTCTGCTCCCATAGTTATTGGAGCATGGGCTGGGTATAATCATTATTTGAAAATGTAGGAGTATTTCATTTTCCCTTAAGAAGAAAAGTCAGCCATCATTCCCTCAATTCTCTGAATGTCACTCATGCTAACATTCTCATTTTCATGTTTTATGATTCTTATGTTGTTTTCTTCCTGGCTAACCATGAACTGACCAGGAAATTGACTAAATTGAACTAGATAAATTTATTACAGACGAGGTTTCTTTTGCTGATATCAACAAAGCATTTGATCACATGATTAAAGGAGAGGGTCTGAGAACTGTAATTAAATTATTAAAGTGATTAGTTAAACTGTTTAGGTCTGAGAACTGTAATTAAAGTGATTAGTTAAACTGTTTAAAGCCATCTGAATCTTCAAGTTTAGGATTAGTGACAAATATGAACACACTGTTGTGAAGGCATGCTGAACTATGTCAAACTGTACCCATTTTAAAGTGGGGGCTGAATAAAATTGAAAATCAAGTGCTAGATCTATTCAAACACTCAGCAGATTTTCAAATTCGAATCATGTTCTTTTCAAATATGTTTCATTAAATTCTTTTTTCAAATTCTTTTTTTAACTTAATTTTGGGATAGACCTTTGATTTATTTATATAAAGTACCCATGTCCTCATTTTTACTTGGGAAGCTGCAAACTGGCCACTGAAGGCACTTCTCCTTGTATTGTTTTGATATTTGAAAAAGAAGTATATAGCAAGCCATAGAGAGAATTGTCACTCAAAATTTTCCCACGGATTCAATGCACTGATCATTTCCCGCTTAAACATTCAATGCACTGATCATTTCCCACTTTGACATTTTCTTCAGTGCATGGATTCAATGCACTGATCATATCCCGCTTTGAAATTTTGTTCACTGATCATATCTAGAGCCTTTATTAAAATTGACCAAAATCACTACAACTATTGGATTTCTTTAAGAATCTTACGGCGTTTCCTTTGCAACATTTGGTGATGGTGCAATTGCTAGTTTACTTTATATATGATATTTATTTTTATAATTAATAAATTTAATTAAACAGGTGAAAAGGCATAACTATTTTGATCATAGATCTTAATCATTGATTTGTATATACTATTATGAATATTTAGTTAAATCTCTACCTTCCATTTAATAATCATTAATAATTGTTAAGCTAAGAGGCACTTTCCAAAGATGTATGAAAGATAGTTGTAATGTTATGCAATGAAATGTACCATCCACTAGATAATTAAAATTTTTAAATTTTTAAAATAATAATAATTTTAATTTTAATAATAATAATAATTATTAATTATTAATAATAAATTTTAAAATTTATAGCAAAGTGATAGCATATAAATATGGTTATGATAGTAAAATTTAGTCAATTTGTTGGTCTTATGCTTGTTAGTTTTAACAATGGTATTCTCATGTAATATAGCCTATTTAAAGGCATTAAGACTCCTTTGTAGTTTTCTTTTGGCGATGAATTTTATATCTATATATATATATATATATATATATATAGTTTAGATCTATGATGAACCCTAGTATTGCAACAAGGGTGTTGCAACTCCCAGATCTACGAGCTTTAATTATCAATCTGGTGTTCATACAAACTTAAGAGGTGATAGTGTTGTATGCACAGGATGCTAATCTCTACTCAAGTCACATTCAAACAATGGATGAGGCCAAGGTTTACAAATTTCACTCTATCAACTAAACCTAGATTTCCAAGGAAATAAATTGCATGAAAGGAAATTCATAATCTATTTTGCAGAAATGGAAATGCTACTCTATTTTCAAAAAATGTAAATTCTAACCTATTGTTGGAATTGAGCTCACTACTGAGAGGGGGATGAATGAATAGTATGAGGGTTTATTAAATTTTTAAATATTTTTATCGAACATAAGAAATTGGCATAAAATCAACATATGAAAGCACCATGTTCAATATCAATCATGCACACAAGAGAACACACCTTTTTTTTTGTGGAAAACACTCTCAAGGGAAAAAAAAAACACCCATTATTTTTGCTCCTCAAATTTTCTGTTATGCTGAAGAAATTATTACATATAGGAGCTATTGCCCACTAGCTAGAAGTCTCAACTACTAAGATATTTCTGCTAGCAACACCAGATAGATAGACTATTCTCCCACGACTCTACGAACACCAATTCACTAGAAGTCACCATGACCAACAAGCCTCGCCCAATACTTGACTCTAGAGAAATTTGATTCTCGTTATGATGTGCTAGCTAGAAATCCCCCACCTTCTCTACACACTCTCAACTATGAACTTCAATGCCCTCAACACCTCCATGTGAACCACATTCCATGCATTTTCAAAATGGGATCTCAAAACTGCTCAACATGAGCAACCTAATAGCCTCTCTTTGATCTGATCTAAAAATTAATATGATGAGAACCCACTAAACTCAACTACATATGTACAATATTCCATACACAACATTATAGCACACTCTAACCCTCACACACCATCAATTGACCAACAAATCAATAGCTCAATGCTCTCACAAAAGTGTATGTCAAATTATCCTCAAGGATCTTAAAATCAATACCTCAATCAAATTCCACGATTATCCCAATACCACAAACACATGTAATTTCCAAGTCAATACCGTTGGTAAATATCATGGTTATGTCAATACTACAGACACATGTACCATGGTATTCTCCAATTCAATACCACATGAAAATACCATGGTTATGCCAATACCATGGACCCCTATACCATGGTAATCTCTAAACCAAGTTCCACCTTGCTCCACACACACAAAGATATAGCAGGCAACCTCAAACCAATACCAAGTGCCAAATACTAGGGTAATGTCAATACACGTACTCATGACTAATCCCATAACCACACCCTCAAAACATGTAAAACTCAGTTGCAACCACACCAATGAAACAACATCCATGGAATTAAGAGACAACAACCACACACATAATATTGGCTTTGTGGCATTGTGGTAGAGTACAGGGAAAAAAAAGCTTAACACAAAACATTTTCCCACCTTCTTCTACAACTTGACATGCTTCTTCAACATGTGCACAACTTTTAACATCTATATCATGGCAATCATTTGCACATAAGAAACCATACAACATAACATTTTCCATAAAAACTCACATGAGCCAAACCAAGCCACGTCAACACAAAAATATTCCATAGTACCTGTAAGTGCAACCATCGATGAGTCTATCTATCACTAAAACTACCAGCAACATAATCATTTGAAAAAACATGCCCAGGTTGACATGAATGCCAACCCTCAACCACTGCAACCAACAACTACATCATCAATGCCAACACATATTTGAAAAAATGTAAAGGCTACATTACTTGCAAGAATTTAAAGGCTACACTACTTACAAAAATGTAAACATTAATCTATTTGCAGAATGTAAATGTTGTGTTAAAAGGAAACCTAAACTATGGAATGGAAATAACAATGCTTAAAATAGAAACCCTAGCATAAGAAGCATAGAAAAAATACAACCAGCCTAATATACCTTGCATAAATAAAAATATCATGTAGTCAATATTTAATCATTGCATTATAAATAAATTAGATCTAGTGATAGAGTTCATTAGATACTTCATGAGGCAATCATAAAATCATCACTATGTTATATAATCTATAAATTTTTCCATTAACAGTAATTGTGAAATATGTGTTGTAATGGTAAAAAGAAAAGTCCTAAGTGGTCTTTAGTGTTCCTCAATCATGTTTTTAGAGCCTAAGGCTCATTATTCAAGGCAAGGAGGAAAAAATCAAACTTCAAGTGAAAATCTAGTCAACTTTACACAGTGCTACATGATGTTACATGATTGCCCTGTTTTGCGACAAAATTGAATTTGCGATCATTCTAAGGGTTAGAAATGTGATCTAAAGTTGGGGAAGGGTAATTGAGGGTAGATGAAGGTTGCATGAGGCCCTTTCCAATATTATTACCCTTCATGGGCCCATCTTTCATAAGAACCAATGCACACAGTCACCTTCCATAAACCAAAAATGTACTCTCGGTGAACAATATTTGAGGGAGTTCTTGAGATTCAAAAAATGAGATGGTGGTGTAATAAGGAGTGTGAATGAATATTCCAACCCTACAGAAAAAAATTATTTCCTGCAAACCACATAAAGGTACACAACTTTTCTAAACAACTAAAGCATGTTAACAATGTAAACTGTTGAAAATTGAAATAGCAAAGAAAGGATGAGTTGAAATTTATTAGGAATCTAATTATTGAATTGAGATACAACCTATTTAGAAATATTAACAATGCCTACATCCACTAGAAGTTATAATTCATATGTTCAAATAAAACTACTAAACCAATCACTAGGTTGCAGAAAACATAGATGTGAGAGAGAATAACTAATATGAGGTATAACTAATGGAAAGAAAAGTGACTATATCCTTTTTTCTTGCCAATACGTTATCCTCAACCACTCTTTCCACAAGAGATGTGGTTGATAGACATGCACAAGAAATTTTCATTAACAAATGTTGTTAACAAAGGAAGAAAATGTTCATAGGAAATAAAATGCATAAATAAAATTAAAATGAGAGACTAGAGCATCCGGGTTGGGCCTTAACCTAAGGGGAATCAACCCTCTACAACAACCTTAGATGGAAGGTAACATCAAAACTATCATTAATAGTAAATATTTTTTAAGCACAAGATGAAAATAAATGAAAATGACATGATTGAGCTCCTAGCTCTTCATAGTCCCTATCTTCTCCAACATTTTGAATCCTATTAAGCCCTTGGGCTTCCTTATTTATACAAAATGATTAAGGGGTAGCCTCCTTGGAAACAAGGTTTCTTCCCTCAAAAAATCTCTATAAAGGTGGTTCTATCTCTTTGAGTTCCACGCAATCCTCGAGTGCATCAATTTTTAGTGGATATTCAAACTATGGGTGAGTAAATTCAAGGAAAAATTTGAGTTGTATGTTAGTAAGTGTAGGGGACAAACCTCCTACATATTCTCCAGTTTTCTCCAACGTATATATTCCTAGTAAATTCACTCAAGTCCACTCTTTTCTTGCACATTAATCACATTAAACAGTGATATATGACAATAATCCTTTAGTCTTCCTTATAAACACATAATAGTTAAAAAGATGTCATTAAATGTGAATAAAGAGGTGAATATAGGAATAAGTAAGGCCGGATGGGGCTTATTATTTACTTATTAATAAGCTACTATGGATCTGTATACAAGCTGCAACACCGTAGTGGTATCCCTCAAAGCTCCTTGGAGATTGAGCTTCAACATATTTTCCTTGGTCATGACATTTATTACAACCCCAAGGTAAATTAGTGTGTTTGGGACTGCAATACTATTATTGCACACATATACTACTAGGATAGTAGGATATAAGTACTTTGGGAAGAGAACCCTCCCAAGCATTAGATCATAGAACTTACCAGCAACATTAATATTAGGGAAATCTCTTTTTCTTTTTCCATGCCTCTTGAAACACTCTTCCTTGAGAATAATTTTGTAAATGGGGACATCTTTGATGGCCTGGAGAAGGGGTATTTCAACACAATTTTTTTAGTTTTCCTAGAATTTTAGCCTCTTATGGGGTGTGTTGTTTATTTTGGACCAACCTTTCAGGACAGGAAGGCCTACTGGATTGAGGGAAATTATATTCCTTCTATTCTTCAAGATCTTCAAGTGGATGAGGTGGGTGAGGATATTTATGTACCTTCACAAACCTAAGGTTTATCTCTTGGATATCCACAACATAAGAAACATAGGATGTTTCCCCACTATAGTTTTTGGTTTTAATTGTTGTTTGGGTTCGGATTAGGTTGAGCAGGAATATGAGGTTTCTTGGGTGGATTATTGTGGGGTAGTTGTTCTTGAGGTGGAGGAGGAGGCACTAAGGCAGGAGTTTGGGTTTCCTGAGGCCTCCATCCTTGTAAAGGGTTTCCCCATTGAGAAGGTTGAGTATGGTATGTATGGAAGAGTGAATTAATAGGATGAGGAGAATACTGAGGAGAATAGGACCAAGCAGAGGGCATAGGACAAGATGAGTGAGCTGGGGGATACCAAGTTTGAAAGTGTGTATTCTATTTTGGATTAAAATAAGGATAATGTTCACCTTGCATGCCTTGTTGGTGTGTCTAATTCCCTTGTGGCCCCTCTAGTTGATGAAGAATATTTCCTCCAAGCCACTCTCTTCCCCTTGATATATAACCTTCAAACCTAGAAGAGATACATTTTTTAGTTGCATGGTCTCCTCACAAACAAAGAAAACCTCTATGGCATTGAGTGGGAAATTATTTATGGGTTTCCTCTTGATGCATCTAGGGAAAAATATAGCGAGTGCCCTTTCTGACTCCTATTAATTCTTTTTGATATGCATAGTATCCATCTACAAGGTGAAGGTATGCAACATATTACTCTTAAATTCTTCTAGCATGCTACCTATTTCATTTTTTATGGTGGAAGTAGAGGGATAAGAGTTGATCATGCCTTGAATGGACCTACCCCTCTTCCTTGCAGGCCTAGAATGATTCTTGAATATTGACTTGATATCTTAGTAGATTTTTGGCTTCTGTGATCCATCAATAAATTCTGAAGAAATCTTTCGGTAATAATCACATTATCATGAATAAAGTCGACGCGTTTCGAACCAACCAGTGTGGTTCATCATCAGGACTAGGTGAGAGATCAGATCAGTCGTTAAGTTTAAATAGATGTAGGAGATGCATCTCCTACATCTATTTAAACTTAACGACTGATCTGATCTCTCACCTAGTCCTGATGATGAACCACACTGGAGGGTTCGAAACGCGTCGACTTTATTCATGATAATGTGATTATTACCGAAAGATTTCTTCAGAATGACTTGATATCTTCAGAAGTTAGCTGGTAAATATATCCACCAAAAAACATATTAAGGGTCTCCATTCAATCCGTCGTAATCCCTCGGATAATTACGAGCTTTAAGTTTTATGGGTCAAGGGTATACATAGCTCTTATGTAGTTGAGTTGAAATATCTCTTCATAATCCTTTAAGGACTCATCTAACCCTAAGTTCATCCCAAATATCTCTTATTTTGTTTCTATTGACCCACACTAGTCACTATATTTCTAATTGAAGGCTTGTTTCATTTGAGCCTAGGTGGTGATGTTGCCTCCTTCCAAGCTCATGAACTAGCACAAGGTTTCATCCTTAAGAGTGGAGGGGAACAACTTAATATTATGCTCATCAGAAGTGTCATCATAGGTTCTAAAAAAACAAAAAACTCGAACATGAATGTATCAAGTTATTTAGAGGCTAGGCCATGGAGATGTGGGAGAGAAGTGGGGCTTATGCTTTTCATTTTTTCCTCCCTGTTATTTTCATGGATAGGAAAATCTCAGTCTTCTTGTTATCATCCATGTTTTGGGATGTGATGTGGGTTCTTCCTCCCCTATGGGTTCTTCAAATATTTCTATATTATCGCCTAAAGGATTCTCTAACTCTCCTCTTATCAGAGTAGGATGTTCATAGTCACCAAAGAAGAGTGGTGGATGACTGCTAAAATGGGTGGTGGGTTTTGGTAGGAATTTTCCTAAATTATCACTAATAATATGAGGCATGAAACAAATTTGTGCTTCTTATTTTTTCCTTCTTTTTTATTATTTTTGTAGAAAATTTTCGAGACAATAATAATTGATCCAAAGAAAAAATAAAATGAAAAGAAAGTAGCTATAAGCCTAAACAATACCTACTTAGACATCTTCCCAGCAATGGTGCCAAAATGTGATGAGCCTCAATATTGCAACAAGAGTGTTGCAACTCCCAAGGCTACCCACTTTAATTATCAACATGGAGTTCATACAATATTAAGAGGTGACAATGTCGTATGCATAGTAGGTTAAGCTCTACTCAAGTCACTTTAAATCAATGGACCAAGCCAAGGTATACAAATACCACTCTATAAACTGAATCTAGATCTTCAAGGAAATAAATGACATGAAAGGAAAGTCCTAAGCTATTTTTGCAGAAATGGAAATGTTACTCTATTTTTCAAAAAATTAAAATTCTTCTTGGTCAAATGTAAATGCTAATCTATTTGCATAAATGTAAAGGCTAGACTACTTACATAAATTTAAAGGCTACACTACTTGCATAAATTTAAACATTAATCTATTTGCATAATGTAAATGTTACATTAAAAGGAAACCTAGTCTATGGAATGGAAATAACAGTGTTAGAAATAGAAATTGTATCTTAAGAAGCATAGGAAAAATACAACCAACCTAATATACCTTGCATAAAGAAAAATTTCATGTAGTCAATATTTAATCACTACATTCTAAAGAGATTAGATCTAGTGACATAGTTCATTAGATACTTCATGAGGCAATCAATAAAATCATCATTATTTTATCCAACTCATAAATATGTTATCCAATTCATAAATATGTCCACAAACCCTAATTGTTGAAATGTGTTGCAGTGGTAAAAATGAAAGTGTTAAGTGGTATTTAGTTTTCCTCAATCATGTTTTAAGAGCCTAATGGAAATTATTCAAGGCCAGGAGGAAAAAATCAAAATTCAAGGGAAAATATGGTCAAGTTTACATAGAGTTACAGGATGTTACATGATTGCTACAGATTTTCAACAGGATTGCGCTATTTTGCTACAGGATTGAATCTGTGAGCATTCTGAGGGTGAGAATAATACATAAGTTTCCTCATACACGTAATTTTTTTTATAATGGGAAAAGAAAATACATAGGAATTGCAAGAGTTTACACACGTAAATTCCAACACTCTTGCAATTAGGAAAATAACCTCTTTATAAGCTACATGTCCTAACTTAATTTAGTTATGGACCTCTTGATAAAACAACAAGTATCCATTTACAATAAATAACCTTCTAACCAATCTACTAACTTTATTCCTATTTTAGAGCCTAAGATACGACACTATTCTAGAGTCATATCTTTTGTAACAATATTTTATTTCTAAGTGTCTCTAATATTAATTAAATATTCTAATTTAATAAATATTTTATCCTAACTTTAAACTATGATATTTGGATCATCTCAAATTCCCCCCTATGATCCAAATATACATTAAAACATATACCAAGTTCATCCTTAAACTTAGTGAATTTTATTCTGCCAAGAGGTTTGGTGAAGATATAGGAGATCTGATCTTTTGAAGGAAAATAAATCGACTTGATGACATCCTTTGCAATGAGTGATCTGATATGATGATACTTCATGTCCACATGCTTTCTCTTTGAATGAAAAATTGGGTTCTTGGCAATATTTTTTGCTTACTGTTTATCGATGAATAATGATGTAGCTTCTATTGGAGGAATTCCCAAGTCCTATAAAACTCTTCGCAACCAAAAAATCTCACATGTTGCTTCCCATGATGATATGTACTCTGCTTCTACTGAAGAAGTGGCCACTGTAGCTTGATTCTTGCAACTCCAATACATTGCAGCTAACCCCATGTTCATTGGATAACCTGAGGTTGATGCCCTATCATCAATACTACCAGCAAAGTCAACATCTGAAAATCCACCAAGTACAAATTTTTTAGTCTTTTTGTAAAGAAGACCAAAATCTCTTGTTCCTTAGATATAATGAAGAACTCTTTTGGCTACATTCCAGTGGTTGTCTCATGGTTCCTGCATAAAGCGTGAAATAATACTGACAACGTAGGAAAGATCTAGTCAAGTGGTTGTCAGATAAATCAGGCTGCCAATCAACTGTCGATAAGTAGTGCTATCCACTACTCCCCCCTTCAAATTTTGAAAGTTTCACATTTTGTTCCATGGGGTAATAATAGGCTTGCAATCCTACATTCCAAATTGCTGAAGAACTTCTGCTGCATACTTACTCTTAGTAATGAAGATATGAAGTGGATGTTGGAATGCTTCAATTCCAAGATAGTAGTGAAGTAGTCCCAAATATTTCATCTTAAAACCTGCATGTAACTCCTTTTTCACGTGTGCAATGTGATCATCATTATTTCTAATGATAATCAAATCATTTACATACATAACCATAATCACCAGATTTTTACCTTGTTGGCGTACATACAAGGTATCATCATATTCACTTCGTTGAAAGCCAAATTTTCGAAGGTATTCGTCCATTTTGGCATACCAAGCTCGAGGAACTTATTTTAACCAATATAAAGCCTTTATCAGTTTGCAAACTTTAAGTTCTTGTCCTTCAATTTCAAAGCCCGGTGGTTGTGTCATATGCACTTATTCCTGTAAATATCCGTTGAGGAAATCAATTTTTACATCCATTTGATGAACTTTCCATCTTTGCTGAGCTGCTAAGGCAAGTGTGAGTCAGATGGTGTTCCATTTAGCTGTAGGATCAGACGTTTCCTGATAATCAATCCCTTCCTATTGCAAAAAACCCGTAGCAACCATTCATGCTTTATACTTGTCGATATTACCATTTTTCTTGTACTTTCGGTAAACCCATTTTCATCCAATGGGTTTAACATTTTTAGGACAATCAACAAGCTTCCAAGTGTTTTTGTCGAGAACTACTTGATATTCATCAACCATAGCCTGTTCCCATTCTTTTTGTTTTATTTCCTCTCGATAAGTAGAAGGTTAAGTAAAATCATTTGTTATCAAGGAAATATTTCATTCACTTCTTTGTGATCCTCTTGTTGTTGTTTTATTCTGTTCATTAGGCCTTACATATTTCAAAATTTGAACTGCCCATTTTGGCAATTGATTTTCACTGGTTTGAGATTGTGAAAAATCACCATCATTGTAAAGAGGGTTGATGTAAACAGATGTTCGTTGATCAACCGGGGATTATGGGGGTGGAGAGTCATTGTTAGAAGAACTATTCCTGCTAGGAGATTTGGATGAACTACCAAAAGACTGAAATGGTGCTGGTGAAGAAGATGGATTGGATGAATCATTTTCAAACGAAGGAAATTCAAGTTCATACCAATCTTGTGAATTTGGTTGACTTTATATATTTCCTTTTCTTTATCACCTTTTGTTTTAATCTTTTGAAGAATAATTTCAATTTCTTCAGCACTCTTACTCTCATTTTCATCAAAAATCACATCCTTTCTCATAATAAATTTCCCATTAGACAAAGTCGGTACCCTTTCTTCTCATTAGAATACCCAATCATTGTGCACTTCAAGCTTCGTGAGTCAAGCTTAGTTATTTTTTCCTTCGGAACTAATGCATAACATACTGATCCAAAAACTCTAAGATGTTTAACTCTAGGTTTGAATCCAAACCATGCTTCATAAGGTGTGATTCCGTCTAAAGAAGTAGTGGGAGATATGTTCCTTAAGTAGACAATTGTATGAATTTCCTTGGCCCAATATATAGGACTTAACCTTTTGAAAGTTAACATAGATCTTGCCATTCCTAACAAGGTGCGATTCATTCTTTCTACTACTCCATTTTGCTATGGAGTATAGACATTGGTAATATGTCATTTTATGCCATTATCCATGCAATACATTTTGAATTCATTTGATGTGAATTCTCCTCTATTGTCTGTTCTAAGAGTGACAATCTTCTCATTAACATCATTTTCAATAAGTTGGTGAAAAGTTTTAAAATTTTCAAATGATTCCAACTTTTTCTTCAAAAAATATACCCAAGTCATCCTGCTAAATCATCAAAAATGAGTAAGAAATATCTACATCCTCCTAATGAAGTTTATAATGGTCCACAAATATCACTGTGAACCAATTGCAAACGCATGTTTTCTCACCATGAACTTTTGGAAAAGGTCTCTCGATTTTTTTTCCATAAATGAAAGCTTCAGATTTTTCATTTTTCCTTTTTTAAGGTTTGAAGTCCCTTAACCATTCCCTGTTTTTGTAACTAAGAGATATTTCAAAGTTGAGATGGCCATATCGTACATGCCACAATCTGATCAGTGAAATGTTTGTACTTGCGGCTACTGCAAAGTCAAAATTTCTTGGAATAAATTTCCCTTTCATCCTTTACAGTTTTCCATATTCATAACATTTCATCACTATTTTTATGTTTTGTTTGACTGAGTTAATTTTAACTAATCCATCCTCCATAATCACCATATGTCCCGCTTGTTGAATCGTGACTAAAGACAACAAATTTTGCCTAAATTCCAGGACATACCATACATTTGAAATCATTTTTTCTCTAATTCCAGGTATAAATACTTTACCTACACCTTTTCCATAAGGATTATGTTTTTTTTTTTATCAGTAAGATAGATTGAATTGAGATGGCATTGTTGGAAGTTCCAAAAGAAGTCATGTCAAAAATTCATGTGTTGAGTTTCTCCTGTATCCAAAATCCATGTATCTTCATATTAAATTCTAAGAAAGGTTGAAACCTGTAAAGTAGTTGATTCTGTGTTTGTGAAGACATATTCTGAACCATCATCATCATATTTATCATTTTCAAACTGTGTAGAATTTTGATGAAACTTGGGAATTTTATCAATGGAAGTTCTACAATCCTCAGCATAATGTCCAACTTTGTTACATCTTCTGCAAACAATTTGACTGAAATCTCTGCCGCTACCTTGATACTATCCTCTGCCTCTACTTTAACTTCCATTCTGAGTCTGTCCTCTGCTTGGACTTTGTCCTTTGCCTTGATTATATCCTCTGCCTTGATTGTTTCCTCTGCCTTGAAAATTTCTCCTGCCTGAACTGTAGCCTTTTTTGAAATTGTTTCCAATACTTTTACTGCAACCACAACCTTGTACATTGTATGTTGCTTTAATTTGATTGAAATTTCCCCATCCTCTACTTCTCAAACTTTTAGTTGAGGATTTATTTGTGCAAGCCTCTGTGAAGAAGACATCTTCCCCAATCTGTTTCTTCTTCCCAAAAAATTTCTCATGTTGTGCTAACATA
The DNA here is from genome assembly GCA_034641835.2 of Pinus albicaulis. Classification (NCBI taxonomy): domain Eukaryota; kingdom Viridiplantae; phylum Streptophyta; class Pinopsida; order Pinales; family Pinaceae; genus Pinus; species Pinus albicaulis. The sequence continues at coordinate 1,503,713,603 of CM076581.1, read as the reverse complement.
TCACATACTCATCAAACTTGATCTTCTCTAATTTTCTAGTGACTTGCAAAGTTTCCAAAAAATGTGTAAGAAGATGGAAAATGAACAATTAAAATTGTATTTAGGAAACTTTCATCAACAGCTAGAAAACTAGCATTTATTAATTCCTTCTTGATGTTTTTAAGCCATGAAATATATCCAAGAACATCACCACCTTCAGTTAATTTTTTTTGAAGAAAATTTAATTGAAGATCAACCTTCTTTGATTGAGGTTGTGTATTAAATAGATATTTGAATGTATGCAAATCAGTCCATGCATATGAGGCATTTTCAATATGAATGTACATTTCATTGTTAACTAAAGACTTTATAAGAGTTAATGCCTTGGCATTTTTTACTTCCCATTTTGCAAGTAAAGCTGAATCTGTTGGTTTATTAGGCTTAGTGTCGCCATCACATATTTCATGCCACAATTCATTATATATGAGAGTTTTTTCAATTATACGTTTCCATGTCTTATAAGATTTCACCCCTTCTAGCTTATCATAATCAAGGAACACATCAATTAACCTCGACATTGTAGTGTTGTAGAAGTGCACCAAAAGAATCAAGAACAAGAGAAAATGAGCAACTTATCACAGAAAACACAGCACGAAAAAAATAACACACACAATGCAAAGAGAAAATGATCTATCAAGGCTTGGCCTTGACCCTCGTATAGTTGTTGAAAAAGGAGAAAAATGAATAATCTTTGCACTTGGCTCTAGTCAATTTCTCGTTGAGTGTTTACAATGAAATATTTTCAAAATTTGACCGCTTGACAATGCCCTTGCAAATTTCCTTTAAAAAAATCTACCCCCCTCAAAGTAAAAACGTACTTTGAGTTACAAATAATGGCCCTTATTTCTCCAAAATAAAAATTACAAATAATATCTACTTATTACTCCAAAAATTACAAAATTTTCTACTCCAAACATTTACAAATAACCCCTCACACCTTCTTTCTTGAAAAATATTACAAATGACATCTCCTTATATCCCAAAAAAAAAATTATCCCACTTACATTACAAAAATTTTAAAAATAACACTTTTCTCCCAAAAATGACCGAAGTTGTTTTCCGAATCATTTATAAAAATGCAGGCATAAACCTTTCAAATTTTCTCCATATCCAAGGGGTTACTATAGATGTAGCAGTTCCAAGGGTTGTTGTGCAAGAAAAAAATTTGAACGGAGCTGCACTGATCCAACAATGTTGATAGTCACATACACCTCAGATTACAATCATCCATGGCCTACTAATCATGCCAACTCAAATTCGAATGCCGACCTCCCTGCAAAGCAGTCTCAGTCTCAGCTTGAAGTAGCTCCCATTGTCTTAGAAAAAAGTTCCAACATTTCTCAGGAAGTAGCATCCACTCCAGAAGATACAGTAGATTGTATAAATTCCTTTGATAATCTCTTATCGTTTATCATAAACTCCCCTGGGATACTAGAGAACTATGTCGTCTCTTCCATGGAAATTCAAGAAGACGAGCCTCTAGAATTCATGAAGGATGTAGTTGAGCTATGCATTTCAGGTTCCAATAATTTAGATGATGATGATTTATATGCGGACCATGGGGAACTTTGCGACTCATCTGCAATTTTCAGCACAGGGGGTAGCATCTTCAAGGACGATGAGAGGAGGAACAATGGAGGAATTGATCAACTTAATTTATTTTCATGGTCTGGGATTTGCAACATACTGGGAAAGAATGAGATCATCTGAGTGACTTCGGGTATATATATTTATATAGATTGATCAATGCAATTTGGTGCATTGGAGAGACTGAGCTTGTAATACAATTTCATGATATTGTAGTATGATCTTCTATTAGGAATTCATATTGTATTTTGAAGAAATGTGAATTGTTGCAAAAATAGATAGAGGAATCTACCATATTAATAATATATTTTCAAATTGAGAAAATTGTCAATGTGTGAGGCCAATTGGATGTTAACCAAGCCAACAGGAATTCATGAAGTGAGAGATCTAGCAAAGGGCAAAGAAGAAGGGTAGCTCCAAATCAACAGGAAGAGGCTAATGAGCGTAGGATAGTGGGAAGCGTAGGATTTAAAAAAAAAATACACAGTGTTTGGAGCAACATAGGATTTCAGAAAAAAATGAATCTTCAAAAAATTATGTTCAAATTTTAAAACTTAGAATCAAATAATAATTAAAGTTATTTTCCCTGAAAAACAAATTTGAAAAATTTGCATGCCAATTCAATTGATGAACAATTTAATGGAGTTTTCCATAAGCTTGTAGAGCTGGAATCTCCTTCTCCTATCAACTACATTAGTGAAGCTCTGATACCACAATAATACAGAAGTGTCCTCAAACACGTAATTTTATTGATAATGGAAAAATAAAATACATAGGAATTGCAAAAGTTTACACATGTAAACTCCAACACTCTTGCAATTAGGAAAATAACCTATTTATAAGCTACATTTCCTAACTTAATTTAGTTATGGACCACTTGATAAAAAAAAAAGTGTCCGTTTATAATAAATAACCTTCTAACCAATCTACTAACTTTATTCCTATTTTAGAGCCCATTCTAGAGTCATATCTTTCGAAACAATATTCTATTTCTAAGTGTCTCTAATATTAATTAAATATTCTAATTTAATAAATATTTTATCCTAAATTTAAACTATGATATTTGGATCATCTAACATCAAAATATGATATTAAGGTGAGGAAGGGTAATGGAGGGTAGATGAAGTTTGTAAGAGGCCCTTCCCAAGTTTAGTACCCTTCAGGGGTCCATATTGCGCAAGAACCAATGCACATGATGACCTTCAATAAACCGAAAATGTACTCTCAATGAATAATGTTTTGAGGGATTTGCTGGGGTTGAAGAAATGGAGATGTTGATGTGATAAGGAGTGTGAATGAAAATTACAAACCTACACATCAACAGTAGTACATGCACACCACATAAAGTTAAACAAATTTTCCAAAGAGCTAAAGCATGTTAACAATGTAAATTGCAGAAAATTCAAATAATAGAGAAAGGATGAGTTGAATTTTATTGGGAATCTAATTATTGCATTGAGAGAAAACCTATTTAGCAATCTGCACAAGTCTTGCATCCACCAGAGGTTATACTTCATATGTTCAAAGAAAACTAATAAAGAAATCATTAGGTTGTATAAAACATAGATGAAAGAAATAATAACTAACTGAGGTATAACTACTGCAAAGAAAAGTGACTGCATATTTTTTTCTTTCCAATACATTATCCTTAACCATAATTCCCATAAGAGAGGTGCTAGATAGAAATGAAGAGAATGTTGGTAGGAAAGAAAATTCAAAAATGAAATACACATGAGAGAGACTAGATCCTTTGGGTTGGGCCCTAACCCAAGGGGAATCATCCATCTAGAGTAATCTTAGATGGAAGGTAACAAAAAAATTCTCATTGATATGAAGTAGTGTTTAAGTACAAGATGAAATGAAATAAAAATGACAAGCTCGAGCTCCGAGCTCTTAGTAGTCCCTATCTACTCCAAAATTTTGAATCCAATTGAGTCATTGGGCTTCCTTATTTATACAAAAATGACTCGGGGGAAGCTTCCTTGGAAAGAGGGGTTCTTCCCTCCAAAAATCCCTAGAAAGGTGGATCTAGATCCCTGAGATCCTAAAAAACCTTGAGTGCATCAACTGTTAGTGGATCTTTGAATTGTGGGTGACTAAATTCAAGGAGAAAGTTGTGTTGTAGGTGAGTAAATGTAGGGTAAAATCCTCCTACATCTTCATTAACTACCTCCAACGTATCTTTTCCTAGTAAATTCACTCAAATGCACTCTTTTCCTACACATTAATCACATTAGGCCACAATATATGACAATCATCCTTTAGTCTTCCTAATAAACACATAATAGTAAAAGATATGTCATTAAATGTGAGGAAAGAGGTAAATATAGGGTGAAGGAAGGCCAGATGGGCCTTATTATTTACCTATTAATGAGTCCCATCAATGTATATTAACTTTGATAATTTTTGGTATTTTATATATCCGAAGTTAAGATAAATTGAGTTGGTTAAAATAAAATTATGAAAGCTCTATTCCAAAATAGAATTAATAATTTTTTGGCGAATATTATCCATTTATTCAAATATATGTAAAAAATAGGCAAGTTTTAACCAAATTTGCGAATATTTTTCCAGAAAATGTCTGGAAATCAGCCAATTAGAAAAAATTTGCCCCTAAAATTTTCCTTGGTAAAATAGTTTGAGAACAAAGAACTATTAATTTTTTTATGTAATACCCCAAATTAATTGTAAATATTCTAATTTAATTTTTATACAGTTACTTAGGAGACTGTGGGCTATGTTGAAATCCTGGTATGAATAAGTGATAAATATAAATGTTTATTTTTTTGAATTTCATTAATAAATATTATATATGGTCAACCATGAAAATTACGGTGGAAAAAAATGTTAAATGAGAGTTTCACATGCTAGATAATTGGAAGATAATTATTCATCTCCCTCTAGATAAATAATCTTAGTTAGGGAAAAGGGAGGCAAGAAGGTGAGAGTGAAAAATCCTGAGGAAACCTTGTGAACTTGGAGCCTAATTGGAGGGGGACCAAAAGAGGAAAGTGAAATATGTTTAGCTTGATACCCTTAGAACAAGACATTGTCGAGGGAGGTAGGACGTTTCCAAAATGGAATTATGAAGCTGATTGCCTAGTGGAATTCCAAACTAAACCTTGTGTGGTTAGTGAAACCTCAGGCTCGACCTAATACGGTTAGAGAATCCCTAAATGGACCTTTTAAGGTCTCTGTCAAAGAAAATTGTTCTGAAATTGAAACTAGCTTGGGGGGAGATCTGGTAGAGGTTATTGGTTCTAATTTGTTTGGTGGAGCATTCCTTTTCCCCTTGTAATTTCCATTGTAGCCTAACTAGTTAAATAGATAAGTGATATGTGTATTTTTTCTATCATGTATATTGTTTCTTTCCAAATATGAAGTTGTTTCTATAAATATAATTGTTTCTAGTGAAAATGTATTGTTGTGAACAAATGTAAAATTATATAGTTAGAATATTTATCCTTAAATGTGAGTCAAGTTAGTCTCGAGGGCAGTCAAGGAAAGTGCCAACAAACAAATGAAAATCTTGAGCTACAAAATAAAGAATAATATGGAGAGGGCAGGAAACTCCTGAAAATAGTCCTCACCGAGTAATTCCAAACCAAGCAACAAGATATGAGATGCTAATTAAAAATACCTATATATATAGTTTAACGAGTCATTGTCCATATTGTTCCTCTGGAAAAATAGAAGTGCATGAGAGGCTTCAGTAGGAAGCCGATGTTACATAATTGTAAATCAAAAGTAAGAATTAAAAAAATCATGCACATTATCTAAAGTATATTCGAAGTCTAAACAACCAGTGTAACAAAAAAAACAAAGTAATCAGGAACTAATATTATCAAAATAACCCATAGGCTATAGGGTTTATAAAATTTAAGTAGCAAAAATGCCAAAAGTCCCGTAAGGGTTTAATAAGAACAAATGTTATGTATACATTATATGAAAATATTAACAAATATGAAAATAAATACATTGTATATATACAAACACACACACACACACACACACACACACACACACATATATATAACAAATATGCAAATAAATACATTTAGTGCCATTTTTAAAAACCTCATCCCCAACATTACAATATATTTATTTTGAAATTGTTTTTCTGTTGAAGTTAGTTTCTTGAATAATGTGCATTATTTTGGCACTAAAACCAATCCACACAATGAATTTTCTTTATATTGTCATAAAAATCAATGGCTTGAAACAATTGTTTTCTTATTTATGAAAAAAAACATTCATTGTAAGGTGGGAAACCTAGTAAGTCCTTGCCCACATATTGGTGGGATTATTCACTCCACATAACAAATGAAATTCTACTTTGAAGAGAATAAGCACGTGAGTCCCTATTGTGGGATTCCTTTATTTTGTGATGAATCTATTAATTCCATATTTATAAAAGAGGTAAAGTAAATAAACCTGAAATTTAAAGAGGGTGATAAAATGCCACGATTCTAAACATATAAACATTTAAACTGTTTTCGAAAACCATATAATCCATATAATATGTAATGCACAATAAACAAAAATTTAGAATATGTCAATACCATCGTATATATGAACACAACCTTTAATCATATGCCTAATAAATAAATGTTGTTACAAGATATGAAGTCAATGAAAATTCATAAAATATATTGAAATACAACATAAAAAAATATTTATACAAAGGAATAAAATGAAAATATATACTCACATCAGAATAAATACTTCCATGTCAAGTGATTGGCTAGGTTGTAAGATCTATAATTACATATGATAACCAAGAAGCATAGGTTACATAATTACTACCGGATAAAAATAGATAACCAAAATCAACATATTAAGACAAGCATCAGATTTTGATTAGAAAAATGTGCCAATCACAATTTTTTTTTAATAAAGTCTATATTGTAATACATACTTCAAATTCTAATTATAAAAATCGAAAACAAAAAAAAATAGATAAAAAGAGAGGGACCCATATCATTTTCAAAATGAGAGGGGAGTCGGTTGGGTGTCACAGTCCTTCATTTGAAGGAACCATGACTGAAGCAAGTCGAATTCATCCTGCAATAGATTTAGAGCCAACATCATCAGATTGAATCGAGGGTGAGGCAATAGGATGTGGTCGGGGCATGTTAGGTCCTTCATTTTTGGAAATAAAAATAGTTGCGAAGGATGTTTTGGTTGAAGCTGCTAGAATCAGAGTGCCGAAAATTTCAAAACGGTAGCAATTGCATTTTGGAACTCATGAAACATAAAACAAGGAAGTGTGTTGAGAAATCAGGAATCAAGTTTGGTACCATCAAGAAAGAACCAATGTATTGACCCGAGGTATCGAAAACTAGGATCAACAAAGCATAGTATTGGATAAAGTGAGCACAAGGATAAAAGGGAAAATAGATGGTGAGTTTTGGTTGTTGTTGGTTGTCATTGTTGTTATTGTTTATGGTTGAGATCTTCATGAGTTTTGGAGACGTTATAGTTATTGATCTAATATTATGAGTCTGTATTTCTTGTGAACTATGATTATGTTGCTTTATTTATGAAGCTGCGCATAAGTCTATGAATGTTATGAGCTACGTTTCCATGTTTGATGTAACAGACTCATCTCGATTAGTAATTTAATGGGAATTCTAGCAATAATTAAAGAATGTGTGCACCCCTTTAAAAAATTTATAATTGTTTCTAATCCATGAATAATTACTCTAAGTTCATTAATTGAGAATGAGAATTTTAATGGTTATGCAACTTATGAGTGTGTGTATCTAAATTCCCTATAATCAATTAAGGTTTTGGATCGCCTCGAGTGAGACTCTCCAATTTCGTAGGAGTGAAAATGTCGGCGAATATCTAGACTATGCAGGCTATTTTTTGGCTTTGTCGGTCAAAATTTGGTTGAAAAATGATTACAAATTTTCTTTCCAACAAATAGTTCCATTTCTGGGACTTCTAGTTTTACCACAAGGGGTTTTAGATCATGCGATCGCAATACAACCATCGCAATCTACAAAATTGGTGGCATAATTAGGTAGATTTATTTGTCCTACAATAGGCACAACTCAGGGAAAATAATTTATACTGGGTCAAAGAAGAAATATTATATGCAGAACTCACTTGTGACCAGTAGGAGATATTTTGGTGCGAGTTCCCCGAGAAGCTAGAGAATTCACTTACTCAGTTTATTCAAAATGCAGGTTCACAACAACTGAGGTTGCAGAAGAAATGGAATACAACAGATCTAGCTGATATTCATTGGTTAGATACCAAGCTGACAAAATTTGTTGATATTTGTATTAACGTGACCCTTGAAGCCTTCATTATTAAATTTGTAGCTGAAAAGCACTAGTTTTTCTTTTCTTTTCTTTTTCTTTTTTTCTTTTCTTTTTTCTTTTTTCTTTCCGTCCAGGAGAAGTATTTAAATTTGGCATCAGAGGATGACTATTGAAGGAAATTCTACTTTGGATTAAGGTATTAATAGTAGAAGAAAACATATTGGAGTTTCGACCAGATCAAATGGTTGTGTAAACCACTTGTGTCAGGGGAATGGAATAGGGGGGGAGGAATGTTGCATTGATGTGGGAGGATGTATGAAACTTTCTAATGAGTCAAGAAGAGTTGCTACAAGCAATATATTTTCGAGCGTTGCAGAGAGCAAGGATAGGTGAACAGTGGCGTGAGAAGAAGTTTTAGGAACTTAGGGTAAGAAGAAGATACTTGTAGTGCATATGTGGTGTTGTCAATAGTTTAATAAAGAGGACGCAAGGAATAGAGACATTGGAATTTTGAAGAGGAATTGTAGGAGCAAGTTCTTTCCCTTGTACTATAGAGAGTTATAGTGGAATTAAAATTGAAACTAAGACAGAGGGTTTGGAAGCAGTTACTTTGATGCGTGTAGTGAAAGAAGTATTTCAGACACCTAAGACAGATAGTTGGGTAGTTAAAATAACAAAGGAAGATACACCAGTGGATGATGATCTTCATTTCATGATGAGGTGACTTTTGTTTCAAGATGATGCGATATCAGAATATAAAAACCCACAAGACAGTATCATACCTACTCCTCCTCCCTATAACCTTACCATAGTACTCTTCCAAAGCCCAAATTTTCTCTTTTCAAAGGTACAAATTTTTTTTTAAGGTCGAGTCGTTACTTCAAGGTGCAAGTATTTCTAGTAGTGTTAGTCAATCGATTTCAGTTAGTTTATTACAACATGGTTCAAGAGGATTTGTACTTATTTCCATGCCACATTCGACTATGGTCGAAGTTATAACTGGGTCGCTTACAAGATACCCCAAGTTTGAAAGTGGGTGGGGGGGGCGGGGGGTGAAGACATTGAGAAACATTGGTACTTGTGTGAGGTTGTTTCGTGAGCTCGCAAAATCTTGGTGTAAGAATATCATTGAGTTTCATAAAAAACTTAAGGAAAGGGCATTTAGATGGTTTATAAAGTGGATTGATACAAATATGAACCCTGGTATCGATTTGGTAAAAACATAATTTATTCAAGAGTTTAAATTTCCACACTCAAATCAGCAAGGACTAGTTGAATTAGACATCCACCAAAGGGATAGGAAATTAGCCTAGCAATGTATGAAAAAATTCAAGGATGCCATGAAAAAATTATAATATCCTATTGATCCTCAACATAATAGCGACTATTTTAACAAATATTTGCTACCCATGACCAGTATTTCGCTTTCGCAATAGAAGATTAGTACAATCTAAGATGCTCTGGAGCAGGCTATGAAAATTGAAGCTATGGAAGGATATCCATAGGAGTATAGAGCAGGGGGGTCATCGTCTAATCCTTCCATTATAGGGCTCCAAAGTCAAATTTCTACATTAACAAAAATATTGATGGATTTAGTGCCAATTCAACTAGAAAAACCTCAAGTATGGTTTACCCTTTATTAGGTTGAAGGAAACCATGTCACAAAATACCCACAATTGCGAGGCCTAGGAGCAAGCAGTACACCCATGATTCCTTCACCACAACTGTCTATAAGAGCCGCGCATGTATCTTCTGGCTTACCTTATAAATTTCATACTCAGTTGCATCATTCTCCAACCCACACACTATGAATGCAATATATTATTGTGAAATATGCTGCAATTTTTGGCACCAACCTTGGTTTTGTCCTATTTTAAAAAAAATATTTAAATGTTTATAATAAATTGATTTTTGAATTCTATGGATCTCCAAATCACCATGCAGATCAATGTCGATCCATGGATGCACTAGTAGAAATATTAGATAAAACTTCTTTTCGGGTAAATGAAACTCCTTGAGGTCAAGGAGGTGGAGCTCTAAGGGGTGGAAGGACATGGGGAAGAGGTCCAATCAGATGCTTAAACTTTGATCAAGAAGGACATGCTGTGAGCGAGTGTCCTCATCTGAGATGGCCTTGGTGTTCATCTTCTCGAGTATATACACATGGAACTAAGGAATTTCCTGAGCTCATTTCCTAATGGGAGGAGTGAAATCTTGCCAAGGGAGCCAATTTGGTTTGTGCGGAACTTACAGACCATGATTCTTCAATGAAATCCAATATCAACATTGTTACAATAGAGGGGAAAAGGACGAGAGCATAAGGGCTTTACTCAAAGAACCTATGACATATCACCAATTTTCATGTCATATTGAACAATACCCTTAATTTGACTAAATATTGGAAAATAACTCTAAAAATAAAAATATTTAACACCCTACCAATATGAGCCCAATACACCTTCCGAATTTAAAAAGCCCCTAGTTTCATTATATTTTGTAGGTATCCTATTTTTCATTAACATTTTTTATACCCATTTATATTTTTTCATTAACTTTGGGCTCCATTTTTTATACCTTCCAATACAAAAACCGTTTACCCCCTATATATCTCCCAATAAATTATGTCATTTTTTGTTCAACATATATCTCCCAATATGAACCCACGTAGTATGGTATTTCTCCCAGGGTGAAGCCCCTATGGAAAGGAGTCGATGTTATAATGATTGAGTAACCAACTTTTATAAATCCTCCCTTTCCAAGAAGATCGTACGAACCCAATGGACAAAAGGAGTATTACAAGGATGCAACTGAAATGTTCCTCCAGATAATGTCCTCTCAAGGACCTCACAGTGAGGTGTAGTGGCCACCAAGGATAAGTCAAGGAAATTTTAGTATAGAGCCCCCTAAGCCCATAATAAAGTGGTTAAGGTTGCTTTTACATATCATAGATGATGAACAACTTACTAGTTAGTTGTGAAGAAGGCTGAAGACTATTGTTAAAGATGACGTATTTTCGAAGAAACCGGTATCTAAAAACCTACCTAAGAGGCATTCCAAAAGGGTGCGGGGGAATAAGAAGAGGTTTGGAAGAGAGTTTCGGGTGGATTCTCAGATTGCAGGGTTCCAGATTAAATAATCTATGCTAAATTTAGGATCAAATATTAATATTGTTCCTCGGAAAACTTGCGAAGCTCTTAGGAAACATAAGTTGGTGTACTCTCTGATTCAATTACAAATGGAAAACCAATATTGCATTATTCCAGTTAGAAGGTTGGGAGATGTGGAAGTTGATATAGTAGGATTCAATACTCACACCGATTTTGATGTTAATGATGTCATGGTGGACAAATATCCATACCCAACTCTATTGGGGATTGATTGGGCTTTTGAGAATTATGCAGTCATTGACCTTAAGCGGGAGACTATGACTTCTGAGGTAAACAAGATGCAGGTTATGCAAGCACTTCATCATATCAAGGCTCGTGATTAATTGAACATGTAAATGATGTTGATTCCCCTCGCCTAGTGGACCAACTAGATCAGTTGATTGCTAGAAAGCGATATGATTATATTAACCCCACGGCATTTGGCTCGATCAGCTGGAGGAGTATTCAAAGCACCGAAGTTGGCTCTGAAGCTGCAATGGAGGAATAGAGGCAAGGTGCTCATGAACTAAATTATCTCCATTGTATTTCTATTCAATGTGTTCGATGGATTGGTATTGAGGTATGCAAGTATCCCATTTTTAATAGTATGAATTTTGTTGTTGATTTTTTGAAATAAATTGACTATTGTATAGAAAAATCTCAAAAATTCCATGTAATGAGTGTTTCTCTACAATCCACGCCGGCATGATGGTGGGAAATACATTGTAATCAGTTGCATATGTGGAATTCTGTTAAAACTTCCTTGTTACACTAGATGTCTCAATCGGCAAAGCTCTTGAGTAATTTTCCTAGTTATATTGGTCGTACATCTCCGCAAGATCATGTGTCGCATTGTTCTACGGTATGAAAAGATAAAAGTGTGGCAGTCACAATGTAGCCACATTTTTTTATTCATTCTTTAGGAAGTATTCCACAAGCTTGGTATTTTCTCGAGGAACTTAAGCGCTAGTATGTCGATTGGAATGTGTTGACAACTCATTTTTGCAAATATTTTTCTTTTTCAAATGTTGATGGGAATATAACGTGAAATATTAAAGCTGTGAAAAGAGTCTTGTTTTTGGGAGAATATGCGATGGAAGAATGTAGCATATATGCAAAATTTGCAGTGTGTTTTCTGCGACAAGGTTATCAAGGATCCTAATGATGATTTGGAAGAATTAAGGAACCTTTCGTTCAAGGAATTGGAAGGAAATGGAAAATAAAAGAATATCCTATTTGTGATGTCCCAAATTCAAAGCCACTCAAAGTCAAGAAGATGAATATTGGGAAAAAGGAAAAACCAATTATTTCCTCTATTGGGGATTACTGGGATGATCAGACCACACAAGAAATTTTTTATTTTCTCAAAGAATATGAAGATTTTTTTCCTTGTTCTATATTGGATCTAAAAGGAATTAAAGGCGATCTGGGAGAAATGAAAATTGCATTAAAACTCTATGTGAAGCCTATGAAGCATCAAGCTTACAGTACCCTCATGTTAAGGAGAAAGTCAAGAAAGAGATTGATAAAATGTTGGCTACTAGTTTAATATTACATGTTGATGAAGTTGAATGGATAAGCCCTATTGTTATTCAAGATAAGAAGGATTTATAAGACATCATGGTTTGTGTTAATTACCACATTCTCGATAATGAATGCGTCCATGATCCATTTCCAACCCCCTTAAGTGATGAAGCTCTAAACAATGTTGGAGCTAAGGAGGCTTATTCTTTTAGGGATGGATTATCAGGCTACCATCAGGTATGCATTACATAAGAAGATGAGAGAAAGACCACATTCATTATAGATTTGGGATCATATAAATATAATGTGATGCCTTTTGGTTTAAAGAATGCTCCAGTTTTTTTCTCTCGCATTGTTATTGTTTCTTTCCATGAGTACATCCACAATTTTTTATAAGTATATATGTATAATTGGAATATTTATAACCTACCTAAGAATCACCCTAGCTTGTTTAGGGTTATTTTTTATCGATGTAAACAACTCCATATATCAATAAATTTAAAGAAATGAATTTATGTCGTGTTGTTTGGAACTTTACTGGGCCATATTGTTTCTAAGGAGGGAGTCTGTATGGATCCAACTAAAGCTACAGTAATACTGAATATGCCACCTCGCACCTCTATTTGATAGTTGTGCTCTACATTGGGCCATACATGTTACTATCATACATTCATTCACAACTATGCCTCTATTTCGACCCCGCTGAAGAAGCTCCTCACAAAATTTAAATGGTTTGTGTGGTCTGATGAATGTAATGTTGCATTCATACTTTGAAATAAATATTGCAAGCGCACCAATATTAGTCTACCCTTATTGGAAAAATCAGCTCCATGTTCATGTATATGCATCAGGGCACTATATTAATGCAACCAGGAGAGAGTAACTTGGACCACCCTATTTATTTCGTAATCCAAAAATGGTCTAATTTATAAAGGAGCTACACCACAACAGAATGGGAAGCTTTGGAAATGGTTTATTCTCTCTAGAAGTTTTGACACTACTTGTTGGGAAGGCCATTTAAGTTTTTCACTCATCATTCGACATTAAAATACTTGGTCAACAAGCTAGTGCTGGAGGGTATAATTTCTCGTTGGTTGTTGTTATTTCAAGAATTTACTTTTGAATTCATTATTAAGCCAACGAGGCCAAATTTTGGGTCTGAGCACCTATCTAGGTTGGAATCAGGAGAGTCAGGAGGATCTATTTATGATGCCTTTCTTGATACCCACTTATTCCTTATTGAATTTGTCCCGGAGTAATTAGAGGAAATTATTGTCTTTCTTACAACAAGGAAGTGCCATTCTGATTATACTACAACCTAGAGGAACCATCTAGTTTTTCGCTCAACTGAATATCAATTTATTTTAATACAGTTATAGAAGATGTGGCTCAATCACATTTTGCGGAAATGTATCTTGCATCATGAACATGATAGAATACTATGGGAGTTCCATGTTAGATTTGCGAACCATAATGGAGATAAATCTACTACCAATAAATTCTTACATGCTAGCTTGTGGTGGAAAACCCTTTTTAAATATGCAAATACTTATGTGAAATCTTGCTATGGTTTCCATTGGGTTGGTCGACCCTTGAGGAGGGATGAGATGCCTCTCCATCTGGTACGTGCACTTACTACTTTTAAAAAATGGGTTGTCAAATTTATTGGGCCCATCAATCCTCCTGCTCACCATTCACATGCTCTCTATATCATCACTGACACATATTATCTTACCCGTTGGGCAAAAGCATTTCTAGTAAAGGATTTCACTGTGGACACAACCGCTAGATTTATTTTTGAGCATATTGTCACCAAGTTCGGTTTCCCTCGTAGTCTTACAAGTGATCAAGGTTCTCAATTTATTAATGAAATAGTTCACTTGTTGCTACAAAATTTTATGATCCAACATAATAGGAGCAGTCCTTACTATCCACAAGCTAATGGGATTTTCGAAGCATTTAAAAATATACTGGAGTAGGGGCTTATGAATATTTTCTCTGCTTATGGGATGAAAGGGTTCCTGGTACTTTTTGGGCTTATAGAACAACTATAAAACGATTGAATATGTATACCTCGTTTGATTTGGTGTATGGAAAGGAGGTTGTTGTTCCTGTAGATTTCATTGTCCCTAATATTTTCATTGCACATGCCACTCAGATGATAGAGGATCAATCCATCCCTGAAAGATTTGATGAGTTACTGCAATTAGAGGAGTCTTGGTTCCTTTCCTACTTTCATCAGACAATTTAAAAGGAGTGGCAGAAAGCCTCACACGATCAACACATCAAGAAGAAGTCTTTTTCAATTGGTGACCAAGTACTACTTTACGATAGAAAGTACCACAAGCACCCTGGTAAGCCTCAAATGCATTGGCTTGATCCTTTACATGTTGCAGATATTACATATTTTGGAGTCGTTCAACTTACTCAAATTTATGGTACTCTTTTGTATGGATGGGTGAATGGCTCTCACCTAAAGCCATATTTTTTTTATTCTATTTTTGATTGAGTTTATCTCCCTTACAAGGGAGAGTAGTTAGTATGAATTAGATTAGTCACGTCAATAAGTATCCATAGTTTATTTAGTTGTTGTCATCTTTGAGTTTTTTGCAAATGCCCTTCTAGTTTTTTTGTGATCCTCCACAACCCATTGTGTTCAGGGAAATTTTGTCATATTCTATCATGTTAGAGTCATCATTACCTGTTTGGTCCATAATTTTCCCAATCATGGAAAATTTAGTTACTCCATCCATATTTTAAGTCCCGAGCAGATTTTATTCTACCGTTATATTTTTTCTTTACATCAACTTAACATCGATATGTTTCAGGATCACACATCATTAATTTGAATATCAGAACACACTTCCTATGATCAATGGCTAATTTCCCCTCATCATTCTATATTTTTCCTGACTGAGTCACCTTATTTTTCACTTATGTTTCCTATGCATTTGCAACTTTTAGTATGGCTCATCGATCACCTGCCTCTATTTCATCCTCGTCTTCTTGTCCTCCTATTCTCTTTGTGTATACATATAATTATACCACCATTGTTCATCTAGATAAATCCATTGTCACTATGTATCCCATTGATTCCATAATCCATTACCAGAATTATTTTCTCTGCAAGTATGATAAAACCCAGTTTGCTGATAGCGATTTTTCCAAACATGTTTTTTTCCCTGCAGCTCACACTGATGTATTCATGGAGCCAAAAACCCACCCCAATACTCACTCCTCTCTGAAAATTCACTCCGCACTCTACCCGATAAAACAATCTACCCTTCTTCTTCTATGGGATTTTCCTGTGTTTGGGTCCACCAATGAAATTATTCACTGCACAAATTTATAGTTACTCGGCTCCATGGAGGTTCTCTATGGCTAGACCGGGAATATCCCATCCTCTCTATTGAAATTCACAATATTACAGGACTCACTGTATTTGGTTTCAATGTTAAGTCAACCTATCAGATAGTTGGAAAGAGAGAAAATAAAACTAATGAGAACAATCTATATAAAAAATATGGCACCACCAGAAAGGCCATAGGAATCGTTATGGATATGAATAAGGATATGAAAATTTGTATTGCTTCTACTCTCATTTCAACCAAGATTATGCACCATCATACTCGGGGAGAATGTACTTTGGATGCCATCTATATCGCTGATGCCTATATTCGCATTGAATCTCTCAATTGGTGTAGATACCTCATCATGAATTTTTTGAAGTTGTCAACGATTTCTACAACCAATACACTCACTTGTTTATGGCTACTTACTTATCCCTCTGACTATGTGGATGTGGTTCCCTCTCGAGGGTCATGAACTTGTTTCCATTGAACAGGATGAACTGCTCAACTTCATGTATGCTCCTTGGCGCAACACCGAGGACATCATGAACAAATAATTCTACGACCTTACTTTTGGGTAATGGTATGCTAAGATGGTTATGGCGACACATGTTGTTTCCAGGGTGCCACTTCCTATTCTGGACAGCTATTCTCCTTTAGTTTGGTTTGGAATTACTCATGAGAATTACTACATTTGGTCAATGCATATCCCTGAGGATACTTTCTCCATGTGTCCGTTACCATTCTATATTAGTAAGCATGGTTTTCATTCAGAAGTTAATTCCTGGCCTGGAGTTATCGCATAAAAGCAAGAAAGGAAAGTATATTATCATTTTTATCACATGAATCTAGTTGACAAGGGTCCATCTACTTCCCATAAGCAAAATAAAATTTTTCTCGACGAGATCCAACCCCTATTGGATAAGGCCAAGGATTATATGATATTTTCCCATGCCATCTAGTCTGATTTTGGCTAGTATGAGTCAAAAAACCCTCCAGGTACACTATATTACCCCCATGTATATTGCACCTCTTGTTATTTATTCCACTAATTTATCTATTACAGGTTTTATCCCTATGTCACCTAAGCAGATTCACCATACCCCGTTTTCTTCGACCTTCATTGATCTCGAATTCAACATCCTGACTTCTGATACTACTATCCATATTCATAAAGTAACACCCACATCTCTGTATGCCTCGTCTAATGCTATGCCTCGCTCTTCCACCGCTACCCTATCTAACCATTATACCTTGCCTTTTTCACCTCAAGATCCCTCTGACATGGAATTTGACTCCATTGTTGTGCACTCTATCTTTGTAGCCACTGATTTTGTTTCCCCAACATCTACCAGTTCATCTACCTTTCCCATTTCTTCATATCCACCTTCCCCTATCCCCTCGTATATATCCACCACACAGGTTGTAGAGTTAATGAAAGACCCTGACCAGTGTCTTCAAGTTATTTCCCTTCCTACACCGCAGCACGATATCATCACCTTCATCCCTATCCTATTTCTCCATCGGATTATTCAGTACCATAGAGCTGCAATTCAGCATCAATCTTCTCCTTCAGAGCGGTCCAATAGGTTGGTTTCTAGTGGGAAACCACTGTAATCGCGTATTACCCCACTTAATGATATTTCCACCGAAATTATTTGTAATTGGTCGCCCCCCCAACTAATTAAATCTATTCATGCCTTTGTGTCCCAATTTGGGCATCAGTTAGTCCATACCAAGAATAAATGCAGTGACCTCCGAGTTACTTTTGAAGAGCACCAACATCAATTTCATACTGCAACCTTCGTCCAAGCTCAGCTACAAATTAAGAAGAAATGATTAGAGACCAATATTACTGAGTTCCATACTCAACTTCAAATATTGTGGCCTGCGGTTCTCCCTTATGCTACTAAGAAGCTTGAAGATATTGTCACTTATTCCCCTACCTAATGTTGTAATGCAATTGAAGTGGCCTGTCAGTAGCTAGTCTCCAAGAATGCAAAGCTTCAAAGTATCATTCAGAATTAGCAAGTCGACAGTAGACCCATCTACCATCTACAAGTCTCAGATTCAAGAGTAGGTATAGAATGATTCCGCTCTATGTGCTACTCTTCTAGATATCATGCATGAATCTCAAGAGGTATTTCACCAAATTTCTGATGCCAATCGAGTGGTCGCAAAGAAGAATGTTGCAATCTATCCTTTACATGAAAATGATCAAAATATCTATCAATAAGGCATGGTTAATTCTAATCAAGATGTCAAACAACAACTCTTAGATAAAGTAGATATACTAGAAGTAGAAATTACTCAGGTAGAATATGTTGCTAAGACTACCAACCGAGTTCTCTACAACCTTTGGCTAGAGGCTTAGAAGCAGTTCATGACTCTGAGTACTTTGTCCAATGTTGCAGATCAGTAAATCCAGGAGATTTTTGATGCTCAATCGAGTGACCCCTCCGAGTAGACTGTAACATAATTTTCATCCAAGGGGTCATCCCTGTTATATTCTTGGTCTTCATCTATGTCTACATTTTTCAAATTTAAGGACTCCAATTTGAATATTTTTCTACAGTTGGGTCCTTTTTTTGAAGGAACCATGACTAAAGAAAGTGGAAGTAATCTCATGATAGATTCAGAGACAGGAGCGGCACATTGAATCGAGGTCAAGTCAATAGGATGTGGTCAGGGCATGTTGGGTCCTTTGTTTTTGGAAAGAAAAAATAATGTGAAGGATGTTTTGGTTGAATTTGTAGGAATCATAGTAGCAGAAAAGTCAAAACAATAGTAGTTGAATTTTGGAACTCACGCAGTAGAAAACAAGGGAGCGTGTTGAGAAATCAGGAATCAAATTTGATATTGTCAAGGAATAACCAAGGTATTGACTTGAGGTATCTAAAACCATGATCAAGAGAGTGTGTTATTATATCAAGTCAGCACAAGGATAAAAGGGAAAATAGATAGTGAGTTCAGGTTGTTGTTGGTTGTCAGTGCTTTTATTTTTCATGGCTGAGATCTTCATGAGTTTTGGATATGTTATAGTTATTGATGTAATATTCTGAGTCTTTATTTCTTGTGAAATGTGATTATGTTTCTCTATTTCTAAAGTCACACATAATTCTGTGAACACTACGAGCTATGTTTCCATGTTTGATGTAAGAAAATCATCTTTATTAGTAATATAAATGGGAATTCTAGTAGTAATTCAAGAATGTGTGTACCCCTTTAAACTTTTATGATTGTTTATAATCTATGAATAATTGTTCTAAGTCTGTTAATTGAGAATGAGAATGTTAATTGTTGTGCAACTTATGAGTGTGCATATCTAGATTCCCTGTAATCAATTAAGTTTCTAGCTCACCTCTAGTGAGACTCTCCTTCTATTTCAGAGCAGTGAAAATGTCGACGAATCAGTATACTAGGCAGGCTCTTTGTTGGCTCCCTCGGTCAAACCTTGGGTCAAAATTGAATCCAAATTTTCTTACCAACATTGGGTAGCCAACATATATATAACCTTTTCTAGTATGAGAGTATCCAAGAAAAATATATTTGTCCATTCTTGCATCAAACTTGCCAAGAATTTCATCGTTCTTCTTGATATAACACTTTCTTCCAATTACTCTTAAATGCTTGACCACAGCATGTCTGCCATACCAAAGCTCATACGAAATTTTATCGATGTTTGAGCTGAAGTGTGCTTTGTTTAAAATCACCACTACTGTGTGAATGGATTTATCAAAAATATTTGTTGTATATTTCTTTCTCTCATCCTGGATCTAGCCAACTGCTGAACTGATATGTTGGCTCTCTTTGCTACACCATTCTCAGGTGGAGTCTCTACTATGGTAAAATTATCTTTTGATTCCATGTGTCTTTCAAAATTCATCAAACTCTTTTGAATTAAAAGCACCTCCATTATCAGACCTTATGCATGTTATTGTATAGTTTATCCCATTTTTAGCCATGGCCTTAAAGTATTTTTACTTCTTAAAGGCCTCCGATTTTTCTCTGAAAAGTGATACCGACATCATTCTTTTGAAATCATCAATGATAAGCATGAAGTAAAATTTACATGAATGTGACTGAGTTCTTGAATGACCACAAAAGTCAATATTTATCAATTGTAATGGCCTTTTTTATTAGTTCTGCTTTGAATTGAATGATACTCAAACTTTTCTTCCAAGCTGTCAGGGTTTGCAAATTGTATTCTCTAGCTTTAAAAGCTTTGGAAAATCTCTGATAATTTTATTTTTTCCCAAAGTGACATTCTGATCAAATTTATATGTCCTAACCTTTGATTCCACAACCATATCTCATCAATACTTGATAAACACCACTTCTATGTCTTCTCTTTTAGAATAGAGAGACATTATTGTATGTTCTAACAATTTTAGCTATTATTTATCATGTGTCTGCCGTCTTAATTTGAAAATTTTTGTATTCGAAAAACACATCATAACCATGGTTACACAGCTGAGACACTAACTAAATTATGCTTCATCCCATAAAAAAACAACACATCCTTACCTTTACCTGTGACATTATCTAGGCTAACAATTCCTTAACCCATAATCTTACCATGTGCATTATTCCCAAAGGTCACATTACCTTTATTGATTGGCTCCATGAAAAAAGCTTACTTTTATCTCCTAACATATGTATGGAATATCCATTGTCAGCATACCAATGGCTTCCTTCAGTATGAGAATATAACACCATATCGTAATTCTTTGTGTTTTCTTTTTCCTTTTGGATTTTGGGTTGTTGGCTTGGTTGCTTAATTGATGGTTCAAGCCTTTTTTATTTAAGTTTGAAATAAATTTCTCTATGAACATAGTTTTGACATATAAAACATTGAATCAAAATTTTCAGTGGGGTAAATGAGTTGTTGTACCTGATAATATTAATCCTTTACCTAAAAAATTGATTATTTGGCTGATAATTTCCTCTTCGTGGAATGAGTTGTCTCAATGAAAAATTCAACCTACAACTTGTTGCTTTGTGCCCATTGTTATCACTAGAAAATTGTACAAGCAAAGGTGACATTATTTAATGTCAGGTAGAAGGTTTTATAGGGCTGAGAGACATTAGAGAATCTGAAAATATTTAAAAAATATATAAGGTCTGAGGAAAAATAAAATTTGAACTAGTCAAATATGCTTTTGCGTGAAAAATCCTTCGATAAGTGCGCCCTTGCGTGCCTTTCGACCCAAAAAGCATGCAATCCTAGGAGTGTGTTGGGCCGTTAATATGCCATTATTATTATCACTTTTGAACACTTATTCCACCCATTTCTACTATTCTTCATCATGTCATTTATTATAATTTATTATATAAATCCATTTTATGATGATTTATGCTTCTATGAATGAATATTATTTATTCTCCTTTATTTCTAATAAATTGATGATTATGCATGATTTTATCAATGATAGTTTTAATAAATCAGTTGTAACATTATTCACCATTTTTAACCTCCAAGATAATTTCCAGATTGAAGATTTGATCATTAAAAGTGCCAACTCAGAAATTCGTTGGAATAAGAAGTGACGGTTTTACGGTTGAGATTTCGAGCAAATGAAGCAGAATCTGGAAAATCTGGAACATGGGTTTTGTCCAGAACGGACCCAATTAACTTTGTTGAAGAACGGTTTGCCCAAATTCGGCTTGTACTGAGAGAAACGCAGGGTTCTTTGAGCATGATTTTCTCATATTTGTTGTTGCGGCCGTCCTCCAAATCTCAGCTGCAAAGCCAAATTCGCCTTGTTCTTGTTGATCAAATGGTTAGAAGCAAACCAATTTTGTAATAGAAATCATGTTATACTTATATTTATTGTAACTTCTCTCTGATCTCTCTCTATTTAAATGAAAACAGAGATCAGAGATGGGGATGATTTGGGGGATGAAAAATGATGGAAAAATGATGAAGAATGATGGTGGATTATTCATGATAGGATAGGGATTGTTGCATGCTGTAATTCTCAAGCCTTTGTTGTTGTAATGATTCCACAATTTGCTGATTAATACATGATTTGGGAGTTGCTGTTCATTCTTTTCATTCTGAAGTAACCCAGCAGCGTCCGCTGGCGGCTAAGGGCCCAGCCTCTGGTGGAGTACGCTGCTGCTGTGTATCATATCTTTACAATTGCTGCTGCTGTGTATCATATCTTTACAATTGCTGCCGTGTGATGGTTTGATTTCCTTTTCATTTCTTTAAATTGTTTTGTTCAGTAATCTTTTGTTTATGAACATTTCGCAGAATTGCTTTGTTATATTGAAATCATAATTGGATTGCGTGAGTGATAGAATTATTAATTATAACTTGAAATGTCCTGCTGATAATTCTGATCTAATGCTACGCCATCTAATTAAGACTATGGTTCATTTAATTACTACTCCGTTATAATTGCAATGGTTGTTCAATTAAGTTACTATTCAATTATAACTACGATTGTTGTTGCTTCAATAACTGTGATTAATGTTCATGCTGATAGGTTGCTGATTCAATTACATTTATAGTTGCTGTGTCTTTCTAATGACTTAGTTTTGCTGTTCGGTTCCATTTAAGATTTTTGTTTAATTCTAGTATTTTAGCATTGCTATTCCTTTCCATTAATAAATCATTTTTGTTAGATGAAGCTTTGCTGTTCATTTCTGTTGATTCATTGCAAGAGTGCTTTTAAAGAGTTTTCCTAGTTTAATTTCAATAGCAGCTTTAGTTCAATTTCGATTTCCTTTTAATTGCTTTAAAGCAGGACTCTCAACTGTAGAGAACATTGGTTATTGCTTCCTCGTTCCCAGATTGATTGTCTTGTTCCGGTTTGATTTCAATTGCATCAATATCCAGAGGAATGAGTTATTGCTACTGTATCCTCGATTGATGGTTGTTTGAGTGAATGATTTAGTTTAGAACATTTCATTTTCTTGCTATTCCAATTAGATTTTGTTTCCAGCTTTCATTTACTTTTGCATTTTAAGCACTATACTGCAAAACATTACTCTTGAGTAAATAGCCGCCACAGACTGAGTACACTCTTGAAATAAAAAGTCGTCCCTGGGTTGATAATTAATGTGAAGGTAATTAGGAGTTAAAAAAAACCCTTTTTATCGCTCCACATTTTGGCGCCGTTGCCAGGGAGAGTGTAGCCATTTCTAAAGAGTAGTGCGAATCTGATGAGTGCCTGCTAGGAGAGAATTGGGTATTAAAAACGGAAGGTAAGAACCTACGTATGGAGCATGTAACATCCCTGCTCCCCCGCCTACTTTCCGGCAGATTTGTTAATTTTTTTGTGTAGAAATAGATGTTTGAATTTTTGTGTGAATGACTAGAAAAAATATAGAAATTTAAAAAAAAAACGAATCACATGATTTCACTCAAGTGGTGATGTAAGCACCACCCATTTCACTAACTAATTGACAGGGACATTTGAAGAAGGAGCCTCAAAGAAACACATGAAAAACATCTTATATTATGGTAAGAAATGGCTCACGTTTCTACTTTTGAATTTCCTATCAAAGATCTAGGAGGAGTGACACAAATGCACATAATTCCCCCATCTTTACCAAATTTTCATGGTTTAGCAAATGAAGATCGAGATACATTCTTATTTGAGTTCGAAATACTTTGTAGAGGATATGATTATTGTACTAATGATCAAAGATTGAAAGTGTTTCCTCTTACTCTAAAAGGAGCAGCTCTTTGATGGTTCATGAGCCTAGGTGGGAATTGCATCCAATCATGGGAGGACATGAAGAACATATTCTTGAAGAAGTACCAAGACTATTGCAAATTCAATGAAGATATTTTCGGTATGATACAAGGGGAAGATGAAAGTTTGGAGGACTATGTAGATCGATTTCATTATAACCTTCAAAAATCAAAGCATAAGCATTTGGAAAAAGAGATCTTAAAAACACTCCTTAAAGGAATCAAAGATGAATTTTTAGAACTCTTAAATCTGATAGGAAAAGGTGATGTTTTTCAGTTATCATATGATGATGTTTGTGAGTTGTGCATAAGTTATTCAAGAGGAATCTCCAAGGCTGGTAAGAATTCTAGAGATGTTTGTTCTTTCTTTTCCAAATCTGCTACAAGAATAGGAGACATAAGAGCTGAAATCAATGATTTATTTGAAAATTTTAAAGTTGATTTTATTAGCTCTCTAAGCTCAAAATTGGATGTTTTGCAGGTTCATAAAAATGAAGAATTTGATGAAGTGTTTTCCCTCATGACCGAAAGGAGCAGCCCATAGATGGTTACTCTTCCTTATCTAGGATGGAAGTATCATATCAAAAAGGTGAGGAAGCTGCAACAAGGTCAAAACCATGGAAATCATGGCCTACAGGTATGGTTCAAAACACTTCTTCTCCATGCTCTTACTTGCATAATCCATTATGGAATACTCATGTTCTAGGGCAGCCATGTCAATTTCAATATAACCACCAATCTTATCTACAAGTTTGGCATGGTTCACCTTATGATTGCATGACTACTCTCCCTCATCTTGCAGCACAAGCACATTCTCCATATTCTCCACCAGCTCTTTCACAACATCCTGCTTGCATATCAAATTTATCCACTCAACCCAACCAACCACATCATCACAATGCTCCATTCCATACACAATTTCCTGCTCAACTAATTCCACACCCTCACCACAATAAACCAGTACAACATGCTTACAATGTTGAACTACAAAATTTACCCATCCTTCCCACCCATTCTATCTCACATGCACCAATGGAAAAAACTTACAATGAGATTCAGAATGTTTCAAATTCAAAAATTGTAGAAGTTATGGAAGAAAATGAGGTTTCTTTTAGTATGCCTCAACAAGTCATTTTAAAAGCTCAAGAACTTCATGATATGATGGCTATGGGAAATCAAGAAAGTAAAGGATATATTGAAGATTGTTTTCATTCCATCACTTGTTTGCAGCATCACTCTATACTTCAACAATTTTTGACAACATCTTTTCAAGGGAAGTTGGCTTCTCATACCCTAATTTTTATCAACATGCATTTTTCAAATTTGGGTATGTACATATTTGAAGCCTTATTTCAAAAATGGTTCCATTGGAAGTACTCCTATACATAGTCATATTCATATTTCAATCAAATTAGGTTAGTGAAAAAATAAAATAAAATAAAATAAGAACATAAATAAATGCATTTTGTTTTTTTGTAAAAATAGTTGTTTTTTTGTTGCAACACGCTATCGAAATCAACATCGGTGATAAATATTTCAATTTATTTGTGTATGTAGATGAATCATAATAGAAATAATAAGTTCTAAAAACACTCATTTTTCATTTTTATCACCAATTTGAAAAAATGCTTGAATATCATTTTTTTGGCTTGCGGGCTTGATGAACTTTCTGGAAAAACAGTCGGGACAGTCATGTTTTGAGGGACCAAAAGTGAATAATTTTAAAACCTGTTTCTACCCTAGGTAGCCCTTGATTTCTAATTTTTAACCCAATTTGAATCAGTCAATTTGGATTTGAAACGAAAAAGTTAGAACCAAAACATTGACCGGATGTCTAGTGGGCAGCTCAGGAACAGAGTTGGGACAGTCAGTTTTTGGAGGCCTAAATGTTTGAATTTTTAAAAATTGTTACTATGGTAGGTTCCCCTATGAATTTAGTTTACAATGCAATTGGAATCACTCATTTTCGATATCGTATATGGAATTTATGATCAAAATACTGACTGTCTATCGTAAATCAGCACCCTTAAAACTATGTCTTTCCGGCTGTTCCTTACAATATTTGACCTATCAATTCTTCTTGTCTTCAAAACCTGTTTCTATTGGAAATAAATAAATGAATCTAATTTCATTTCCAATTTGAATCATTCGAATCCGATATCAAACGAAAAAGTTACGCTTAAAACATTAACTGTTGATCTGAGCTGGGTAATTGAAAATGACTATGTTATGCAGGTTGTTCTAACTAAAATTGACATATCATATCATTGAATTTCTAAAACCTGTTGCTACTGGAGATAAACCTTTGAATTAGCTCTCATTTGGCTTTGGAATCACTCAATTTCGATGAAAAAAAAAGAAGTTGTGATTAAAACACTGCTGGATAGTATGGTCGACCACTGCTCTCCCGCAGGTGACAAATAAATTTTACTTTGTTATTTTCTCAATGGATTTGTTATATAGAGTAACTACTTGTTGTTTTTTGCATCATTCTTAGATTAGGGGAGCCCGATCACCTCTCTTTCTCCATGATTTAATGTTTTATTGCAGGTAGACACTCGCTTTTTTGCAGGTCCTGGGAAAATAAAGAAGGTCAATTTATGGACGAGTGATTCTTGAAAAAATTTTAACGAAACAAAGGAATTTCATCTAAGTCATTACCCAACGAATTCATAATAGAAGAAATGAAGAATTGATTTCGATTTGAAGATTCATGTCTTGTCACTGCTGCCAAAACATTCTTCAAAAAGATCATTTTTTTTACATAATATCATAGTTGTTGTAACTTAATTTACATATTGTTTTTTAAATAAAATGTTGTTTCTTTTCTAATTTCTCTTATATTTTGTGTTTCAGGTGTTGCTTCATTCAAAGTGTAACTCATCCTCAGCATCACTGCTGTGAACAGCGAATTTGTTTTTTTTGCATGTTTGCATTTTATGATTGTCCATTTTGTTGTTCATTTCCGAATGGAACAACACTTCTCTACTTTCACGTTTTGCTGTTCCTTTTCGAATGGAACAACACTTCTGCACTTTTCATTTTTGCTGTTCCTTTTCCAAAGGAACGGCACTTGCGTTTCTGCTGTTCCTTTTCCAAAGGAACGACACTTTTAGTTTTTGCTATTCCTTTTTCCAAAGGAACGACATTTGCATTTTCACATTTTTTTATGTGTATTTTTGCTTTTTGGTGTGCATTTCCTTTGCTGTTCCCTACACGGAACACCACTTTTTGAGTGTTTTTGTTGTTCCTTCAAAAGAACAACCCTTTGGGAGTATTTTTGAGAGCAACCTTTTCTTCCTCTTGTGGGACTATTCCTAGTTCATCTCAACCACATTTTACTGATTCCCCTTCAGGGCATGAAGTACACTATTTTTATAAGGACAAGAATTATGGATTCTATTGAAGCGAGTTAATATCATTCACGTTATGATATTTAACATGACATCTCCTTGATGATAGATTATTTTCAAAAGGGACACAATTATTTATATACTACTTTACTGCATTGTTTTCTGTTGAACATGATATTGATTGATCATCTTGATACCATGCTGGTTCCACCCTTCTGGATTATAATCTTCTCTGTCTATAATAAATGAGATTATGGGTATATTTTTCTATTGACATGTTCAACTTCTTCCGCCATCCCTGCTCTTAAGGAGTACTGAGCCTCCCTCTTTTTATCATAAAATTGTGTAATAACAACAAAATTTTGTTCACAGATGGAGGATAGGGGGTCTCATTACGAGCCAGCCTACCATGTTCATAAGGTTGTAAGAAAGTGGCATTCCCATTATGGCCACCACACCAGGGTTATGATCCATTGGATAGCCAAATTATCCTTGGAACAGGAGGTCTCATCACGAGCCGGCCTGATCACTTTTGCTACATCCCAGTGAATGGCAGTGTGGTTATCTGGTTACCACGCCAGCACACTGGTCTCTTCTGTAAGAACAGCACTGAAACTCTCTAATTATAAATTGAGGATTCTAGCTCATATGGGTTAAAAAGCAACCCTGCCGAGGCTATGGACGCCTGCTGGCAGCAGAGGCTCTGCTTATGGTATTGAAGTTATATCTTATCGTCAATTATTACTATAATACCCTTTTCTTATTTTTTTTCTTTTTATCAGAGAAGTTATTTCCTTAATTTTCCTTGTTTTGAACCTTTATGCATGAGAACTTTTTTTTATGATCAATCGCATCATTTTCAGCTAGAATACTGTCAGTAAAGCATTTTTTTGGCATATTGCTGTCCTTTTTCTCTTTTTCATAACTTATCATCAATCCAAAGCGTCCTATCTTTTATTCATAACTATATTTACACACTCTGCTCTCATTATAACCATAACTCTCGCTGTCCTATCATTGATATGTGTACTTTGCTTTATTTACTGCAATATTGTTCATTCCCTTGCCTTGCTCTCAGCACAACACCTCTCATACGCTTTATGGTCATGGAATTCATTTTCCAATTGGAGGAGGAATGTATGCATTATGGGATAGCATGCGATATGATTACTACACTCTGCCATAACTTGATGATTTGACAAAAGTTTTTCTGACTGAAAGTTTTGCATGCATCTTATCTATTTCTATTCAAAACTAACACTATGGATTCAAGAACATTGTATGCAAAATAGTGCTTTGTTTACAGGAGAACAACAAGTATGGGCAGAATTCTATTCACAGCATGACCACACTATTGCAACTAACAAAAGAGGCTCGAGCAACTCGCGAACGTGCACAATTCTTCCGACATGATGTGCTTGCCTGGATTCTACCTTTTGCATCACTTTCAGCACCAACTCTGCCTACAACAGCTTCAACACCTGCCAGTACATATATGTCATTCCACATTTTTGGAGGTAAAACTTGAGGTAAAATCGCATAATTTTCTGATTTATTACGAATTTAGGAGAATTTCAAAAACGTCCATTTTGAGCATTATTTATCATCCTTCAGTCCAAATCTGTACCACTTCTCATTTTTATTTTTTCTTCAGCGGCATATCATCTTTCAGTTTGGGGGAGTGTCGCTTTCATTCATTTCTTTCTTATAACCATGTCATTCATATTCTTTATCATCCATTGCTATTCTTATTCATTCTCAACACCTCCCTTATTCCATGTTGTTTTACACCAAGCATCGAATTCAACAGCTGGTAGCAACCACCTCTATTTGTTTTCTAGCATCGCATGAGGGCATGCTAATTTTTCAGAGAGGGGGAGGAATTGCTACGCATGATGGATGTTTTCTATTTTCTTTCTCATTTAAGACATACAATTTCAGTGTAGAAATTGATTTCCATAATATTTTTAAAACTATGAACTCAATTCTTGTGATTTTTGGAAAACACAGACGTATCATTAATACAAACACAGACAATTTCAAGATAAATTGGTTCATAAAATTTTGGAAATCATGCACTCTCAGCTACAGTCATTTTGTTTATATCTCATGATCCATGCATCAAAACAATCTGATTTTTGGATCATAAAGGCATTCATATATTATAAATTTACTTGCCAAATTTCAACAAAAGCTGGTTTGTAGTTTTTTAGAAAATGGTTAATGAAGTTTGCTGTTACTTATATCATATTTTGTTGCAACTTCATATATATATATAGTTGAATGTCAATATAAAAATTGTTATGCCTTCATCAAGATTACTAAAAGTGAATATTCATTAATTAAGGAAGAATTCATTTGTTCTATCCATTTCATGAGCTGAGATGAACATATTTTTTATTGTTTGGTTAACACATGGGTTTTTGTCTTTGGGTTGCATGAGGACATGCAATATATTCAGTTTTCGTTGCATGAGGACATGCAACATATTGAGTGTGGGGGTATGTTGGGCCGTTAATATGTCATTATTATTATCACTTTTGAACACTTATTCCACCCATTTCTACTATTCTTCATCATGTCATTTATTATAATTTATTACATAAATCCATTTTATGATGATTTATGCTTCTATGAATGAATATTATTTATTCTCCTTTATTTCTAATAAATTGATGATTATGCATGATTTTATCAATGATAGTTTTAATAAATCAGTTGTAACATTATTCACCATTTTTAGCCTCCAAGATAATTTCCAGATTGAAGATTTGATCATTAAAAGTGCCAACTCAGAAATTCGCTGGAATAGGAAGTGACGGTTTTGCGGTTGCGATTCTGAGCAAATGAAGCAGAATATGGAAAATCCGGAACATGGGTTTTGTCCAGAACGGACCCAATTAACTTTCACAAAGAATGGTTTTCCCAAATTCGGCTTGTACAGAGAGAAACGTAGGGTTCTTTGAGCACGATTTTCTCATATTTGTTGTTGCGGCCGTCCTCCAAATCTCAGCTGCAAAGCCAAATTCGTCTTGCTCTTGTTGAACGCTGGATGGAAATATATCTTCTTGTTTATCAATTAGTTGGAAAAAATCCAATTTTGTAATAGAAATCATGTTGTAGTTATCTCTATTGTAACTGCTCTCTGATCTCTCTCTATTTAAATGAAAACAGAGATCAGAGATGGGGATGATTTGGGGATGAAAAATGATGGAAAAATGATGAAGAATGATGGTGGATTATTCATGATAGGATAGGGATTGTTGCATGCTGTAATTCTCAAGCCTTTGCTGTTGTAATGATTCCACAATTTGCTGATTAATACATGATTTGGGA
Source organism: Pinus albicaulis (assembly GCA_034641835.2). Lineage (NCBI taxonomy): Eukaryota > Viridiplantae > Streptophyta > Pinopsida > Pinales > Pinaceae > Pinus > Pinus albicaulis. The sequence continues at coordinate 1,503,683,288 of CM076581.1, read as the reverse complement.
GTTGTTGTTCATTCTTTTCATTCTGAAGTAACCCAGCAGCGTCCGCTGGCGGCTAAGGGCCCAGCCTCTGGTGGAGTACGCTGCTGCTGTGTATCATATCTTTACAATTGCTGCCGTGTGATGGTTTGATTTTCTTTTCATTTCTTTAAATTGTTTTGTTCAGTAATCTTTTGTTTATGAACATTTCGCAGAATTGCTTTGTTATATTGAAATCATAATTGGATTGCGTGAGTGATAGAATTATTAATTATAACTTGAAATGTCCTGCTGATAATTCTGATCTAATGCTGCGCTATCTAATTAAGACTATGGTTCATTTAATTACTGCTCATTTATAATTTCAATGGTTGTTCAATTAAGTTACTATTCAATTATAACTACGATTGTTGTTGCTTCAATAACTGTGATTAATGTTCATGCTGATAGGTTGTTGATTCAATTACATTTATAGTTGCTGTGTCTTTCTAATGACTTAGTTTTGCTGTTCGGTTCCATTTAAGATTGTTGTTTAATTCTAGTATTTTAGCATTGCTATTACTTTCCATTAATAAATCATTTTTGTTAGATGAAGCTTTGCTGTTCATTTCTGTTGATTCATTGCAAGAGTGCTTTTAAAGAGTTTTCCGAGTGGTAGAAGTCACTTTCTGGGACCACGAAAGCACACTCCAGGACATTGCTTCCACACTTGAAGCCACCTAAGGACAACCACCCAAGCCTCCATAGGACATCAAGGGAGTGCACAATGGACTAAATGTGGCACACAATGGAATCACTCCCCTCTCTTGGGTCGCCATCCACAATGTACTAAGAGAGGGAAGGAGGATTTGAATTCTCCTATAAAAGGCCACCAAGAGATGAGTAACTTGAGAGCACATTCTTATGCTGGCCAAAATTGCCCCAATCAATACCAACAATGTGTGATCCAGAGTAGAGATAGAGGGGACTCAATTGTTGGCCATCCAAAAACTCGAGGCCACCATAGTAGAGAGAGGGAGACTTTTCTCCAAGGTAGCTCAGAAGTAAAGACATTCTTGCATCGGGACTTAGAACCCCAAGTTATAAGGGGCCCTTGGCAAGTGGGTTAAAGTTTCATCCTCATTTCCTACCAGCACTCAATAAGAGGGGAAGTAAGCATCGTGATTTAGATTATTGAAGTTGTTTGACTCTATTTAGAGCTTTTGTGTTATTTTTTTTAGTTTTAGTTTAATTTTTTTGTTTGAATATGCATGCTATTTATCTATATACTATGTTTATGTCCTACCATGTTCCACTAACTTGCTTGACTCCATATATTTTCTGCCTATGACCAATAACTTAAGAGGGAATACCACACCCCTTAAGTTGGTGTGATTTTGTACATCATGCACCAAACACACTAACACAGGATTTGCGACTCCACTAACATTTATTTCCAAGTTTATGTGGTAGTGCCTGTTTGTAGAGACCTTCATCTTTGCGGTAGAGTTGGTTTGGAATTGCCCCCTTTCTCTCCTTCAGTCCCTAGTTCATCCCAAGTGATAGAATAAGGCTGAAAAAATCAAAAAAATTACATTTTCGAGAATTTGCGTGCATTTCTCACAGACAGGCACACCTAAGGCACGCGTTCAAATCTGACCTGTGCGTAGAAATCGTGTTTCTTTCAGCCTTTTGGCGCAAAAAATAGAATGAGAAATTTCTCTATTATTTCCATCTTTTCATCTTGTAAAAGTTCCTGGAAGCCCAGAATACATCTTTCAGCACTGGTTGAGGTGCCTTGCAGCTTGCTAAAGATCACTCTTAGCTACTTTTGGTAGGATTAGTGTTAGTTTTATTTCGAGTTGATTTTTGCAAAGTTCACACATAGTTTAAGTAGGGGAGAAAATTAACTTGCATTCCAAAACAATTTATGTTTTGCAAATTTAGGTACCAAAACGCCTATATAATTAGCCAAAGAAAGTGGCCCAAGTCCATGCATGCTTAGCTAGTTCTTTTTTCTAGTGTAAAAGCCATTAGTTTAGTTCAATTTTTGCACTAGGATTTCGGGACCAGGATCGAATTGTCGAGAGAAGAGAAAGTAATCTATGTTGCCTTTGCACCTGTTGGTGATCCTAGGAAAGCATATGAACGCTCTCTATTCACATCTCACCATCTCCCTGTAGTTGATCACATAGTTTAACTAGGAGAAATTGAAAGTGGCCCATATCCGCGCATGTTTTTCTTTTGAGCAAGGAACAATATAACATAGTTTAATAAGGGATTTTGAAAAGGATCATCGCATATCCACATGTTCAAACTATGTGCTTGTTCACTTTTTTCTCACACACATACACACACTAAGTAAAGAAAATACACCTAAAACTAACTTAATAAAACTCGCTAAATTCTCCCCACAGGGGCCACAAAATAATTTATAGTCTAAGTTCGGATCAAGGGGGTAGGCATCCAATAAGCCACCTTGATCATTCTTCATCTTGAAACATAGAAGTTGACTATTTAGGGAGCCTTCAAATCCACCTCTCAGCCCATGGAAAAGAAACCCTGAGTGCAACAGAGACCCGATTCAGAGGGGGTTAGGCTTAGGCGTAGTGTAGGCACGTATCAATTGGGGCTACCTAGCCTAGTTGATACTCGGTACTGTTAGCTAAATTACCAAGAAGCCCAAGACTCGAACACTCACATGGGATGGTGGTACTTAGTGGCCAAAATTAGGGCATACTTCCCCTATAGGTAATGGTGCATGCAAGCATTAGATCCTCTACCCTTACCTTGGTGGATTTTCTTCGGCTAACTGGGGGCGTCGCTAGCTCTTACGGGACATTGTGCCAACACTCGCAAGATTTCTTCTCAAGGCCTAGTTACATTTGACTGTGTGAGGATGATTAGGTCTTCTAGGATTTGAGTATCATACGTAAACAAACAAAAACCATATTTTTAAATTGATTGATCACATAGGATTAATTTAAAGGGAAAATTTATTTCATTTTTTATTTGTTTTATGTATGCGATTAGAAATTTTCTTTGATTATAAACTATATCCTATCAAATATTTCCAAAGAGAGACCTAGTCAAAGCCATAATGGACCCAACAAGACCTCATTGATCTAGACTTTTTTTGGACCTCCCCCCATTACCAGAAGGGGTTCTAGGTCTTATGCCATTTAGGTGTCAAAGACGGAACACTTCCACCATTATTGGTTCGTCGTTTATTGGGGCATCCTTAGTTGGGAACCCTGGTCGGTCTCCCAATGCCACACCACATACCACTCCTCCCACAACCCCTAGAGGGCAGAGGAGTGCTACATATTTAGGAAGCCATTCAAATACATAGTAGGTTACGTCACAAATAAACCCTCTTCCTAACCAGAACATTTTGTTTTCAGAAGTCACAATGGCTACAACCTCACAATAACCTTTTCTAGCTTCATTGAACCTACCAGATTTAACCAAGTTGATGAATGACCCCATTGCACACAACCCCATCCCATGCCCACAAAGCTCCCTTCAGACATACCAAAGTTCTAAGGAAAGCAAGCGGAAGACCTAGGAAATCATGTTATGACTTTCCACCTGTGGTGCTTGTTGAACAACATCGTTGATGATACTATTTGACTAAGACTGTTTCAATGCACTCTGATAGGAGTAGCAGCGAAATGGTATGTGGATCAACCCTCTGGTACACATGGAGCCTTTAGCACCCTCGCCACTACGTTCCTAACCTATTTTCAGTTACCCATCCACCATGATTCTGGAATGGAATTACTGACAGAATTTAGGAAAACCCCCATAGTCCATATCTCAAACCATCTCCATGAATGGAGGCAGTGTCGTATTTTGTGTAAAGACAAACTCAACGATCAAGTACTATTAGACCTATTCTTGAAAACTCTCGCTAAAAATATTTCAAAGGATGTGGTGTAACAAAGGCCCATATCTGAAGAGGACACCATCAATAAGGCCCAAAAGCAGGAGTTGATCTATATGCAGTTGGTGTATATTTCCAATATCTTGCTGAATGCCCCATCCCTGCAAACTTACAAAGATTTTCTACATGCGTCAAACTTCGCAAATGGTTTAATTGGGTCATTGACCCAAAGTTACCTGGGAAGCAGCGTTCAAAACCCCGGTTACACGTATGATTCTATCTAGAACATACCACAACCTGGCTACCAAATTCATCACATGCCTCTACAAAATTTGACTAGTAAGGTGTCATCATATCACCATCAACATGGAGGACCCTATCCTCTGGCTCAAGGGACCCATTATGCAGATATACATGTTTACGAAAGATTTCCCCCCCAACGGCCATTCACAAACTAGGGATCGCAATATGCTCAGTCCCTAGCACAAGACCCTCCTATGTAGAATAATGGATAGGAAAAATTTGTGCAACCTTCCTAAAACCAACTGCGCCAACCATATAACCAGGAGAACTATCCTCCTAATGTGGTTAAGAAAAAAGGAAAAAGCAAGCCTAAAGGAAATCCTTGACATGGGGGCAACAGCTAGTGGTGCCCTCCACGATCTCAGGCTAGAGGCAACCCCAACCAAAATTAAAACCAGGAGCCAAGCAATGCCCAATGGCAGAAAAAAATGGCACCTCTTGGAACAAACAACTCTTGTTCGATCTATGGTGAGTACAACTATTACACTCACCACTATCTTGTTCTTCCTAAGCTAAAAAAGTTTCAGAGTAATCGTGGACAAGGGGGATGGGCCCAGAAGCCAGGATTCATGTAGGAGCCCTTCCCCCATCAAGGGACAGTTAGCACATAGCAAAAAACTCCCGACGACTCCAGAGAGAACAACCAAGAAATCTACATGACTGGCGAGGAAATGTTTTTTTAAACACGGAATCGAAATTACGACACCCCACCAGACACCAACACGTTAGGGGCTAGTACCAGTGCACCAACTATACCTTTGACCATATCAAAGATGCCTATTGAACCTTTTCCGAAGATGGCTAAGGGACCAACTAGGTGAGCAAGAAACTATTCCAAAGAAGCCCATAATTATTGCATTGTTTATGATATAGCTCAATCTCCCATTGCTATGTCAGCTTTGGAAGTATTATAGTCATTCCCAAAGAAATGTAAAGCCTTGCTTTCTGCATTAGGCACTATTGACCCTGCCGATACACACCTAATAGATTTTTGTTTAGACAAAGCCACCCCTATTCTTCCTTCGATGGTCGCCTTTCAGATACCAATATCGGTCCAAAATATTACCATTCACCAATGTGTCATCAACGAGGGTGAATCCACATGAATCATGTCAAAGAAATTTTGGCAGAAGTGAGGGTCTCCCAAGCTAAATCCATCAGAAATCACGCTTAGAGCATATGATGGTTGCCCTTCAACCCCCGTTGGCCTCTACCAAAATGTCTTAGTATGCTTAGCTAGAAAGACGGTCCTTATAGACATTGAAGTCTTGGACACCCATTTGGACTACAATATACTCCTTTGTCGGAGTTGTATGTACACCATGTCAACTATAACCTCCTCTATCTTCCGAACTATGATGTTCCTCCATGAGGACTGCATTGTTACTATCGACCAATTGACACATAGCAAAAAGTGGCCCCTAACAAGCACCGATGTCATTCTACCCTACGTAGATACATCCGCATACATACTTTCATGGTACCAATAATATGGCCCTAGCCAATTCAAACTGTCATCCATCCTAGGATCATTCCTAAGAGATCCCCCTATTTTACCTCAGTCATCACCTCATTTCACAGGGGCTCCGGTGTGCATGATGTCCACATCAAGCATCGAAGCTAGTCAGGACATGGACACAAGCAATAAGGACACTGAGTCCTCAGCCATGATAGCCTCTCTAGCCTACGCCACTTCCCAAACCCCTTTCCTCTACTGTTAGGCGGATTAATCCCTCTTGCAGACAAGAGCGATCTCCCTAGTATCCAAAGGATATCTAGAAACAAACAGACCAAATTCAAATCATTTTCTCTAGATTATTATGATTCATAATTATTAATTAACTAAGTAAGAAGAGATGCTCCTACCTTAAGTCCGATTCTTGTTGTAATCTTCAATCCAGTCGCTCCAAAAGAGATCAATTCATCATGTAAGGCCTGCATCCAAAGATAGGAAAAAAGGATTAAAAGCACCCGCAAGATATAATAATTCAGAAACACTAATCTATCTTTGTGATCAAGTAATCCAAGAATTAAATTACTCAAATAGATACATGAACAAATTAATGAGAAAATATAATCCATTTGTATTAACTTGTATGATAAGAAGTAACCTTACAACCTTGGCGCCTTGATGCCATACAGGTTCTTCCGTGGTCAACAGTCGTTTTCCATTGGATTGAGAATCCTTCCCCTCTTTGAACTAGCATAAAACTATTGGTGTGATTGTGTAATCGTTCTCATACCGTTGATGCCAAGTATAGAGAGTATAATTTCTTCAGCAGTTCACCTCAAAACAACCAATTTCTAAGTACCCTTGAGACTGAAACATGATCTCAATTTATAGCAAAAGGAAGGAGGTTTTAGTTCCAAAGAAAGGGGGATAAAGTCCTCTAGAAAGGGGATTTTAGCTCCAAATACCAAGGGATAATCTCCATTAATGAAGGGATAGAGGTTCATGAATGAAGGGATGAAGCTTGACCAGATTATGCTTCTAGAAGCTTCCAGCTAAGAGAATATTCGACCAACTGGGCTTCTAGAACTTACCTTTTCTTTTATTTTACCTTTTACGGGGGTCCATAGTTTTAATAAGTAGAATGTGCAGGATGTGCCGTAGGTTATAGAGAAAGAAACTATGGTACCACAGGCAATGACTATGAAAAGTTCAGAGTTAGGCCTTTTAGGGTTTTAATGAGCTTTTCCCCAATTCCAAGACTTGGTTTAGGAAATTTATAATTTTAGACCTCCAAGGGAGCATTAAATAGGTAATTATGAACCCATATAGACAGCTAAATGTCATGGTGACAATTTTTAGTGTAATACCTTGCCCCCTAAAGCGCGAAGTATGAAGTAGTTCTGAAGAGTGAAATGCTTTATCATTCTGAGGATTGGGTTGCAGGCATACTGGTTGAAATCTATAAAAAAATTCAATGAAAACATATATATGTATATCATAGTTGAGGTAGGCATTCTCATACTCAGATAAAAATTAACTACATGTTTTGATACATAAATGATTTTAGAATTACATCAATAGTAGACACATCATGGACGCAACCATCTGTCATAAGTAGTCTACAGTATTATGAATAATAAAAATCCTCGTAGCCTGGATGGTGGAAACTAGATCCAGGGTCTTGATTTCCACTTCTCGAACTAGTACGATTCTATCCATCTGATTAATTAAGTCGAAGTCAAACATGGTAGAAGCCACTTGATTACCAGTCAATGATGTGAATTGTTAACAAGTGTGAGAGAAACCACCAATAATGACAATGGTTCTCAAAGTGCTCAATACAATCCATGAAGTGTGAATAAATGATTTGCAGTCAAACACTTCACAGAGTCATTCGATCAAAGGTCACTGATGTAACTTGTCATTTAAGGCGAGAAACCTGCCATTAGGGCATGTAGATCTCAAGGTACTGATAATATTCTAGATCAACTTTCTAGATTATGTGATGTCGTCGATAGAAAGTGACCCGTCTTAGGAAAGCCCATGACACAAAACCATTAGATCAATTTTATAAGAAATTTTAGCAAGAACTGACAGAGGGATGGTCAATGCGAATGGAGACAAATGTTTTCAATGAATGTTTTATTTGAGTTGTCTCTTGAACACATAACGACACTGCATATGGTTTGGTGACAATTGACCTAAAGCTAATACCCAGAAATCGGTTGAAGACTTTCAATGTGGTCTGATTAACTGTTAGACAAAGTATTTTCCCAACCTAAGTATGAGTGTGAAAAAAGTGTCATGTTCAAGAGTGGTATACTATTTTTTGGAACAAAGTATGACAACCGGATTCATTTTTCCTCTTTTTCCCCCACCATTTCTAGCAAGTACCTCTTTATTTTTAACAAGCTTGAGGAGGATAAAATTTTCTTGTTGTATAAGCTCATTCCAGACGAGTTGAACTTAGTATTAAAATAGAATCCTCATAAGGAGTGGTTTGTTCCCATTTGTAATTTATAGGTCCTTTAATGTTAAGTTTTAACGAGTCTAGTATAGGTGAAACTCAGTGTTTTTCAGTTTTAGGGAGTCAGAATAAAAACTTAAGAAAACTTCATGGGTGTACTTTTTCATAAATTTAGTCTCTCAAGCTCGAAAAAGGATAAAATAATGCAGGAGATAACTCTGTTGACCATGATTAGCCAACATATACCTTTTTTGTAAATAGTCCATTTCAGTTCGAAAAAGGGGTAAACTTATACTGAAAGGACGATTGTTCGTTTACTTTAACCAGTTCAAATAGTCAACTACTCGGAAATCTTTTCATGTTTAGAGAGTTTGAAAAGGGCTTAAAATAGAACTCGAGGGTTTTGATTTTTCATAATTTTCAAGAGCCCGAATAAGTGATAAAAGTGTACTAATCATCAAAATAATTCTTTTCACTTGAAAAACCTGTTTTCTACACATAAACTCAAAAAATTAAACATATTTTTTTCCAATAAGTAAAAACTTTTGAAAAATATATTTTTAAAGTGGAAAACAAATAAAATAATATTTTATTAATTCAAAAAATCTTATAAAAATTAGTTCAAGAAAGTCATTTTCACCTTTTTCATTTAGAGTTGAAAGTTGAGAGCTTTTGGCAGAAAAAGTTCTGGAGGTGATACGGGAGAATCGACTGCTCAAAACGAAAACCGTCAAATCCAGGTAATCCACAACACTCTTCTGTTCATTTTCATCCATTTAAATTCTCTTTTTAAGTTTTGAAATAATTTTTTGAGGGGAAAAAAGGTTCAAAATTATGCTCTCGGGGGTCTGCGGGTCATGCATTTCTTACCTGCGGACCCTGATGATTTTCCAAAGGGAAAACTATCGGGCTACCGCGGTTTTTATGAAGAGAGCATGAGGAGGTCTACACTGTCTCTATATAAAAACTACGTAGGTCCCCACTGTCTCTATATAAAAACTGCAGAGGCGATGTGAAAAAAGGAAATTTATTAAATTATCTCAAAGATGGTTAAAAATTCCTACTCTAAAAGCTTCTAACCTTCAAATGCGTCCATTTCCAGATTATTCCACAATGTTGGAGTGGAGAGAATGTGAGCATGAAGAGGTAGAAGATGCGGCTATGAATAATCTGGCCATAATGCATGTGTTGAGAAATTGTGTATTATACAAATTCTAGGAAATTTAGGGCATGAGGGCACATGTGGAACTAATGACCTCGTTGGTGAAAAAATGGGATGTCCAAGAACAATGTTTTATCATTGGTGATCAAAAGCTAGAACTTGAGCTTGAAGACATCTACTTCCTCACTGCTTTATCCAAAAGAAGTGAACATATTTCCTTGTTCGGAGCTAGGCAAGGTGTCCTGCCTATTGCTAGCTATAAACAAGAATTCTGTAGTGACAAAGCTAATCCCAAAGATAACCGTGTAGAAATAAATACTATCCTACGTATTGATCTTAAAGTCATTGCATTCACTGTGACCATGTTGTGTGGAAACGCAGCTCCACATGCAGCTACCAAGTCTCAGATGTAGATAGCAATTGATTGTTAATGAGGTACCATTTTCAATTGGTGTGAAGGGGTATTGGCCAATATGAAAGGCCAACTAACCATAGAAAAAATATAAAAGTTGAAAACTTTAGGTATGGTGCCATCTTGGTTTCTTTTGCTCTGGAGAGTATTCCACCTCTCATCCCTCAGCTGATCCCTGTTGATCCTGGTGAACCTAGAGAGCCTCGCATGGTGCGTTGGGTTGCACTGATGTCCCGCCATGGTAGCGATGATTGTGTGGTAGTTCGATTCACTCCAACATATTTTCGTTGGCTTCAGAACCAAATCTTTACTATTGAGGATTTCCTGTATGCAGGCATAGATTTCCGAGGTGATCCTGAGATGTCCTTACCTCCAGGGGCACAATGGGATGAATCAAGTAAATGAATCATTTTGATGTGTTTTAATTCTTTTTTTTTTTTTTGATCATCCAATACTGATAACAAAACTTTAAATGCAGGTATTGGTCCACGAAGGCCAGCCACTCTCTGCCACTTCAGAAGGAAGCCAACAGAGCCTGTTGCAAACCACAAAATTAGGCAACATAAATCCTTACTGACTTGGATCACAACCTAGAAAGGTTGACTATAGATATCCCAGAGACATCAATGGATGATATTCTGCTTCCTCTCCAGAGACACCTTACTAGTGTTCTTAGCCAGTTTAGGAGATTCCTATGCAGAGTGGCATGGGTGATAATTTACTACCATGAAGATCACCATGGATAGTGGATGATCATCGCTAACTATTGTATTTTGTTTTTTGTATCACTATCTTTTAGATCATAAGGTGTTTTAAACCTATGATTGTAGATGATGTAATATTTTTTGAAAACAAAAACTCATATCTATGATATTACTACTTTCTCTACCTATCTTGTTCAACACATATTGAATGTTGTTTTGGTTTACTATTTTGATGTTGCAAATGTCTATTTATAACATTATTAGCTAATGCATCAGCCAATGTATTTAAATTTCTTGGAATGTGTTGATATTTTATGTAATCAAAATTCCTTTCCAAGAGACGAACCTTCAAAAATAATCTCAATAACACTGGATTTTTTATTGCGTATACTCTATTTAAATGTAATACAATGAGTTATGATTCTAGCCTAATGATCAAATGTCGAATGACAAATGAAATGGCAGAAGATAATAACTCAATCACTACGCTATAGTCTGCAACATTATTCATTGTTTGACCAAGGCTTACCCCATGCATAGAAACTAACTCATCATTGGGTGAATAAATAACCTAGGCTGCGGAAGAAATATTTCGTGTACTACGACAGGCACCATCAGTAAAACCAATGTATGTTTGAAGGGATGTCGACATATGCAATATCAAGAGTAATCAAGATAAGCACTGATAGTAGTAAAAGAAAACTTAAACTAGACACACTCATCTAATCTATGGCATCTAACTTAGAAAAATAACTAATGTACAAGTGAGATCTTCACACAAGAATTAAGCATAATATCTCTTCAGATAAAGTCCATTTCTGGGTTTATCTAAAGAGACCATGTCATAATTAGTCAATTCATAAGCCCCTTTTGCAAGCACTCGCTTGACAATATAAGGACCATTACACATAGGTTCAAATTTACCAACGCCTAGCTTATCCTTAGCTTGATCATATACCAAGACTAGGTCACCTTCTCAAAAAACACGAGGTGTAACACTTTGATCATACTAAGCTTTAACGCATTTTTTATGAGCTTCGGCTGCTAATGAAGTGATGCGCCGAGTCTCATCTAATTGTGCTAAGTACAAAAGGCATTTTTCCTCTTCAGAAGTCATTGGTAGTAACTCTTTGGCTAATTGGAGTGACTGTATTTCGCATTCAATAGGTAACACAACTTCTAAACCATAAACCAGTTGAAAAGGAGTGAACCCTATTATAGTTTTTGCTGAGGTTCGATATGCCCATAGCGCTGAAAAAAGCATGGTATTCCAATTTTATTTATGAATTCCGATTATCCTTTTAATCATGGTCGTTAAAAATTTATTAACAGCTTCAACCTGACCATTAGCCTGTGGGTAATATGGAGTAGAGTTATCATGGCGCAGGCCAAGTTGATCAGAAAATTCGGTCATCATAATATTTTGAAACTGACTCCCATGGTCACTAACAATAGCTTGGGGTACACTGAAATGAGAAATTACATAATTGAATACAATCGTAGCTGCATTTTTTCCGTCTACCGCAAATGTAGGCATTGCATCGGCCCATTTGGTAAAATAATATACTGTGAGAATAATATATCCATACCCCCCCGTCGAGTGAGAGTTACATGTAATGAAATCAATGCCCCATTTTGCAAAAGGACCGACAACAATTATGGGGTGAAGAGGATCTGGTGGTGCATGCATATTTCGATCAAATATCTGACAGTTGTGGCATTTTTAGACCGTGAGAATGCAATCTTTGAATAATGAGGGCCAAAAATAACTAGCGTGCAATATATTTTGGGTTGTGGCATACCCGGACATATGACCACCACATGCTCTTGAGTGGAAGTCATTCAAAAAAATTTCAGCCTCTTCATGAGTTAAACATTGCCGAAATATAGAATCCGCACCATGACAATAAAGTGTGTCTCCAACAATATTGTATTGCTGAGATTGTTAATGGATCTTTCATCGATTTGAATGCGAGAGTTCAGGATGAAAGTTTTTGGTTTGGAGATAAATGATGATATCTCCATACCAGGGATCTAATGTACTGATAAGAGACAGAGTTTCATTAGTAATCAGATGCTCAACAACAGTTTCTATCTTAGTATTTGGGAAGTCACACATAAGTTCAGCGAACACCAGTGATTTCTTTGATTTGGATTTTTCAAATTATAAATCAAACTCCTGAAGGATAACAATCCATTTATAGTATTTTCCCTTGAGTAATTGTTTATTCAGAATGTAAATCATCGGGTTTCAATTAGATATCACAATTGGTTTTTGTAACAATATATAATGACGGAATCGTTGGACAGCTTGAACTACTACCAAGGCCAATTTCTCCACATGCGAATATTTAATTTCAGTCAGATTTAGATTCCAACTAAGATATTAAATCACGTGTTCATTGTGGAATTCATCCTCTTGAACTAATACCATTCCAATGGTGGAATCAGAGGCTGCTAGGTATAAAAAGTAGTCTTGGCTATAATTTGGTGGATGCAATAACGGTGCATGGGTCAACATGTGTTTCAAAACATCAATCAATGATCTCATCCCAAATAAAAGGAAAATTATGTTTCAACAAGCTAGTAAAACCTTTCATTAGCTCAACATAGTTCTGGATAAATCTACGTAAAAAAATTTCTTTCCCTTACAAAATTTGGAGTTGGCGAAGTGTGGAAGGAGGAGGTAAATTGAAAATAGCCTCAACCTTCGATGGGTGGACACGAATACCTGCTTTGGAAACAACAAATCCCTGCAATCTACCAGCTTGTACACAAACAACACATTTGTGGGGATTCAACCGAATCTTATAATGCCTACATCTCATAACAATTACTCTTAAATGGGTAGGATGATCTTCCCTGTGCAAAGAATGAGCAGGTAAATCATCGAGATAAGGTTGTAAATTGTGTTTAATGTTGTGAAAATCATAAGACATTGCCCTTTGAAAAGTTGCACCAACATTATTTAATTCGAAGGGTATTTTACAATAAGCAAAAGTTCCCCAAGGACAAATGAATATTTTTTTTGGTTGATCAGCCGAGAGTATGTTTATTTGATTGTACCCAGAAAATTCATCCATAAATGACTACATTTCATTTCTGGCACAATAATCGATAATTTGATCGATATATGGAGTTGTATAATTGTCTTTTGGATAAGCTTTGTTAATATTCCTATAATCGACACATACTCGTATGGTTCCTTGTTTTTTAATAACAAGAATAATATGAGATACCCAATCTATTAAAGGAATTGGATAAATAAAACCTGTTTTTAGTAATTTCTCAACTTCAACTTTAATAGCAACAGCTTTTCATGGATGTATCAAATGTAATCTTTGTCTGACAGGTTTAGCATCTAGGTAAGTCTTTATTTCATGAATGACAATGTTAGGATCAATTCCTAGCATTTCTTCATAAGACCAAGCAAATATGTCACAGAATTCTTGAAATAGGGCTCTGTATGTAGTAATTTCATTTGACATACAAGAAACACCTATATGAATGTTTTCAATAATTCCTGGTTTAACTGATATTTCAATGGGAACTGTTGAAGAAATATTTCCCAAATTAATTTCAGAATATGAATTTGTAATCGATATTTGACTCTGGGGTTCCTTGACATAGCAAATTGTAAAAATAGATGAAAAATTATTTTCAAAACTATCAAGCTCAGATAAAAATGATGACCAATGATGGAGATCATCCCATGGTAATTCATCTATGACCAAGAATTCACAAATGCTTTAATCAGTATAAAACACTTGTTGAAAAGGATTAGGAATTGATGTTATAGCTAAGCTTGAAAACGATTCTTTATTGATCACATTTAAGAAAACGATTCTTAAGAATTTTGAAGATCTACAGCTCCAATGGTAGATAAGAGTAATTTCCTTTGTGTCAGACATGATTGCAGCACTTCTAAGGCCAACATCGTTGAAGGAGATATTGCTAAATCCTCAATAATGTTGTAATTTTGAGTAGCTCTTGCACGTGGATTAAAATTTGATTTCCGAAGTACACCTTTAGAAGGTAGTTTAATCACTAAATCAGGATTAGGTTTCTCGATACAAAGTGGATCAGAAATTGGAGGAGATGTAGCTGGTACTGAATTATAATTTTCTACTTCTTTACCAGTAACAGGATTCTTACTTCCATAGTCTTGCAATAGAGTCACAACCATTACTTGAGACATCATCAAAATATCTGCTGATGTATTAGAAGAAGATCCAATAATTTTGCTATCTTGAACATGAAAAGGATCCTTCAAGACATTGGGTGTAGGTGAACCTTTGACAAACTTAGATACCTCAGACCTATGCGGGCATTCCTTGGTGAAATAATCCTCATCATAGATAATACAAGGATAACGAGGTTTTCATTTTTCATTAAACGACTCATTTTTCTCAGTTTTTTCTTTGGGAGATGAAGTCTGCTTACTTTTATTCTTCCCTTTATTCTTATTTCTAGATTTAGACTTTGTTGTAGAAGAATATACAATGTGAATGTCGACAGAAGTTTCGAGGGAAGAATCTCCTTTTGGTGAATCTGGTAAAGTTATTATAGGAGAACTAATCTTGGAAGATTTCTTCTTACTTTTATTAGTACTAACTGAACAAATCACACCATGAGTGGCATGAGATCCTGAGGGATTTTTTGTTATCTAATCAGGACACGGTAAATCTGAAATTTTCTCGTACAAGGTACTTGACTGAGTATATACTAGGTCAAGGTACTGAGCTTGAGAAATGACTTGTTATTCTGTAACAACTCCTCCTTTAGCTACATCTTCAGTAATTTTTTGTAGTAATTATTTTATAAACCATTCTACCAAAATTTGATCTGGAATAAAAACTTTCACCAAACGTCTTATACATCTCCATTAATGTATGTGATCTGATATGTAAGTAGACGTAGATTGTTTTAGTGAAGTTAATAATTTCATGCCATTGTCGTATCTGACTGGAAACTGAAAATGAGTTAAGAAGGTAGTTGCTAAGGCAATGAAATTTTTAAACAAGCCACGTGGTAATTCAATATACCATTTGGCTGCTAATCATATTAGCATTCTCTGAAAATTTCTTAATCGAATCGAATCCTCAATCAAAGAGTTGGATGCACACCAGAGGTGATAAGTCATGACATGATTAGAAGGGTCCTCTCCTGATCTACCTTCAAATTTCATAATATCACTGGGCAACTAAGTTAGCATTGGCGGCCAATAGGGAAGATAATATACTGGATCATTTGTAAGGCACGATAAATCATGTAAATCCAAAGTTGCTATGAATGGTAACCGATGGTTAGGGTTTTGTTGATTATATGAATAACCTTGTAGAACTATACTAGTTCCAGGAGGAGGATATCGAGGAATAGCCTGTGCATTTGGAATCAGAATGACCCCTAGATAACCAGGATTAACCAGACCATACTTGGGTTGAGTAGGCATCTGGTATGTGTACCCAGGGTACGGTTGATATGCTGGATTTTGTGCTACAGGTCCATATTGATATAGCCCTTGGTATGGTTGATAAGTAAACTGAGGTTGGCATGTTATAACTGTACTTGTAACAGGTTGTCCTGTAGGCATTTGAACAATAGTCTAGAGTGTAGGTCTAGAATATGAAGCAGAAACCTGAGGAATCAAAACTGATACCTGAGTGGTTGTAGAAATAGGAGCCACAAATACTCCAGGAATAGGTGTCGTAGCTTGAACAAAATTTGGCGCAGTAGTTTAGGTTGGAGTTATAGGTGTACTCGGACCGATCTGCTGAACACTACCTTATGCAAGTACCTAAACAGTAGATTGAATAGGTTGGACAGGTTGGATAGGTTGTACAGGTTAATGGATGTGAGTATAACCAGTCGGTTGTCCAGGCTGATAATAAGGTACTTTCATATTAGGTTGTAAATTCTGTTGAGCTTCAGATGGATCCTACACTGTATTAGCTCCAGGATAAGAAAGTCCCGTAGAAGGCTTTGGATATGAAGGACCATAACCAAGTTGATAATTTGGAACATATGTTGGATAATTAACTGGATAATTCCCACCTTCGTGATACAATTATTGTTCCGGGTAGAACTGCTGCCCTAACTGAGGTTGTGGACCCTGAGTTGGATACTAACCTTGAGGTGGATATTGACCTAGAGGTACGTACTGACCTTGAGGCATGTATTTCCCTTGAGGTTGGTATTGACCCTGAGGCATGTATTGACCTTGAGGTTGCCCCATAGGCTGTAAATTGCTACCTTGAGGTTACCCCCAAGCTGTAATTACTACCTTGAGGATTAGGGTTTGGAATGTTTCCAAACATCATATGAATTTGTTCCGCATTTACAGTTTCGGTATTTGATTCATTTTTACTAGATGATGGTATAAATTTATTGAGAAAAGGAGATGCCCCTGAGAAAGTACCAGAGAGCGATTGGTAGCCTATAGGAACAGATGGAACACCATAAAAATATATTTATAGAGATTCAGAAAACATGGATGACTTGCCAAACATGTTTAAAGGAGGTCTATAAACTCTTGGTGTAGAAGGAAAAGGAATTCGGGGTGGCGAATAATTCAAACCAACGTTCTGTAGAAAATATGTCAATGAAGAATACCAAGTGTCTTGTCTAAAAGGACTATAAGAAATCGATTCACGTTCTCTAAGTTTTAAAGATTCCTGAGCTGAAGGAAGAACAACTTCTTCTTTAGTATCAGTAACTTCTTCAACACTAATGAGACCAGGAGGAATATCTTCTATGATCTGAATCTTCACTCTAGGTGAATCAGGATGACTAGGGGTTGGATTAGTGAACTCTAAAGTAGGTTCAGATGTAGCAGGTTCAGTTTCTGGCTCAGAAATTTTAGGTTCAATAGATGATAATTCACTTGTTGTAGAAGCAAGTTCAGCTAGTTTGAAAATTGAAATTTTCTGAGGAGTATACTCTGTTGTTTGCAGTTGATCTACTTTGTAATCGGAATGAATAATTATGGATGTTTCTCCTTGTTCTATTGATCCAGTTATAGATGTTTTTCCTTTTTCATATTTAAGTCTTTCTAATTGGCTTGGTGTATATTCAGGGGGTTTCCCCTACATTCTACATGATTGTCTCGGTAATTCAACCACGATTAAAACTTTTAATCATACGCAATCAACGAAAATTTCAATAAAAAATCCTAAAGTCTCTAAGAAAACAACCAAATTGATCACACATCTAGAAAATATAAGAGATCAAACCACACACAAACAGTAGATTCCCACACTAAAAACACTAGTTGGTGATGAAATGCAACATCGTAGAATTTTAATGCAGAAATGGTGGTTGGAACAACTACCTTGACAACCTACTTAATGAAATAGACTAGTGCAATTTTCTCCACTTAAACCATCTCGAGTGAAGAAAACCCTCCAGAGAGTCTAGGTGAGTCTAGCCGACGTCTGTTCCAGGTATAGTGGGACCTTCCCTCCACCGTCACCTTGGGGAAGAATCCTAAAGTTTATGGCCACTAAGGTCACCAACGGGAACACATATACCTGGGGGGACAGTCTACGATACGATATACACGCAAGGGTGGAGTAACAAGCTCAATCCCCTTGAAGGCTCCTTGACATAATCCAAGTTTTACCGAAAAGTGACCCCAAGCTACTCGACAATGGTTTATCCGAGGTTTATCGTTTTTAATACGTGCACATCTTCTATCTTTCACAATGAGATAGGTATGATTACCTCACTGGTTCGGACATGATATCTTGCTTAACTCTTTTAGGAGGAGCTTCCCAGAGCATACATGCCACAATTGGATTTTCCTACCACAATATTTACTACTTGTTTGTTTGAATTGATTTGGAAAGTTAACTACAACCTATTCCAAGACACTAGCCTGAGCTATGTTGGTCGAAAAGAGCCCTAGAAAATATAAAAAATTCTAGATTGATTTTAATTAAGTATATCAATAATTGAATTTTTCTTGAATTAAAAAAAGACATGAATGAAACAATATTAATATTAAAACTCAAAAATCTCACTGGTTATCTATGTGAAAATAGGTCCATTCTTTCAATGAAACTATGGAAAATTTAGGAAGATTTTAATAACTTAATTGTCAATTCTTTCTTTGATAAACAAGAAACTTTGGAAAATAAAATGATTTTCATTTTGAGAACTCAGTTACACAAAGAAAAATTCTTCATAAAATTCAGACAAATTATTATATCATTCAAATCAGAAACTTTGAAAACTGAGCTTCATTTTAAAAAGCTACAGCTCTTAAAACACAAAATTAAAATAAACTCTGAACACAGATCCTAAAGTGTTAGGGATGTTTATGCTCAGTTTGTAATCTAACTAAGAACTTTATGCTTATGTCAGCAAGAAATCAAAAAAATCCAATAATGGTTTTAAAGTGAGATTTAGACCTTGTCAAGCTAAAAGGTTTTCAAAATTTGCAAATGAAAATAAAATCGAATTTTCATAAAATCAAGACTTGCATCAAGTTTAATGGCTCAACAAGAAAATGATCACATACCAATTAAATAAGGTATATAAAATTTTCTGATTCAGAGCAACAAGAAGATAGGGCAAAAAATTACTCATAAAATGCAAATCAATTGAAAATATCACTTCAAAGACAGAAGACTTTTGACATTCAAGACAAGTTGGGGTAATTACAGAGAATCAAGTAATTACATTCCTAAAAACAGAATTTTTATTTTTTCAAAAATTTTCCAGAAGTCTGTAGTTTATAATGGAAAAAGGTGTAGTACCGCACTATTTTACACTAAAATCTGCGAAGACTGTCACTCTGTTTTTAAACAAAAAGTGCAGAAGGTAGGAAAATCACTTAAAAAATAAAAATACAGATTCACAGTCAGGGATCCTAATGATTTATTTACCCAACCCAATTTTGAACTAATCAAAATCAAAGAATTAATTCAAAAATCAAACCGAAAATAAAAAAGAAAACTAAGTTCAAGAATTCCCCAGCAGAGTCGCCATTTTTTTTGGCGGATTAATCCCACTTGTAGACAAGAGAATTCTCCCTAGTATCCTAAGGATATCTAGAAACAAATAGACCAAATGCAAACCATTTTCTCTAGATTATTATGATTCAAAATTATTAATTAACTAAGTAAGAAGAGATGCTCCTACTTTAAGTCCATCACTTGCTATAATCTTCAATCTAGTCACTCCAAAATAGATCAATTCATCATGTAAGACCTGCATCCAAAGATAGGAAAAAAGGATTAAAAGCACCTGCAAGATATAATAATTCAGAAACACTAATCTATCTCAGTGATCAAGGAATCCAAGAATTAAAATACTCAAATAGATACATGAACAACTTAATGAGAAAATATAATCCATTTGTATTAACTTGTATGATAAGAAGTAACCTTAAAACCTTGTCGCCTTGATGTCATACAGGTTCTTTCAGGGTCCTGAACAGTCGTTTTCCGTAGGATTGACAAGCCTTCCCCTCTCTGAACTAGCATAAAACTATGGGTATGAGTGTGCAATCGTTCTCATACCATTGATGCCAAGTATAAAGAGTATAATTTATTTAGCAATTCACCTCAAAAAAACCAAGTTCTAAGTACCCTTGAGGCTGAAACATGATCTCAATTTATAGCAGAAGGGAGGAGGCTTCAGTTCCAAAGAAAGGGGGATAAATTCCTCTCAAAAAGGGATTTTAGCTCCAAATACCAAGGGATAATCTCCATTAATTAATGGATAGAGGTTCATGAATGAAGGGAAGAAGCTCGACCAGATTATGCTTCTAGAAGTTTCTAGCTGGGAGAATATTTGACCAAATAGGCTTCTAGAACTTACTTTTTCTTTTATTTTACCTTTTACGGGGTCCACGGTTTTAGTAAGTAGAACGTGTAGTATGTGTCGCAAGTTATAGAGTAAGAAACTGCGATACCATAGGAAATGACGAAGAAAAGTGTGGAGTTAGGCTTTTTAGGGTTTTAATGAGATTTTCCTCAATTCCAAGACTTGGTTTAGGAACTTTATAATTTTGGACCTCAAAGGGAGCATAAAATAGGTATTGATGAACCCATATAGATATCTAAATGTCATGGTTTAGGAAATCTCATGCTATAGGGATGCCTTGCACACCATAGAGAGATCCTATCAAGAGGATTCCTCCACCCAGTAATCCAGAGATGAACCTCGTACCATCCTGTACCTACAGGAGTAATGACAGTCACCAAAAAGACGCATGTTCATATTCCCCCTCCTATCATACGCTACATGATGTGCAATGAACGTGGTCACTTCATCGAACAATGCGTAGCCCTGGAACTCATCCACATATGGTATCTTATAGAACGGGTTTACTATGTTGGATTACGGGAAGCACAATTCACATGTCCTTTATGTGCCAACAACCACCTTTTGGAAAATTTCCAGTATAGCCCTCGATTCTGATTAGCACTCGCTAGTTTGCGCTCAACCATAGTCTGCCTCTGCCAAGAAGATGGCACGGACTCGAAATCCATGAAAAAATCAACAACCTAAGAAGATGTGACAAGTAGATCCATCCTATTCTTGTCAGTCGAAAAGAGACCAATCAGGAAACCCCTAGTTACCCCCAGCTTCTCTCTCTAGAGCGTTATGTAAAACACCCAATCACATGGTCGCCACTTGCCCTAATTTAGCAGTGTTACGACGCTGGTACCCTGCTAGACCACAAACTGAGCATGACAAGACCCACATATCTAGGCTATTTTTCCCAGTATGTAAGGGTAGTAACTGTGGATAGCGTTGTACCTATATCCCGCAAGTTCATCCCCTCATTGATATGATTCATACAATACAGAAGAAACAAGACGATCTCCTCAAAAGATATAGAAAGTAAATCACCCCCAGATCAACAACCCCACACCCACATCAGCATAATTGGTAAACCAGGATGGTGCACCAACCAAGCATGACCTAGGCCAAACCAAGGATAACATGGGGACTATGTGACCTGAATGACCACTGGGTCAATCAATGAAAATAATTGAAGCCCCTCGCAAGTAGTTTCCATGCAGTCCCTTCTCGGCCATAGAGAATTATCTCTAACCAAGAGAATATCACTCTTACCTATTGCCATATTTAGTAACAATTTCACCATATGATTAAATGTGAGCATCTTCCCAAGCTCAGAGCAGCGTTATTTCTACACTCCCCCAAAGAGCTAGACGCACCTAAGCCAATGACACGAAAATGGAAGGAGAAGACCTCCTCTTCTACAATAGATACTTTCCAAGCGTCCACATCTGGGATGAAGAGTACTGTTGGTTCCCACACAATCTACTTCATTGGCACAGTGGTACCATGCACCATCTGCACTAGCCAGAACAACGAACCAGAGGTATGCCTGCTAATGGGAACACTCAGGCACCTCTGCACCAAGCACAATTTCCACCAATAGGAAATTGACTACCCTAACAGACCACCCAACCTGGCAGTTACAAAAACTCCCATCACGACGATTCTTCCCCCAAAAAAAGCCGATGACACGATACACCTTATACGATTCATATCCTCATGTATCGGAACTATGAGTCGATTTATCTGCTCATTTTCCATAGGTGTCGAGTTAGCTACAACTACGAGAGTATTTGCACCTACGATAGTGTAGACCCAATTTGTCTACACTCTATCAACCGCATCTGGATCCACCACATCGACGATGGAATCCTTCTCGTGTCTCTTAACCAGCTCCGTGAGAATTGAACCTATTCAGCATAAACTTGCTCGGGATCAATCCCCCTTAGGATCCCTATCTCATTTGGATGAGGACATCCTAGAGGTAATGACGGAGCTAGATTATCCATGGGATGCAATGCATCACCGTTCGATTTTTCTCCCCAAGAAAATTTTCGGTTCTGACAACACAAAAGAACAAGAGATCTATGTGATCAAATCAAAATATTTACTCCCATCAGGAAAAGTCAATTGGTTCAAAAATCCCATCCCAGCGCCCGATGCATTCGAGGAAGGAAATATGTTAAACATCTCACCTACCATCAAAGTGAACATATCCAAAATTCCTGCAAAGGTAAAAGAAATATCGTTGGGGGCAGCATTCTCTCTAGATGAAATAGCCTCTTATACCAAAATGCTACAAGAGTATTGAGATATCTTCGCGTGGGACTACTCAGAAATGCCTGGGTTTAGTCCCACTATCGTAGAGCACCATATTGACACTTGGCCTAACATACCTCTAGTGCGCTAGAAACAACGTCAACTACACCCATCAAAGGTAGAAGAAAAAAAACAAGAAATAAATAAGCTTCACAAACGAGTTTATCTACCCCATTGCCTATACATCTTGGGTTTCCAACCTTGTTCCCATCATGAAAAAACAGGGCACCATACGCATTTGTACCAATTTTCGAGATTTGAAAAAATAATGCCCCAAAGACAATTATCCCACCCCATTCATGGATCAGGTCATCATTACTTTTGCAGGACACGAGGCTCTATCCTTCATGGATGGATTCTCTGGGTACAATGAAATTCAAATCCGCCCCACATAATGGTACAAAACCGCGTTCACCACTCCCTGGGGCACATTCGCATATAAGGTAGTTCCATTTGGCCGAAAAAATGCTAGAACCACCTCCCAAAAGGCCATAAAATATATATTTCATGACCTGGCACACCTTATCCTTGCCTACTTGGACGACCTAACTGTCCGCTCCAAGAAGTGCTCAAACCATCTTGAGGATCTGCGATTGGTATTCAAACGATGCCATCAATACAACCTACGCTTGAACCCCCTTAAGTGTGTCTTTTGCGTCAACGCAGGTAGACTCTTAGGTTTTATCGTGTCCCAGCAAGCGATTTATGTGCACCCCCTCAAGGTCCAAGCCATCAAAGAGGTACCTCCACCCCAAACCCTTAGGAAACTTCAAAGCCTATAGGGGAAGTCCAATTTTATGAGATGCTTCATCCCAGACTATTCCACTTGCGCTCAAGGGTTCCTATGCCTCCTTCACCAAGACATCCCATTCAAAGGGGATGATCACACAAAACAAGCGTTCGATGCGTTGAAAGAAACTTTATCTTCAACATCACTCATCAATCCCCCAGACTATGACAAAGATTATATCTTGTATCTATTAGATTAAGATTCCACTTTGGCCAAAGCTTTGATCCTAGAAGGCCCAAATGGGAAGCAACACGTAATCTATTACATCATCAAAACCTTATCAGACCCAACATTAAGATATGAGCCTAAAGAAAAGACTACCCTAGCATTAATACATGCAGTCCAGAAGCTTTGCCACTACATCGTCTTAAAAACCACTACAATTGTCACAAATATTAACCTCATCAAATACCTGCTCACACGCCGCCTAATGAATCATAATTACACCCACTGGATAGTCATTCTCCAAGAATACGACTTCTAGTTTCGCTCCCCTAAAATAAAAAAGGTGCTTACCTTAGCAGAGTTCATTACGAACCTCCCAAGGGATACCAACGGATCTCCAGAAAATAATTTTCTACTAAATGAGCATCTCTTCTTCGTAGCAACTGAAGACCCTTGCCAACAGAGACATTCTCCTCTTCCTGCGAACTCAAAAGTTCAGACCCCATCTCACTCGACACGACCATTAGTGCATATGCCAACATGACCCCTGATATCTCCTCAGTGGAGATTTCTTGTACCGATAAGGCATCAACACCATTTTACTATGATGCCTCACTCACGACCAAGCAGAACAAGCCCTTAATGACTACCACGAAGGTTCTTGTGGTGTCCACCTATCTGGAATGGCCGTCACCCAAAAATTCCTATGGGTAGGATATTTTTGGCCCTCCTTGTTTCATGATTGCATTACAGCAGTCAAGAGATGCAAGCTACGCCAACGCTTTGCCCATAAAGCAAGAACCCCACCCCCATGCTCCTCTACACTCTGTCATCGTCGTCGACCCCTTTTTCAAATTTGGAATTGACTTCATGACTTGAAGCTCCACATCATCGGGAAACCATAAATATATCATAGTGGCTATCAATTATTTCACAAAGTGGGCAAAGGCCATGCCCACATATGACAACACCACAGAAACCACTTCTTCATTTTTGTTTAACCACGTAATCACCCGGTTCAGTGTTCCTAAAGATTTAGTCTCCTACAATGGAAAACACTTCGAGAATGAAATTTTCCAAGAGCTATCTCACCACCTTGGATTCACCCATGAATTCGCTTCACCATACTACCCCCAATCCAATCGACAAGTAGAAGTTGTAAACAAATTACTCAAAACTATGTTACAACTCATGGTGAATAACCATAAAACCAACTAGAACCATATGCTCTTCTTTGCCTTGTGGGCATACCGCACGGCTGTGAAGACGTCCACTATTTTCACTCCCTTCCATTTGGTATAAGGGGTCGAAGTTGTGATTCCCATAGAACACGAGATCCCAAATTTGCATGCCACCATCGAACTCCTTGATGATACCTAGCCTCTAGAATAGTGCCTAATACAACTAGAGCTCGTCAACGAAAGCCAATGACAGTCGCTGCAACACAATGAGGCCCATAAGAAAAGTTTAAAAGCATCATTTGACCGCCACATCAACCTCGCTCATTCACCGAGGGAGAACTAGTCACCCACTATGATGTCGCAAAAGAAGCCCTAGGGCCAGGAAAGTTTGAAACCTTGTGGAAAGGACCCTACATCATAAAACATTACCTTCGCCAGGGGGAATAAATCTTGATAGAATTGGATGAGACATGCCTCAGCATATCTGTCAACGAACTTTACCTCAAGACGATCTACCCATAAGAACCAAGAAGGCCCTACCCTAGATTTAACGTACACAAAACCAACCACTTTAAATTTTTTACCAAAAGACTTATTACAAAATGCGCTTGAGTGCCAAAATGGATTGCCAACCCAAGCCTCAATTCAGATTTGCTAATGGAGCATCAAGATGGTCTCAAGGTTTAGCAGCAATAGCCTGGGTTATTTTTCACCCTGACTGATCACCACTCTACACAAAAAGTGTGTGTATGGGTTCAGAAACAAAAAATCAGGCAGCATATGACACCATCATCAGACTTATGTGCGACACCCTCCATCATGGCACACACCATATGCATGTATACCTCGATTCCCAGTTAGTAGTGCCATACTTAAACCAAAAATTTGAGATAAGAGATTCACATCTATGTAGATAATATTTGCATGCAAAAATATTAAGCAGAAAATTTGACTACATTACATTTACACAAGTACAACGGAGTCAAAACCAAACAGTTGATCGCATAGGTAATAATATTCTAAACTAGAATGCATCTCAAATAAACCATCATACGTAAAAAACAAAAAACATATACACCCATCAGCATAACATAATCCATAAACAGAAACAGGGGGCATAACATGTAGAGTCGCAAAAAATATCTCTCATATATATATCATAGTGTATGTGTATGAGTACAAAAATAGTGTCTGTGACCCATCAGTCAGCCCAAAAAGATAAAGAAAAATTCATAAAAAAATAAGGGAAGAATCCTCATAATGGGTGATTTCCCCGTGTACAAAAAGACTTTAGGGTGGTCCTCCCCCAGTTGGGGCACCTGGACCCAATGCCACTCTCGGTACCAATATTGGAGCCGTTGTCAAAACTGAGACTGCCACCTGATGTAAAACAGGCTGATAGTCCCTCTCCCAGGCCATCAACTTCTCCAGCCATACCTCCTTGATATCATCTAGAAATCCTTGAGAAGGAATCCATTGGGTGAAGCAGTCCACTCGATCCTAGACATCCTCTAGAACTGACACCCACATGGTCAGCTTAGCAAGGCGAGCCTCTGTTGCATCAGCACGAGCTCTCTTGGTTGCATCCTCGGCAAAAACTAAGTTGTTTCCCTCCCCCGAAGGGCCAGCCCCACCACCCTAATGCTGTGCAGGATCTCCTACCATCCCCCCACGACCTCCCTAAGGTCTCGTAAGAGGACCATGGCCAACAAATCAAGCCACAGGGTGACCAACCTCACCAACATCTGCAAGAGTAACCAAAATTATGTCAGTGTCACCGTCAAAACACATAAAAACATATATACTTAAATAAATGTAGAACACATAAAAACATACCTGCTAGCCCCCAAACGTAGCCAGGAGGGAGACCCATCTTTGGATCCCCTCGAAAGTCCATCCCTGCATATGGTAATGGCAGAAACATCAGGGGGTTGGCCTCAAACCAGGCCTCCATCGTGGCATTCCAGTAACACCCCACAATATCCCCACCTCCTCATGACATCACAGGAGTCCACCTCCTCATGCGAGGCTCCTATGGCCCCCCAGTAGACACCGCCACCACCAGTCTCAATAGCACCACCCTTTCGTACATGATGCTTATAGAATTTCGGCATATGCAAATAGCTTTGATCCATCGTGGATCTTGTAAAGTTGTGCCACCATCCTATCATAGCAAAAATGGGAAAAATCAAAAAAGTGTTCGGCCCTCAGCCAGCGCAAGACTCCAACCTGCGGGCCCGATGCTCGATGTGGAGCGGACAACCCTGAAAGTCGCACAATAACTGCCAAAGTGCATCGCTTAGCCAAGTCTATCACTAAGGTTATGGTTATGCACCCCTTCGTAAGGAGTGACCCACCACAATGACGTTCCTAGAACCTCTCAAAATCCATCGTCCCAGAAGGGAGTGGATACCACAATGCCTCACCCTGAGGTAGTAGCCTGGTCACAAATTATATATCCATCTCAGGATGGATAGCAAGGTCAGTCCCACGTAGCACAAGCACGTTGTGCCACTTGTTCCAATGCTCGATCAAGTAATGCAACAATCGGTCGTGTGACCGAAGAATCTCATTCTCCACAAACTTTAGGAGCCCCCATTGCACCAGTTGTTGGCACACCCAACCTTCAGCGGCTAATTCAGTATGGAGCTCGGGCAAATCTCACTCCTCCACAACATCCTACCATCCAAACAAAAACCCATCAGCAGCATAAAAACATCAAAAAATAGGCAAAATATCCAAAAATTTGGAAAAAAAATTTCGTCGGCCTTTTGCGCACTTGTCCCTTACACATGTGCATTGAAGGCATGCTTATATTTCTCACAAGCACGCATAAGGCACTCCAAAAGATGAGAAAATCTCGCCTAAGGCACGCAAAACCCTAAAAATCATGCACAAAAGGTGCGCTCTTACCCTGACCACCCGCACAATATAGGGTAAAAATGGCTCAGAATCCATACAAACCAGTTTTGTACAGATTCTAGCACCCTCAGATTGAAAAAATTAAAGTGTAGGACGTCATGGAGGTTACCTAGGCATGATATCACTAATCCCAGTGCTCAAGCTGACCGCAACGACAAGAACTGCTCCATAGAAGCCTCGGATCTCTCAAAAACTCAACAAGCACAAATGAATTGAATTAGGGCCATATTCACCTATAGATCACCCTTTTCAAAAACTTTGGAGGACCATAACAAGATCTAAGAAGGTCCATTCTCCGAACTGAAATCAGTACTGTGATCAACACTCCATAACGAATGGAGACGATGCCACACATTCATACTTCTGGAAAACAAATTTTCAGTGTCTGCAGGTATGCCCTCTCTCATCTTATTTTTTAAAGCTCGTATTTTTCAATAATATTTTATAAAGAAGATGATTTCACTTGAGGTAGTAATTTTTACCGGAAAGCATGCAAACCATCCACGACTCCATCCACTAAAAGTTCCAAGGGCAAGTATCATTCTACCCCCAACATGATAGAGTCCTAGAAAATCCTACATATCCTTGTATCATTTCTCCATCAGAAATTAACCATAGGTTCCACACATTCGACCGTGTTTATCATAACCTCACCTTGCACATGATAAGCATCCTCGTTGGTCGATAGAGCCTCCCCCTTTCCATGGTGCTCATCGCCCAAAGTAGACCATATATAACAAAAAGAGACATCATGGCCATACCAGTATAGTCTGGAAAGCACCTCATGCCCATTAATTCACCATGAATAAGGTCATTTTTTACCATATGAAATAAAACCCCTTTCCTAGACAACCAAGTTGTACAAGCAGATCAAAAGCAGAGTACCACGTCTCACATTTGGCCCACCATTACCTCCATCTGCATAATCCCATCTATGATACTTTTTCGTTCTCTTCATCAACCTCACACATGATACCAACCAATGGGGCCCCCAACCTAAAAAAAACACCTTCCTCACATCATTAGTGAGAGAACACTTTCATGTTTTGGGGCACCCGTCTCTGTGTTTTGTACAAACCAAACCCCATTATTTTATTCTTTTGCTAAGTGTACAAAGACCACAAACGTTGCACTATGACCCCCACCCACTCATTCATTTTTTCTCCCATGGAAGAAATACCTGAACACCCTTGGTTGGAGTATACCACCCTCATGCAAAAGCCACTATGACATTCATAACCAGTTTATACCGACCTTGGAAGTCCTACCGACTCCAGGGATTTCCCCATTAGAAATAGTTATGATTTCCGCCAAGCCACTTTCTTATACTTTGACATTGGGCCATTGAATCCCCATCATCAATTTTTAGTCACTCCCAGCCACCATTCCTATGTTAAACCCATCACACAATCCTGATCCTCTGTATCAGTGACCCCCCTCGTTCAATTGAGGCTTCCTTTTTGTCAACTTCAACACCTATTTTCCAAAAAGGAAGCAGTACCTTGGATTGCCCCTCTCCATAAAAGTGGAATCCTCGAGTGGCACTATGGGAGACATCATTGCCCACAGATGTCATTGATCCTCCTGAAATTTGACTACAACACAAGCTTTCCTGTCAAGATGGTATCGTACCTTACAAACATTTCACTTTGATCAAATTCATCGAAGACCCATGCCTTCATAAGCATCTCTTTTAGCAATGCTTACACAGGTACGATATTGTTGGTTAATGACGACAATTACTAACGCCCTCAGGGGGTTGGCCTCAAACCAGGAGAAAATTGATTTTTGAAGAATAGTTGAGCTGATCTCTAAGAAATTTGATTTTCCTCTTCTGCATTGTCATTTTTTTGTTGAATCGATTTGCTTCTTCTATTTTGCAATAGTTTATTTGTCTTTGGCTGCAAATTGAAATGTGTGCTCCTTTTATTTCTTTTTTGTTAGGTTGGATCCTCTTTGGCTGCTACGTTGTCTGCATTTTTTAATGCTTGCACAAAGTTAATTACTTTATTTTCCTTCATAAAAGTTGTTGAGCTTGACTCAACCTCAAATCTTAGACCTACCTTATTATTAGAGACTCTTTGAGCTTTAAGAATCTCATTTAAGATTTCAGTCCCTTTTCAAAAAATTTCATTAAATATTAGCTTGGTTTTTGTTTTTTTATACCTCTTTTCATAGAATGACAATTTATCCTTTAAGCCTTTCACATGCTTTATCCTTATCATATATTTTTTGGTTTAGAGTGCCTTGGATATTTTTTCCTTCTTCAATTTTTAGGAGCAGAGATTCTATGTCTTAAAATTTGTCTTTGATTAGAAATTCCTTTTGTTCTTTCTTTTTCTTCCTTAGCCTCTATCACTTCAAGAGCACTTGGCCATCTCACCTTCTAGGTCAACTTCAACCTCTTCTCCATCATAGTCAACAACTTATATTTCCAAGTCGTCAATTGTCATGAGGATAAATTATTTTGAACATTAATGAGCTTTTTCCTAATCCGATGATTGGCTACTTTCACTATTATAGGAGTCGGAGTCAAGGATGTAAAATCTTTTCTTTTTATCCTTGCTTTTATTCTTTTTTAGTTTTCTAAACTTCTCTCCAGGGTGTTACACAGTAATTTGTCACCGTCCCTACCATTCCCTGTCCCGCACAATGGAGGACCCATTTTGTGACATGTGAACATTGTCATGCCTTGAAAACATCATCAATGCATTCCTCTAAGCATGAGCTTCATCTGCCCTTGAGACATCTCCTTGCAAAAATCATGAAAAACATCCCTTTTTGCATTGGCGCGGGCATACAGTTCAGTACTCGCGCCAATGGGGAAAATCCTGTAAAGAGGTCGCGCCAATTGGCGCTCTGTCATAGAGCAGTAGTCGCGCCACCCAATTTAGGGATTGTTTTTTAAATAAAGATGGCGGAAGTTGAGTTCCAACAAACTCAGAAACCATTGCCTATCTTGAGTTGGGAGGTTTGGATGTGGGAGTTCTATGGAAGGGAAGTGGTTTTGCCACTTCCCATGGAACCTTCCTTGTTGATAGGGCCAATCCCATAATAATAGGGATCCCGAGCTGCCCTGGGGTGATGGACATCATCGCTCCTCATTTATGCCCAGCTTGGGGGCAATGACTGATTGTCTAGAGCGTTATGCTACTCAGGTTCCTTCCCCTCCTCTTCAAACACCGATCTTAATGCACGAGGTCTTTTCGGAGGGTAATCTGAGTAACATTACTCAAACTGTTCCAATCAACATCTCCGTTAGACCGGGGATTGTTGAGAATATTCATGTGGGTGTGACTTGTTCTCCCGAGGAGATTCAAGTCTATACTGAGCTTTTCAAAGAATTCAGAGATGTTTTCGCATGGTCTTACGAGGAAATGCTGGGAATTGATCCTAGTATTGTCGTGCACGAGATTCCAACCTATCCAGGTGCGAAACTCGTGCGCCAACGCTTACGTCCCATGCATCCTCGGAAAGCCGCCGCTATCAAGGCAGAAGTTGAAAAACTTCTGAACGCGGGTTTTATTTATCCCATCCCCCTTACAGAATGGGTGTCCAATATTGTCCCTGTCGATAAAAAGCAGGGTACAATTCGAGTCTGTGTGGATTATCGCGATATCAATCGCGCCTGTCCAAAGGATAATTATCCCACTCCGTTTATCGACCATATCATCGACGAATGTGCCGGGAGTGAGATCTATTCCTTAATGGACGGTTTCTCAGGTTATAACCAAATCAATATCGCACCTGAGGATCAACATAAGACCACATTCATCTGTCCGTGGGGCACTTTCGCATACAAAAAACTCCCATTCGGCTTAGAGAACGTTGGCGCCACGTTTCAGCGTGCGATGTCCTACGCTTTTCATGACATTCGCCATATCGTCCAGCCTTATCGGGACGACTTGCCAGCCCATTCGGCAGCCGAGAAGACCATCCCCGAGACCGCCGTAGCTTTTCTGCGCACGCCGGGCACACGTTCAATCCTCGCGCATCTTCTCGCGTTGGATTCCGACCGTCTTTTAGGCTTTATAGTCTCGAAAGACGGAATTCGCCTCGACCCTCTAAAGGTTGAGGCCATCGTAAATCTCCCATCACCCTCCTCCCCGTATCAGTTACAGAGTCTACAAGGGAAAGCGAATTTTCTTAGGCGCTTTATCCCGAATTATGCCGAGGTGGCCAAAGGATTCACTCGTTTGTTAAAGCAGAATGTTCCCTTTCACTGGGACGAAATGGCTCAGGAATCCTTTGAGAAGCTGAAGACGTTGCTTGTCAATGCTCCGTTGCTTCATCCTCCGGACTACCACCGCGACTTCACTTTGTATCTCGCTGCCGCATTTAGCACCATAGCCATGGTCTTGGTGCAGGATGACGATGTCGGTGATGAACATGTCGTTTATTACCTATCCCAGAACCTTCTCGACCTGGAAATGCGTTATGCACATGTCGAGAAGTTGGCATTAGCAGCGGTACACGCCGTACAATGCTTTCGCCATTACATCCTTTTGCGCACGATAATGTTGCTCTGCACCCAACCCCAAGACACATATCTTTACCAGACAAATTCACTAGGGGGTTTTTCAAATGACGACCATAGAGTTCTCACTTACCTCACCATCGCTAAGTCAACTAAATCACCGGTTTCCTCATGATTGATATGTTCTCTCCTCATGTCCTGCTCTCCACACTCCACACTGCTACCCACGAAACGCTTGGCCAGTACCTCAAAGGGATCCGTTACTGCGATTATCATACAGGCCTTCGGCACTGCTACTTTTCTGCCCAGTTGACAAGCTTTAATCACGTTGACTGGCACTGGGCCCCAACCCTACCAAGGGTAGAGATACCTGCATTAATATAAGAGATTTGGTGCTCCGACGATGCCTTACCTTGGAAGAGGCTGAGAAAGTCTTAAATGACTGCCACAGTGGCGCCTGTGGCGGACATATGTCCGGGTATGCTACTGCCCAGAAGATTCTGCGGGCAGGTTATTTCTGGCCTTCTATATTCAAGGATTGTATCACTGCAGTCCGTAAATGTCATCCATGCCAGATTTTTCAGCGCAAGATGCGCGCGCCGCCGTTGCCTTTGCATCCCGTTATTACCGTCGGCCCTTTCGCGAAATGAGGCGTGGATTTTATGACGTGTAACCCTCACTCGGCCGGGGGGCATGCGTATATCATTGTCGCCGTCGACTACTTCACTAAGTGGGCCGAGGCGATGCCTACACTAGCTGCTGACGAGAAAACGGCCGCTCAATTTATATTCAACCACGTTATTGCACGGTTCGGGGTTCCTCAAGCCATCGTCACTGATCACGGTACTCATTTCCGCGATTATATGATGGCGGAGCTGACTTCAACGTTGGGCTTGCGTCACGACAGCTCAACACCATACTACCCTCAAGCGAATGGTCAGGTTGAAGCGGTAAACAAGGTTTTGGTCACTATGCTTCAGCGAACAGTTGGGATTCATAAATCCAGTTGGCATCTCCAACTGTTCTCAGCTCTCTGGGCATACCGAACATCTGCTAAGAGTGCAACCGGATTCACACCATTCCAATTGGTGTACGGTCTGGAAGCTACTCTATCGGTTGAATGTGAGATTCCTTCGCTTAAATTAGCTGTGGAGCTCTTACCGGATACTTCTCCTGAGGAAGAACGTCTTCTGTATCTCAAACGGTTGGATGAAACCCGTCGTCTAGCTGCTTTGATCATCGAAGCACAAAAGAAGAGGGTCAAATCCCATTTTGATCAATCTGTTTCTCCCCGTTCTTTCACGAAGGAGACCCCAGTCCTCCCCCGTATGATCGTGCACATGATACCTTGAGTCGGAAGTTCACCCCTGCGGCATGGACCCTATATAAAAAAACACGATGACCTCACCTAGGCCTACGAGCTAGTCAGGATTACGAAGGAGTTCCCGCCGGCGGGCAGCCTCGTAAAATGGAACGCACCTTAAAAAGGTACCATGCCCCATGATTTTCGTGTGTGTGTACACAGGTGTGTGATTGTCATTTGTGTGCATGGTGTGGTGTGCTTTGTAAACATCTTTCTGCTGATCGGGTCTTCCTGGTTGTGCAGATGTCTATTCATCCATTTGTTGGTTTCGCGGATGGTGCCTCCCGTAGTACCAGGAATCTGTCTTCCGCAGCCTGGGTAATCTACGATCCTGCTGGTGAGTTGATTGACCTGCAAGGTGTGTGTCTAGGACGTACCACGAACAACATCGCGGAATATAGTGCCGTGTTGGAATTATTAACCGAGGCAGTAAACCTTGGTATCCGTGAATTGCTCGTATATCTAGATTCACAACTTGTAGTGTTACAGCTGAACGGACACTATTCGGTAAGGAACCCGTCTATCTTACGTCTGTATTTGCGTATTCGATTACTGGAAAGGAATTTTGACTACATAACATATCATCATATACCCAGACATTTGAATACATTAACAGATGCAGTAGCAAATCTGGTATTAGACAGACATTTGCGCAATTTATAAATCATCATCACATGTAAAGAAAGACTCATCTAGAAATAGATATGTATATATATAGATATTGAAATGTTTACATAGAGTGTGTCACATAAAACTCAAAAAATATACATAATCGTCTTAGTACATCCGGAGACGCTATGTCTCTCAAAAAATAGGTGTCGTATAAATCCTAAGGACTAATCCGCATGGTGCTCATGATAACACGTGACTGCACGCACTAAGCGCCTCAGGATTCGGTGGATCCGACTCGGAACTCCCACCGTGTGGCGCTGGTATGCCATCGGTACGTCTGCTAGCCGGGCATAGTCTGGGATCCCGTGGGCAATCCCCTCGAGGTTCTGGATCAGCTCCTCTCCTCCGGTGCCTTCTCCCTGAATCTCAAGGGCGAGTTGTGTCCTCCGGGAGATTGGAGACATCCCAGCTGGTCTTTCAGGTCCCACATCTGCATGCATATATGATTGTGTTAGGACGAATGTGTATTAACAAAAAAAACATATAAACATAAAATCAAAAACATGGGGTCTTACCCAACTCCTCGTCCTAGTCGTCTCCCTCTGGCAGTGGGAGATCTGGGTCCCCGGTAAAGTCAGTTCTTGCATAGGGCCAGTCTTCCACAACAATCAGCTGGCGCCATAACCACCTAAAGAACTCTGGCCTCTAGGACATCTGTTGGCCACCTCCAGATCTGGGCATCAATGCTGCCCAGCGAGCCATTCTTGGCTCTCGTGGTATCGGATCTGCCACTGCGGCCCCTTGGCCCTGGAAGATTGGTAGAAAGCTGCCTGTGAATAGCTGTGTATAGCCAGACGAACCACACCAGAACTGCCGCTTCCGTTTTTCACCTCGTTATCGCCTTTTCTTATGTTGACTGCCATCGCTTCTACTATTGCCACGATTGAGGGACCCATGCCCAGGCCACGCAACCGGGGTCTTCGTGTCTTGCATAGAGCCCGCGACCTAGCACCACAGATGTATGGAGAACTACTTAAGTATCCGATCGGTGATAGCAGATATCCACCTTCTTGCTTCCTGATCCTGTTTGTGCCCCTCGGCACACCCGTGCCATCACTTCTTCCATCTTTTCCCCAGATGGTCTGCTTCCAGTCAGTACAGGGATTGGACCTCTGCGGGACAATCTAGTGATGAAATAAACATCGGTGACCTCCAGTTCTAATACCTGGTCTCGTAACCTGAACACCTGTTCATGTTCGTCCCAGATACTGATTAAATACTGGAGGAGCTCGGGCTGAGCTCGTAAACATGGTGTGAGGAAGAACTTTTTCAATCCACAGTTTCTAAGTGCATTCATGCAAGCTTGACTTTGCATGGCTTGTTTATCCTCTTCTCCGTGCTCTCGTTCTTTCCATTCGATTGCCATTTTGAGTGATTACCTGCATTCATATGGTCAAAAACCCTTAGTTAGATCTTTGATGAGCTTCAAATTCCATGCAATTTGGTCTAAATGTCGAAATTTTGGGCGAATTTTTAGGTTCAGTCGCTGGCGCAGCTGTTTTTTGAACACTCACGCCACGTGGCATGAGCCCTTTATATAAAAGAGCTCATTGGCGCGGGTCCGTGCCTGATACCCGTGCCAATGGGCGCAGCCCTAAAATTTTAAAAATGGCCACGGAGAACTGATTTTCAAGGGAAATTTATTAAAAAATGAATGAAAATGAAGAGAAAGGGAATGCCTCTTACCTGTGACAGACAAAAGGCTGAATGGTCAACTGGATTTGTCGCAATCACCGTCAGAATTTTCTGCTCCAAATGGACCACTGTTGCTTTCCACCAAGGTAAATAGTAAAAGTAATTTTATTTTTACCAATTTGACATATTTATAACTTTTTCGACATTAAGTGAGTTTTAAAAGTTATGTTTATCAAATATTTTCATATGTTATGTCGAAAATGGATCTTACGCTTGCTTGGTATGTGCAGCAGCAGGTTTTTGCGACTTAAACAATGGAAACGAGTTGTATTTTATACTTTTTCGGACTCGGTAAATACACAAAAAAGTCACTTTGGAGTCATCTTTCAGCTCTTTTCTGACTCTCTAAATATGAAAAGATTGTCGAGGCCCTTGTCGTTTCGATCTCGTTAAAATGGACATGAATCGACATCCACCCAGTATAAGTTTAACCCTTTTTCGGGCTGGGATGGATTGATTACGAAAAAGGAATACCCTAGCCTATCGCGACTAGGAGGTTTTTCCGGATTTTGTTTTCTACCTTTTCGGATCTGGGGAACTATTTACGAAAAGGGACCTGTGGAGTTTTCTTTTCTGCTGTCTTTTCAAACTCTCTAAACATGAAAAGACGCCGAGTTCTTCCTTTGTCAGACTCGTTAAACCCTGATGACATTGGATTCCGTCGCAATGACGTTCTCCGAGTTTCTCCTTCCTAGGACTCGTTAAATGCACTAGGATGGATTCGCCCGAAGGGCGGACTTATATCACAAGCATATGCTATCCCCCTTCAAGCTTGTTATCAAAAATAATTGGGGTACTCGCCAGAAATGGTGGGGGAAAAAATGGAACCATCGTCGTTGTCGTCGGCAGTATGTCGCTCTTGAACATGTGGTGCAATTTGTCTGGATTCGTGTCGGGTTGGGGACATCTCATCTCGTTGCTTCACTTTGCCTCCGTGGGTTTGGGTAATCCCTTTTGACCTCTCATCTGTTCACTGCCTCGTCACCTTGACCTCTGATCCGTTGATGTCAAATACTGCCAAGTCCACTGTCGTGCCGTTTATATGTTCAAGAGAAGTTGGCCTCTGCAAATATCAACCTTCCTCTGTTTCTCATACGATCTTGATTCACAAAAAAACATCATGTTCCTCTGTCTCGTGTCGATGATGTGGGAAACATTATGGCCCACCTTCGATCAAGGTCACTTCCTGTTGACTTCAACTCATTATCCAGGAAGTTGGTCTAGAGACTCCTTATGGTACCTTGGAGCCTGCATGCCTCAATGGCAGGTTCGTCGCATTCGACGTGAGGTTTACCTCATTGACCTCCGATCGAGTGATTCTGCGGGTGTTCGACGTCAACTCATTTATTCGCACGCCGTAGATTGTACCTTAGTACCTTGAGGACCATTGTCATTATTGGTGGTTTCTCTCACGTCTGTTAACAGCCTTCATCATTGGCTGGTAATCAGACGATGTTCTTGCATGTTCGACTTCAGCTCACATATTCACATGCTTGAACTTGTACTTTGTTGGGTCGAGATGGAGCGCAAGACCCTGGATTGTGTCTGTTGTAATCCAGGCTGCGATTATGGATTATTATCATTATGTACATGACTCACTGATTGGATGGCTGCGACCATACCTGAGTCTATTTGTTTGATCTTAGTTGGATGGCTGCGCCCATACCCTAGATCCGGATTATAGCATACTCTGTTCGGATGGCCGCGTCCATACCATATATATACATCATGTACTTGAGATATCAGTTGTATCTTTCTGTGCAGGTTTTCCGACGGCGGGCCTTCAGTTGGACATGTTCTCGTAAAGCATTTCACCCCTCTCTCTCTCGGGCCTCATGCTTTAGGGGGCATCTGTTACACAGTAATTTTTCACCGTCCCTACCATTCCCCGTCCCGCACAATGGAGGACCCATTATGTGACCTGTGAACACTGTCATGCCTTGAAAACATCATCAATGCATCCCTCTGAGCATGAGCTTTATTTTCCCTTGAGACATCTCCTTGCAAAATCATGAAAAACATCCCTTTAGCCATGGGCACAAGGCCCGCACTCGCGCCAATGGGGAAAATCCTCGCAAAGAGGTCATGCCAACTAGCGCTCTCATTACAGAGCAAGAGTCGCGCTCTACCCAATTTAGGGACTCGTTTTTTTACAGATGGCGGAAGTTGTGTTTCAACAAACTCAAAAACCATTGCCTATCTTGAGTTGGGAGGTTTGGCTGCAAGAGTTCTATGGAAGGGAAATGGTTTTCCACCTCCCATGGAACCTTCCTTGTTGATAGGGCCAATCCCACAATAATAGGGATCCCAACTCCCTCCTTTCCCATCTATAAAAGCCTCCTCAATTCCATAGCAAGCTAGTCTTGAAGTGCCTAAGCTTTGAATCTCCAAATTCCCAAGAGCCTTTGTGCTGTAAGAGCCCTCTTCCTTTCTCGCGAGCTTTGCGAGACGTGAACGGCTGGAGACCCATCCGAAGGAGACCGCGACGTCAGAACTTGGTTGTAATCTCTCTTCGTTTGTTATTTAATAGATGATTACGATTATGGTTCCACTCTGTTTTCCAACATGTTAATATGAGTAATATCCTTTCTGACTGATATTTAGTTATGTATGTCGGATTTTATGCTTGTATCTATTTGTTTCTTCCATGTGCAGGTATTCGTCCGTGGAGATCGTGGAGGGATTGTGATCTTCCGAGGCTAAGGAACGGGGACACTTCTTCTTCAAGATCAGAGCATTGGAATCCAGGTAGGCTTCTATCCCTAGTCTTTTCATTCGTAACTAGGAACTTGCGTCGTAACATTGTTTGATTGTTGCTAGACCCCTACTGGGCTAGTAGGGATCGCCTCTGTCCGCAGAGGGGATTTACCTCCTCAACACAGGGTCATATTCTTTCTTCTTCTTTTTTAGACACTCAAAATAATAGTGAACTACTTTACCACATTTAAATCACTTGAAAGTTAGCTTACAGTTGTACTTTCCTAATCCTCCCTTGAGCCTCCACATGAAATCACCATGAAATTAGCTTATTATTCATTTGATTCAAAACATGAATCATTATGTACTTCCTTAGGCATCTTATCTACTTTTAAGGATGACTCATTTATTGTAGGCTTGCCATTAGAAATTCTAATCTCAGAGGCAGTAAGAGTTCCAAGTAGTTGATCCAAAGTGAGATATTTTAGATATGTCATCTCCTCAATGGCTAAAACCTTGGGATTAAATCTCTCAGTGAGGGATATCAATAATTTTTGAACTACTATTGGTTCTTTCAAATCTTCATCAATACCTATTATTGTATTCATAATTTCATTAACTATAAGAAATTATTTAGCAATATATTCATCATCATGCATCTTCAAAGAATCAAATTTCATTCTAAAAATTTAAAGTTTGGACTGATTTAATTCGTTTTGACCTTGATAAAAGTTTCTCTTCTTGTCCTGGATAGCTTTGGTAGTAGTGCAATATAAGACCTTGACTAGTTTTGATTCAAGTAGGCTAGAAAATAGTGCATTCATATCTCATTGCATGTAATTTCCATCTTCTGATTTCTAGTAATCACAGCTTAAGGCTTTTGATATTCTTCTTCCACTAGATCCCATACATCAGCACTAAGATATTGAATATAGGTTTCATCCTTACCTTCCAAAAAATGTAGTTCATTCCATTCAATATAGGTGCCCTATTGGTGAATCCTCCTTCCTGATTTTTCATGGTCTCTAGTCTTTCTTCCAATTATTAAATTAATCCTGAAGTAACTTGGCTCTATAACAATTGTAAGAAACTAGGGCAATACTAAGAAGGGGGTGAATAAATATTGTGAGAATTTTAAAACTTTCTTTAAAGAAGTAAAGAATACTAAGACTTTGATAAACACTTTAACAACCATTCATATAAGCATCACAAGAATGAACAGAAGAAGAACAAATTAAACACATAGATTCTTCAAACTTCTCTTCAATTACTTTCATAAAGGAAAGCTTCAACTTGTTGTTAAAAATTTCTCTGGCTCCAAATAGAAGGAACCTACTACTCCCTAATTTATTTTCTATTACAAAAAGGAGATATAACCATTGATTTATCAACTACTAATCAAAGGAGCTCCAACCCCTAAATTTTTACCAACTACTACTGGAAGGAGCTACAACCTGTAGTCTACATGAAACCACTTGTTTGATCTCCTTGATACATATTTTGTTCTATTTTCAAACTCAAATCATGAAGGCCAATTCCTTTCATGAAACAAATAAATCTCTCTTCTCAATCACACACCTCAATAAACACCAAATCACCTTCAACATCCTCTAATATCTTATCAATGCACACAACAATAATACACACCAACACTTAAATAATGATTGTGGAATATCATAACACATAGGGATTTTCACTACCAAAATCTTCACAAATAATAATTTTTTTGGAACATGTTCATTGTAAGCCTCAAGGGATTAACATATCACATCAAAAATTTGTTTCCTCGGTCATCGCACACTTATAACCATGTCCTCGAGTGCCTTTTTTTGTCATTCATAACTATCAACTGATGCCAACGCCTTTGTATCCTAGGAAGATATCATTGTAGAAAATAACATGTTCACCATTAAAAAAAAATGAGGTTAATTCGATGGCTTTGCATGTCAATGTGGGACCATGCACTAACCAATCACCATGATGTCAGGAGGATGTGTCTTTCTAGTTCACGTGCTAGTGTGTCTCAGTGCCTCAAAAAACAGAAGAAAAACATTGTATCTCACGTATAAATTGTCTATGTGCCCAACCTTCTAAGGTATGGGGTGATGTGTCATGTGGGGCCTTCAACTTTACACACATACCAATAATAAATCCATCAAGGTTATTGCATCAGTGCCACCATGTTTGTTACTTGTGAAAGGAAGCCATGTGTCACTCACTTATTGGTGCCACATGTCACTTATTTTTGGCCAACTTTTCCACCCAAAAAACTTCCAATATTACGTGCCACATCATAGTAACTTCATCATGTCATCATGTCTCCATGCCACCTTTTTAATATAATGAGATATTGCCATGTGTCCTGCTATGATTGTTTTGTCACTCTATCACTACTCGAGCTTACCTCACACTTCATTTTCCCAATTTTTTTTCCTTGTGCTCCTTCGGAGATTCTCAACAAAATACTTCCAGGATGAAGTATCCCTTGTTGGGACCTCCAACACCAACCAACCCCTGTCACTTAACCACCCAAATGCCATTTCCTCTTGGCTCCCCTATCCTTTGTACTTCCACTTGCACCCACCTTTGGAACTCCTAGGGAAACACTTTTGGGGTTACATGGCTTGTTTGCTCCCCCACTATGTAAATTAAATAAATCACCTCTACTCTTCCCCACCACAATGCCAGGCCCCATCCTCCCAGTAACCTCTCATGGAAAAAATTGGGG
Organism: Pinus albicaulis; assembly: GCA_034641835.2. Classification (NCBI taxonomy): domain Eukaryota; kingdom Viridiplantae; phylum Streptophyta; class Pinopsida; order Pinales; family Pinaceae; genus Pinus; species Pinus albicaulis. Next base: position 1,503,642,121 of record CM076581.1, on the reverse strand, counting down.
AAAAACTGCCAACGTTTTTTGTAGACCCCCCAGAAGCACCATCATTGTATAACCCATATTTTAATGAGTATTTCTTACTCTACACCTTCGCTTCTAACACTTCTCTCATCGGTGTAGTCACAAAAAAGGATGATTTGAACAATGAGTGGCCAATTTCTTTCATGAGTGCGAGTCTACTTTGTGGTTTTCTAGTAAATGGGGGAGGGGACCCACTTTTAATAAGTACCATTGATCACACAATCAACGGTTTGGAAAACTATCCAATATCGACCCCCCTATTGTTTAATCCCTGGGTGGGCACGGGCCCCTACATTATTTACAGTCGGTCAGTGGGGACATGTGGGGCATGATCTATCCAAAAACATGAACATTATTTAATCTTGATTCACTTCCAACTACTTCTTCAACCTTCACGGCCACCAATTTTGAAGCTAACCCTTACACTATATTTAGCTTTGCAACTCCTAAAATTCTTGACTTGCATCCTTTGACCTTGAATATATTTTGATCCATGGGGTATTTTTCATCACTTCATTATATCGTTGGAAAGATATTTCGAAGTTGTATCCATATGAACATATTCCAAGAGCTTCTCATCTGATTTTATATAATGCAAATGGATCTAAATTCTATGCTCTTTGATCAATCTGTTGGCACCCATCCTTACATTAGAGGAAAATTCAGCCTAAAATTTCCCATGAAATTTTCATGTAATTTCTATGTCATAATATGTAAACCAATCAAAATGTTTTAAATTTAAAAAGAGGTACATGTAAATATTTTGGAGGGAAAAGAAGAAAAACTATTGTTTGTAATTGTATTTTTTACTTATCTCCTTATTTTTTTACTAAAATTTCAAGTGTAGACACTCGTTGGATGAAAAATTAAATTACACATCCAACGAGTACCCATTATGCATACTTTTGAGAAGACCCACCTTGATGAAAATTGCATATACATTAACAAAACGTGTTTCAACACGTTTTTTAATGTATCTGCAAATTTTATCAATGTAGGTCTTCTCAAATTTCGGCATAATTAATACTCATTAGATGTGAAATTTAAATCCGCATCTAATGAGTGTCTAAACATGAAATTTGAGTAAACCTATAAGGACATAAGTCGAAAACACAATTAAAAAAAGTATTTTTCCTCTTTTCCCTCCAAAATTCATAAGTCTTATTTTATTATTTTTACTATTATTTTATTATTTTTCCTTAGGAGGCCACTTTTAGGCTAAAATTTCCTCTAATGCATTTCCCATTAATGGCAACTTATGTCTAACAACCTAATGTTGGAGATGGTCCTCGATTAATTGATGATTAGGGAGATTTATTATAAGATTATTGGAGTTATAATAGTGTTGGTTTTTTTCAACAATTCTAAAAGGTTGTGGCCACTCTTTCCTATAAGAATCGGTCATTATGCACTAAGTTCCCATAGGCAAGGAAGGAATCATACCATCATAAGGAACTTAAGCTCTTAACTCGTATTTTCAGGGGACATAATCCTTACGGTGTAATTAAATGTCACTAAAAATTAATGAATTTTTTGCAAGACTATGAACATGGGTCTCTTCTTGATGACCCAATGTTTCAAGATATATTAACATATAAGGATGCTAAGAAGAGGATGGAAGAAATATACAAGAAGTTTTTACACCTATCTAATATCCTGAAGAAGGGAATAGATAAAAAGAGAGAGAACAATTCTCTTTAGAGATAGAGGAAATCTAAAATCCAAGGATGGGAAGTAAATGGTTAAAGATGAGGCTTTACAAAGGAAGTGATTTAAAGATAAATTTAGAAGAGAAAAAGAAAGGTTGGCCCAGGTTGAAGTTGAAACAAGAGAATAGGTTACTACTTACAAAAATTCATAGAAAGAAGAATTGGATATATCAAAGGAGGTTGGTAAGGGAATGGAGCCAAAGCATCCCCTTGAATTGTCCTTAAAATAGAAATTCATTGAGGCAAGAACTTTGAAAAGTACCATGACACTGAGTTCCATTATTTATCATAATCATATTTCTTATGTTCCCCTTGATCCCTTAGCAAATATGCACTACACCTTTGGTGATGATGCCAGGGATATTATATATGAATTTTTTGAACTACGTGAATATTATTATAGAAAATATATAAAAAATATCATTCATAATGTTCCAAAACATGGAAAAATAGGAATGGCGAGAGAAGAGAAATTTATTTTAGAAGGCCTTGAGAAAGGGATAATATGGTGTGTCACCAGCTAAAGCAATAAAAATTCCATTGCATATATTATCTTTTTTTTAGGATCCCTCACCACAACAAACAAGGAAATTATTGAAATCCTATCCATGTATGTGGAACAATTAAGTTGAGTGGTTGCATTTTTGCAAGAAAAACTAAAATAACAAAAGTAGTGAATGGAGGTTAAATGCTAAGATAGGTCAATGGAATAGACCATTTTGCTCTCGGAGTCCTTCAACACTCAATATGAGAAAAAAATGTTGTAGTTGAAATAAGTTCAAACCACTGAACTAAAATCATTGAACGTGAGTCACAAGAAAGAAACTAACATTAAGGTTGAACAAGCTCAAAAGGCCCAAGCCAACCTTCATATAATTAAAGTACAAGATATTAAAATTGATATTGACCTTCAAAATTATCATTACTCTTTCACATGAATGTTTTGGGAAATCCAAGACTACTTTTCATAATTGGATTTGATTACCAGTGAGAAAAATTCCCAATTAGAAGCCCTGGACACAACTACCAAGGCTCTATATCGAATTATTAACCGGTACAAGAAACATTGGGACACCCCTTATTCACTACCCTAAATTGATAAGAATAAAAAGAAAAAATATTGGTCTCAAATAAATGTTTAGAAATGGTAATGTGAGACTGTTATAATAACTATATATGAATCTATCGATTTGGCCATGTAAATATGGGTCATTTCCGTTGAAATCATAGAGGAATGGGGCCTCGATCCAATAGAATATTATTCCAACTCTATTGTTGGGTGTAGTATATGGTATATTAATGGACCAACATTTAATTGTCAATCTGGGAGTTTGTGAACTTCAAGGCACAACACTATAAATGCCATAAAAGGACTCTAGCAACCTACAAAACAAAACCCTAACTTGTGTGGAAACTGCTCACACCACTAGTTAATATAATGACACCACACACCACACTAGAAACTGGAATCTTACTCAAGAAATAACAATAAAATAATTTATGGAAAGACACTTCTTAAAAGAGATAAATAACCTCAGAATTCATACTACTCAATAAATCAATTGCAAAACTCAAAAGATTTGAAAAATAGACCTATTCATGTAGTGTGATTCCTGCACTAGGAAAATAGAGAAAATTCATTTATGTAGTATAATAAATCCATTTTGGTACTAGAAAGAATCTGTTCTTGTACCTGACACTCAGTTCCTGTACCAGAACACTCTTTCCCTATACCAGAACAATCTGTTCTTGTATAAGAACAGTCTATTCTTGTACCAAGACTGATTCACATTCGACAATCCTTCATCCCTTAATCTATAAAATCGAAATATTGTGTTTCCAAACAAGAAATTTAAAAGTGCAGAAAGGAAAACCTCAACTCAGGCGATAATGAAAGAAATCCCAAATCAAATACAAATTGCAACTTGAAATTGTAAGTTGTAAAAGTAAATGGGAAACTATTAATCTTAGCGCAAACACTAAAACTCTTGCAATTAAGTAAAATTTTACCAAGCATTCTTTTCTCACACCCTCTCTGAGCTTTTATCACTGTGTCAAATATATCCCGTGTAGAAACGAATTCAACGTAAAATAATGAAATTCAGTTTGCAGCCATGAATTCAGATAACAGTGAACGATTCTTGTACCTTTTACCCTTAATAAAATGAAATTATTAATACAGTAAGGAACACAGTATGAATGTAATGATTTACACAGGTGGGATAATGCTTCCACACATATGAAATCTATATATATTAGAGTACCTTTGTTGGAAATGAATCGTTATGAAAAAACTTTTAATGTTCAAACCTTGTGACCCTAATCAATAAATCAGAAAAAGATTCAAGAGGAAGCTTATCATAAAAGGATAGATTGTTTTTATAAAGTAAAGTAAACAATAATTCTTGATAAATAAATAACACATCCAACACGCGAAAACCCTCATACCTAAGATCACTCTGCGGAAAAAAGAAGAAGGTAAACACACATGAGCATTAACAATCTGCACAAACACCATTAAAATGAAATCATCACACCATTCATTCCTGTACCTAGCACATAGTTAGAAAGATTGGGAGAACGAGTTGGGTTGGCTGGGCCTGAGCGAACCAACTCATTTCCCTTTAAGGAAGATGCTTAACTTATGTGAGCAAAATTAACAATACAAAAAATAGACATAAGAGACACATGAACCTGGCATTAAATCAAAATATAAGTCTTTTGCAACATATGCAATAGTCCAGCCTAAAATTGATCAGAGGGCAGGGGGTAGAACCCCCAACACTCAGCTCAGAAGCATCAAGGTACAAATAAATGGTTTGCCCCCTAGGATTGGAGCCATAGCTCTGTTTTTATACATTTCATGATACAAATTTGGCTTTTGGCCAACCAATCCATTACAAAACAAAATGAGGAATTGAATCAAAATTGTTTACCAATAATAGGATACCATTAAAACTATTATCCGATAAATAAAATGCAACTTTGATACGAATTTTCCATTTTTTGGCAAAGCTAGGCAAGATCCTAGAATTCTAGAAAAACAGTCAAAAACAATTTTTTTTATAAAATTGCTTCAAAGACCCACGTGTAAATTTTGGAATAATTCGAATATTTGGAAATGGTTCTGGTTATAAATAATTGGTTATATTGGCAAAAAACCATTTTCTCATATTTTTGTGATTCACCTCCATCTGCATGCAAATCTAGGTCAAACTTGGTAGTTTGGAAGCTATGCGAATTTTGAGCAGATTTGTTGATTTGCTTCTAGAGACCCACACATGCGACCTGGGTGCAATCCAACTCATGGGAAGGTGTTAGAACATCATTTTGTACAATAAAAATCTTCATTTTTCCCCTAAAGTGTGTCGAGATATCGAAGACCCAAATCGGTGCAGGAGTGTTAGTGTAGGAGTGTTGGTGCAGGAACAAAACTTGGTGCAATTTGTTGATGCATGTGTATCTTTGATCGTGATTTAATATGCCTTCCTAAAAAAATACAAGCACCATCATGGATAATCATTTTGAAGCAAATCTTATCAAAATAAAAGAAATAGGTTAAATAATGAATAGTTACCTGATCATGCTGCAAGTTTAAGATACTACCAACAATTGCGCAAAATGATAGTAATAAAAATGAGAACTATGAGTAAGAATAGGCTGAGAATGTGAATTAAACATGATAATTTCGAGGCCTAACATCCCCCCATGCTGATCATCTTTCATGTCCTCATGCAAGAAAAACCTCTAATAAAGACCAAAGTTAATTAAGACTGTAGGGCAAGGGTTTCTTATTAGAATCATGCTACAATGAATTAAACTATAGGGCTAATTGAGTAAGATAATGTAGGTTCCATATGATCTTGAATCCATTTGAATCAATAAGATAAGAAATAATTGCAACCATATATTTGGTGATGTCAAGGCTAATATTCATTGTTTCGAATATAGTAACAAATGCTAGGAGTACCAACGGAATGCTAACAATGTTGTCACTGCAGGGATATAAAATAGGAATCTATAAAATTTTCCAAAAATCATCTCAAGAGCAATCCAAATCAGCATGTCTTCACTTTCAATAGCCTCATTATTGTAAATATAAGTGACATTATTTGATGTTAAAGATGGATGGAAATAGGGAGAAAGAAATATGACAAAAAATACCTTCCCTGGATGACCATCTTTACCATTATCCACATATAGTTGAAGTTCCTCTTTTATAGGAAAATTGAAGTACCTTCACTAAGGGTCCCATGTCCATAAAAACAAATTATTCCAAAAAGATAGAACTCCAAGGCATAACACTAGAAGAATATTAAAGCCATTCTCAAAGAGATATGATATTGAATTCAGGAAAGACAAAAACAACCGAGTACATTGTAGTGTAAAGTTAAATTTAATACCACATACATGGCCTTGCTACCAGCATGCATCAATAGCCTCGATGGGGATGCCTTTTAACCCACGAAATTCATGTGTCCCATCTATTAGATATAGGTTCAGAGTCATTTGAAAAGAATTTACATTTGTTTTGAAATTAGATGAAGGCCAATGTTCTGCCTTGGTAACCAACTAACGATAGTTCCATTCACAAGAACTACTAATAAAGAACAAGTCAGCTGCTGATGGGACCCATTGTCTTCCATATTTTCAAATGAAAGCCATTACCCTAGCTTGGTAACTAGAAGTGGTAATATCATTCTCGTTATGACCCATGATCATGGTAGGTCAGCTCGTAATGAGACCTCCTATCCATAAATTAATTGGTTTTATAAAAATCTTATTATAGCCAACCTTAAATAGGTGACTTAACAGTTGGGGTGTTGATTCTGCTCCTTAAGAGCATGGGATGGAGTGAGAAATTTTTAATTACAAATCTTTGATGGTTGGTCCTTCTACCCTAAAGACTCATTTTAAATAAAAAATCTTAGATAATGACTAAAAATCCCTCAAATTTCTCATGTCAGGGTTCTTGTGAAAGCTTTTTATAGTTTTGTAGGCATGGTCCACCATAGGAGGATTCTCATCAATATCTTCGAAGAGGAACTTAAAATTTTTTTGTGGATGATAGTTATTGGTCAATAATCAAAGTCAGTTTATAAAACATGAGGCATTAAGAGTGAATTTCTTCTGACAAGTCTTACCACGAGAGTGCATAATAACAGAAATTTCAAAAGTTGTACTTTAGTGAATCACAATTTCAAGAGTGTTGTTATACAATTTTATTTCGGATGGCATCTTTATTCATTACCCTACCCTATTAAACAGAGGAAGATATCTTTTAAGTGTAGGCATACTTCCAATTGAGCCATGTATGTAACATAATGCTAAATATACTCACACTTAGTTTTAAATAATAAACTTCAATACATACCAAAGTGTGAGAAACTAGTTGCTTTGATTGATATGGTACCAAAAGTTGTCGAATAATGAGGGAATGATGTGTGTTGATGAATGTTTGAAACCAAGATTCAATGAGATCGACATATTCATGATTCTTCAACTTGTACGAATCTTCCACAGCTTGATGAACACTCTCTTGGAGGGATACTGAATTAGGTGAAAGAAAAAGAAAAATCCCTCAAGTTCAGGCTCCAATATCTTCTTTTCATATTGATAAGAATGGTTGAGAGATATTTTAGGGTTTTGAGATTCAAAAACAATTTTAGAATAGGTTCCAATTATAGATTTCTCCTTTAATGTATTTGAATCAAGGCTTCTTCCCGAGATATATGTTATGTGGTAATAGGGGAATTTTAAAATCTCATTCCCTTCCCCAATATGGAAGATGTAACATTTCGTTCAATAGGGAAATCAACAGAAGTAATAGGTGTTTGAAATTTTTGTGCAACCTGCTGGCTTGGATTAGGGGGGCTATGGTTTGGACTAAGGCTTAGACTAGGAATACGATTTGGGTTAGGGTTTGGAATAGGGCTAGGTCTAAGGTTTGAATGAGGGCTAGGGTTTGAATGAAGGCTAGGTTTAGGGTTTGAATTAAGGTTTTGAATAGGGTTATTTCTAGGATTAAATTGAAGTTTTGGCTAGGGTATGGGTAAGGATAAGGAGTAGGGTATGGGTTAGGATAAGTGGTAGGGTATGATTAGGATAAGGGGTAGGGTATGGATTAGGGTAATGTTGCACAAGTAACTGAGACCATGGAGGAGAATGACTGGATAGTGAATTGAACACAGATTGTGATTGTTGTTGATTTTTCATAAAAGACTTCTCTAGAGAAAAAGATCCAAACCATTCTTGAGGAGGGGGCCATTGTGGTCATGAAGTAGCATGTTCAATTGGAGGAGAATTAAAATTTTTCCATGAAATTCCAAGATTATAAACATGTTGAGGAACCTTCTAAGAAGAATAACCATTAATCCCAGTATTGAATGATGATAAGTTTTGATTTATACTTTGCAGTTGATTCGATTCCTTACTAGATTTCCTGAGTAATCCTGGTAGTGATGGTAAATTTTCAATTAAATGAGCCTCCTCACAAATTCCGCATGTTAGGGTCCTATAATAATAGGGTTCATAAATTTTGAATTGACTTTGATAGTCTTGTAAATATGTCCATACCTTGCTTTCTGCAAGTTGTTTTCCCATGTTTTGAAAAATATGAAAAATAATAAAAAGCCAAAAAGAGGGTAAAAAGTCCTAAAATAAAAATAAAAGGACTTACAAAAATATAAACCCCAAAAGAAAAAGAGATAAAATAAGACATGAAAGTGAGCAAGTCCAAATGCCACTAATTTTACTTTTACTACAATAATAAATGATTATGTGTAGAGTGTCAATAAGTGCCATAATCCATGATCAATTAAATAGTTCAATGTTAACTTCTCATGCTTTCAATTGCATGTCTTAGATAGAGAATAAAGATTTTTCAAACAGTTTAAACTTGAAAAATCAGTAGATAGGTAGAGAAATAATGAGGATCTCAACAGTTTAATCTAAGCCCTCGGATGAAATAAGGTAGACTTAGATAGTTTTATGCTTTGAAAGAAAAATGTTTTAAGGTTGCAAGCCTAAATGCACCTACAAATATGAAGAAAAAAAATTTAGAAATAAAGATGGGTAGGTAGAAATTAGTTGAGAAATCATGTAATAAAGCATCATCAGGTAGAAAAATCACTAATTTCCCCTCCCCTACAAGTATTCAGTATTCTAAACTATCATTCAAAAAGGCTCAAAGAATTTCTCTGACTTTTGTTGGGACTGGACTCAAGGCTCAATGACTAGTTAGTTAAAAATATTGAATTCCTACATTAAACCCACATTCATCAACATTTTCCCTTCATTCATAAATCATAATCTCTTTTACCTAAGTAAAAAAAAAAAAAAAACCCATCTTTTTCTTAGTAAAAATAGAACCCTCATAGCTAATCTCATTCCCTTTCAAAAATCATTCTTAAACCCTCAAAATACATTTTATCCTAAGTTAAAAGTGTATCCTAAGTTAAATTGTGAAATATAATATAATAAAGCAATGCTTTATTTTTGACACTTTACTTAGAGTAAACATGTATTTTATGACCATTACACTATTCATTTTTTCATATTAGCACCTAAATTATTTTATTAAATCCCTAACTACACCTACCTGTATGTTATTAATCCCCTTATATTTAAAATAACCCCCTTAACCCACTATTTTGAAGTTTACACCAAAGTTTTATATCCCATGTGCGCAAATATAAAAACCCAGCCCAATTTTCCTTTTGGTCTAAATATATCTATATGTGAATATCCCTCCCCTATAGTTTAAAACAACTGTGCAAGTTGATAAAACTATAATATATATATCACTGCGCCTGCATATGAAAATCTAAAACATTTCACAAATGTTTTAAATTAAAACATCATATCCGCCATATTACATAAAGCCTAAACGTTTAAACCTTATTAAAACACAATTTTATAAAGATTAAACCATCCCCGCATATAAAATACCCTAGTCCCACCACTCTTATTACAATGCATCTCTCCAACAAATCTGAACCGTTCGCCTTTAACCCAAAGATCCGACAACTAGAACACCATATCGCGTAGACAAGTTGTGTGATCTCCCAATTTCCAAATCTGCACAAAATGGGTGGTTTCGAAATTCTATCTCTCCTCCACGTGCCCTTTACTTATTGGATCATGTGGGTTTAAGCCAAAACTGCTTACCGTCGTAATGTTGCATGATAAACACTAATTGTTTCAATCCTTTGAGGCCCGAAACCGCCATTCCCGCCTAATGCAACCAACATTCAATGCAAAGTAATGTAACCCAAAATGCATATAAACCTTCGAAATAAAATTCATTCATTTCTCTTATGCATTTAACCTGTTTCTCGCGCCTACCTGACTTTAATAACATCCTTTTTTCGTCATTTTATACCCGAAGAACCTGCAAGATTTACCCTATGACCTTTGAAGACCGTCGAGGAGCTTTACATTGCTCGAGAAGTTTTACAAAATTTGTTGTTTCATACAAAAAACTTTAGAAACCGTTTTGAAGCCCAAATACCTGCATACAAATAGGTATTTTTCTGAAATTTGAGCCTGAAAGTAATTTTTAAAGCCTTTAAAATAAAAAACACACTTAGAATTTAAAAATCGATTGATAGAAACTATCAAAAAGCCCAAAAAATAGGCCACATCCTGTCAAATTTTTTCCAGAAACCCTGTTTCTCTGTTGTGCACAAATTTTGAAAAAATTTGTGGGTTTTTCACACCTTGATGAACTGTTTCAAGATTTAAATCAAGCTAGAAAACCTCTGCAAGTATCCTAAACCTTTGTGACCCTTTTCAAAAGATATTTTAGCCCAAATTTTCATTAAAATACTCAAGAAACCCTTGTCTCTTGTTTTAAGGCAGCCAAAAGCCTATAAAACTCTTTCATAGACTTAATTGGGAAATAAAGCCCAAAGAAAAAATTATACTTTGCCAAATTTGTCTAAAAAACCCCTACTAAAACAAATTACTTCTGCAAACTGTCTAAACTTGCAGATGTAGTCCAAAATGCCTAAAAAGCAGACCTCTAGCAAGCCTGAAGCTTCCAAAGCGCCTAAACCAACCCCTACCATGACTTCAAATTATGCTTTTGTTGTCAATCCTTTACAACCCCCAGTCATAGACATTGAACATATCCCATTAGCTGATAATGATTACAAAATAACAAATCCCATTGTTGAATTTAACCTGCTAGATATCCATAACTGGTGCTATGAAAAGTCATTAGATAATGAAGAAGAAGTCCATATTTGGGAATCCCACTTGCCCAAATATGTTGTCCCTTTAACTCACCCATGCCAGGAAGTCATTAGGTTATGTCAAAGACATTATGTGCATGAGCAAGGAGCCATTGTAAATGCCAATAAAGATGTGTTTTTTACCATTACTATAGAATCAATTAACTAGATTCTATAGCTTCAGCCTAACCCCCAAGCAGTCCCTTTATCTATAGAGGCCCTCATCGAGTTATATATTGGCTTAGATTTTCCCAAGAGGTTCATGATTTTTCAGACATTCATGCCTTTGCATGTAGAAATTCCTAAGCTAAATCCCCCATATTCTACTGCTAAATTCCCTGAAGATTCAAGACATGTGATTTCCATGCTTTCCTTCATCCTTGGATATTTTACTGATGAACACACAGATGAGTCCATCTTGGGGATCTTATCCAATTTTTCCCCAGGTCAACCACCATCAGTAATATTTGATTATGCTAGTTTCATTATAGATAATATTCATTACCAATTGACCAATTTTCAAATTGAGGGAGTATTCAGATATACCTCCTTCATCTTCCATATGTTTTTATACTTCAAATCAGATGATTTTCCAGTTACTTTCCAAAAGCTTGACATAGAGGGAAATCCTCTATCTGTCATTTTTTGGACATCCTTGCTTAGGAAAGAATGTATAGATTTCAGTTATTCAGAATTTTCAAAGTTATTTTTACATCCAGTTATCACAATGTTGACCAAAATAGAGCAGCCAAGAATAAATGAAGAAATGACAAAAATATTGCAGTTGTTAGAGAAGAGTAAGGTTGGTGACTGGTATTTGAATGAAAAATATACTGAAATCAGAGTCTTTGGGTCAAACTTGTTACCTTACAAGTTACCCAAATTTCTTTCAATGAGGATCTTTGCCTTGGAGTATATCAAGTGGATCCTAAACTTTGATTCCATAAATTTCATGGCAGCTAAGAAGAAAACCAAATTCAAAATAAAGAATCAGATACGTCCATTCATATGCAATCACAGGGATGCAGAGAAAGAAGCATCAAATCAATTGTTGGAATTCAAAATGGAAGAAAGTTTTCCTTGGAATTATTATCCACAAGGTATCTTGGGTAAGCTAAGGGTTAAATGCAAGTTAACACCCTTCATCCATGAAGCAATACCAAAAATAGAAAAAATTTCAAATCAGATTGAGTGGACGGAAAACACCTTAACAGATGTAGTGAACAAAGGTAATACTAGTCATACTTTAGAAACTAGAGATCAACCAGAGAAGTCCACTAAAAGAGTAAGGGAAGAAGGAGCCTATGTGGCAGAAACTACAACTGAAACTAATTTCAATCTCATATATAACAAAAGGCCCAAATTAGCTTCAGTAAGTAAAGGAAAAGTAACAATAGATGTGGAAGAAACAAGAATTTTAAATACCAATACAGATTTTCCAGAGACAAATGTTGCTACTGTGATTATCAATGAGCCAGTCACTAACAATCAGAATGAAGAATATGTTAATAATGAAGATACACATTTGATGGAAAGACAACAAATCATGGAAGCCTCTTCCTCACAGGCAGCTGAGGAAAAGGATTTGGATATCAAAGAAAAATATAAACAGATTAAACTGAAGAATGAAGAGATAAATAATAATATTTATTCTCAATATCTCAAACAGAATCCAAGTGTGCAAAATAGGCTAGTTTCTGCATTTTATCATTCAAATCAAAAGATAATCATGTCAGTGTTGTAGCCAATAGTCAAAACTCCTAAGAGAGTGGAAGATTATAAGAAAGTTGATTTGGAATTTCAGACAGATAAGATCCATGCTCTTGATCAAATTGAGTTCCATAGACAAACCTCAGAAATGTTATATTCTATTGTCACAAATAAAGCCATGAGTGCTCAGAAGCTCCAAAACACCATCTCCAACATGAAAGATCAGATGAAGTTGAATAAAGCCTCATTTTATGCCAAGGATCTAAGAATAAAAGCCTTAGAAAAACTATTTTTGCAGGTGGGATATGACCCTTCTATTATCAAAGCAGCAAAATTATTGGTGAAGAAGAAAAATGAAGATATAGCAGGTTTGAGGAAACAACTCAAACTTCTTCAAAGTGAACATCCTCGAACAAAATAAATCATATAGGAACATAATGAAAAATATGACATGATGAATATCATCTTACAACTAACAGCCCAGGTTAAGGAAATGGAAATATAGATGGAAAAACTTGTCCAAGAAAAAGAAACAGTGAAAGAACCAGAGATTCCTACAGTTATTCCAATTATCACTACAGCAGTGCCTTCAAATTTAGATGAAAAGTTGGCACCCAAGGAACCACTAGCTACTACAGTGCCAATGACTTCTTCCACAACCTCAGCTACTGAATCATCTACAATAGCAATTCAACATACAGATGAAGCCAGCAAAATAGTGAAAGCAATGGAATAAATGGCCTTAAAGACAAATGAGATTAATAGGTTGAAAAAGATGGTAGAAAATCTTGAGAAGTCAAATAAATTGGCTCAGATAAATGCAAATACACATGAACAAAATTCCATCAGACTGAATGAAGAGTTAAAGAAATTGCAGAAGGAAATGAATTTAAAGGAGAAAATATCATACATCAAAAATCACCTTTGGAACAATGTCATTGAAGCCATCCATGATTTTCGACCTTCAATTCAAGTAATTTTTGAGTAAAGAGAGTTATTAATAAAAGCACAAGCAGAAATTCAAAAGACTCAAACTAAACTGGCTAAAAATCTAGAGCAAGCTTTAAGGCTAATCACCTTCCTTAATAGCAAAAACATATAGGAGTTAGAAGAACTCAATATTACATACAAGATTGAAACTATCTTATAAATTAGGAAAGTTACCACAAAGAATAATCTGATGAGGCAACTAGAAGAAAAATGTGAGAGTATGAATACTACCATAACCAGGTTTATGGCTAAGTTTACAAATTTGACGTAAAAAGGACTACCTGATATTATGGTCATTAATGATAAACTGATGCCTCAAAATGAATATGATAAGAATATTATAGATTTTGCAAAATAATAGGTAAATAAACCAACATGACAAGGCATACCAACAAGAAAAGTGTTACTCAAGAGTTTTGAAGACTTATTCTACTTGCAACATGAGATAAAACACTTGTTTTTTATCAAGCCAACTTTGCTAGATATACTGAAGCTGATGAAAACTTTATGAAATTAAAGAAAATACAAATTCCTAAATATGAGGATTGGCAATCACTCACAGATTTATTATGAAGGATAAAAGATAGATAGATCAAAGAACGAAGAAAATTGTTTTTTAATTTACAGTCAAAACAAATTTTTTTTTTACAACAGTAAACAGTTTTTAATTATGGTTAAAGAGTATAAGATTTTAAAGAGTATCAGCGAATAAAGAATATCCAAGAAAGAGTATCAGAGAAGTTAGTTTAGATTCCAAAAAATATCTAAGAGCTAGCAAGGAGGACACCAATGCAGCCAGCTGCATCTTATCCTCAAAGCAGTTTCTATTTCTTTTGGATAAATAGGACAACTTGCTGATTTGTTAAGAAGCTATCTCTATTATTGTTGTAAACATATTTTATTTTCCTAAGATAATTCCTAGAAGTCTTCTAGGATATTTTGTAAAGAACTATGTATAAATACTTCATCTTTAGAAGTATTTTGGGTGGAATAAAATTATTGGGATTGTTATAGTCGTTTCTTCTTGGACTTGAAAGATTTTTGTGTGTCAAAATTCAAGTAGCAGGCTGGATCAAACCAATTGGCATCATACTTCGAGATTTCTATGATGAACTATTTGGAGTGAAGTATTTCCTTACTTGTCATTGTTATCTTTCTTTGTTACATGCATCCATCTATGTTTATTTCAAATCTAAATGAATAACTAGGAGTATTACTACAGGATTTGTTAAAAGCATCCTATTTTTAACTACTTAGCATTTATATGTTTTCCTCTGATTACTAGTGTAGGAAACCCTTAATTTCTCCCTCTCTCATTTTACCTCTTCCTACTACTTCCTTTTCTGGATCAAAGGATTCTTGAGTGCCCTTTATCTTGATCATATCACCTCATAAAAACAACTTTCCAAGATCTTCAAGGGTTATATATCTTTCCCTAAAAACATTTGACCTTTTGGCCTTAATCCTAGTTCTGTTTACTTTATTTTGACTCCTTAACCCAATGGACAAATAGATCTCCCACTATCCATCCCTCCAAGTGATTATTTCCCACCAAATCAATAAAAACCAAACCAAAATTGCACATTCATAACTAGCCAAATATTATACAAATCAAACAAAGTTAAAACTTAAAGAGAGAGCCCTCTCTGAACCCTAGGAAGGCTAGATACTAGAGTTTGAAGATGGTTTATGGTTACCTCTAGTATTATTTAACTAAAAACATAAATCTCACAACTTTAGAATTACGAGAGTGATAACATTACTGGCGACCATACTGGGGAACTAACCAAATCTCAGTCATAAAACTAGTCTTGAAGGAAATATTTTTATTCATCCTTTTAGTTTAAGATTGCTTTTATAAGTTGTGGGTATTAAAAAACTATAATTATGGCTTCTAGAAAAATTTACTATACCAGGTCTAACCCAGATCCTAAGCCTGTTGTTATAATAGACAACCCAAACTGAATTGGTAAAAATAAAAAATAGTTAGAAGTTTTAGAAGCTGAAGTATCATTAAAAAGTGTCAATTCATTACCACAAGAGTTTGTAAGTTTGCAAGATATTGATTTTGATCTAAAATTTGAGCATTCTTTATTTAGAAGTAAATCTGAAAGTTATTTGAAAACTACTATTTTAGAGCGTGTTTTTATTTCATCCTTGAATACAAAACAAAAAAATATTATAGCAAATTCTAAATCAAAGAAAGTTCAAGATCATACTAAAATTGAAGAAATTAATGTTAGTATTCTCAAAGATATTGATGAAGCTATTGAATTAGCTCAATTATTAACCTATACAAACAAACCTCCAGTTTCTCAATTACATACCACAATAATACCAGCTAAAGATTCATCTCTGTATGTTGTTACATCATATATAACTTCCACTACCAACTCACCTATAGATCCATTTATCCCTAAATTACCTTTACAGCCTAGCACTATTTCCACCACTCACTTCATCCACTATATCCATTCACTCACCTTTTAATTTTTTAAACACGTCATCCTCATTCCCTATTAGTTCCATATACATTACGGTTTCATTTCCCAACATTTCAACTAAATATTTTAGTTCATCGGCTATCACTTCTATTTCAACCCCAAGCACTTCTACTTTTCCTCCTAGTCAAGCTAAACTTCAAGCTATGGCTGCTAGATATGCTCCACTAGTCTTACCATAGCAGCTTCATGACATGCCTCAAGCCTATTAGAGTAAGATACCATAGTTTGATGGCAATACCCATTATACAGCTCAGCAACACATAAATAAAATGACATATTTCTTTGAACCCCATGAGATTGATGATTCTGATGTTCAAATGAGGTTATTTGCACAAACATTGGCAGGAGAAGTTAATAAGTGGTTTAGAGGTCTTTTTGCTAGTAGTGTAACTGATTTAGCTGTATTTAATAGATTGTTTTTAAATAAATGGGAAAAGAAAAAGAATCCACTCCATATATTGTCTAAATTTGATGCCATGAGAAGAGCTCCAAATGAGTCAGTCCAAGACTACTGCACTAGATATAACAGTGTTTACAATTCCATCCCTTCAAATACTAAACCCACCCCTGATAATGTCCTGCTCAAATTCCCTGATGGATTTGACATGGACATGGCTTATCAGTTGAGGGAAAGAAATGAAAAAACCTTAGAAAGAATGCAAATAGATGTTGTTAGTGTAGAATTAAACATTTTAGATAGAAAATCTAGACTAAGAAATGAGAGAAGAGTGACCATTAAGGAAGAAACTTCCAATTCAGACTAAAAAATAGAAATGTTAGCTAAAACTTTAGACAGGATGATGGATAGATTAGACCACATAGAGAGAAGACCTCAATGTCATAACCAACAGCAAATCAGAAATCCCAATTTTAGAAAAAACACAAGTTTGGGAAAAGCAAAAGAAACATCTCGAGACCAAACAATAAGGCCCCCCTTCCAAGAGAACTATGCTGAAATTTCTCAAAATAATGATGATGATGAGGATGCAATAAATCTAATGGGAATATATGATAATAATACTATCTTTCTCACTCAGGAATATCAAGAATTATTTGAAATCCAATAACTCAAATTACATTCAAGTGAATCCTTTGATTATAAACAAGGTTATGATTATGCTATAAATGAAATACACAGTCAATATAACCTTAGAAATAAGAAAAAAAATGAGTCTTATACCAAGAAAACTTCCCAAACTCATAATAAGAAAATAGTAGAAGCTCCCAAAACAAAAGTTTTGCAAATTCTCCCAAGGGAAAATAAGAAAAACTCTAGTTCTTCCCAAAACATTTCTAGTCCTAAAAATGCATCAAGCCCTAAAATTATTGATATTACTGATGAAGTTTCTCAAGCTACAAAATATTCACAGAAATATACTACTGCTAAAGCTTCTGATTCTGTTTAAACAACAAATTTAGATCCTAAAAAACCTTATGTTGATCCTAAATCAGTAGATCCAAAAATTGTTACTTCAAAAACACCTGCTAATAATTCTAAGTCTGAAAGAACATATACTGCTTCACAAAAAATCTCTGAAAATAAAGTTAGGAGAAGTAAAACACAAGTAACTCAAATAGAGAATGTCAAACCAATTGAAAATGAAAACATAACTGTAGAAAAACAAGACAAAGAAACACAAACTACAGTTACCAAAGAAGATTTGATTCAAATCAGTAAATCTCAACCTACATTCAACATACAATCTAAAATTGCAAAGCTAAAAATACCATTTCCTCTGATAGAATTGGTAAAACATGACTTGTATAAATCAACCATAACTGAAACATTAAATATGAATGATGGAGAAGATTCCATAAATCTAAATGATGATCAGCCAGAGTTGATTTTTGGCCCAAATGTGAATGGAAAACATGCAGATGGAGCAGTTCCTCCATTTTATATCAGTCTTACCATTCATGATCAAATTTTATACAATTCCATGCTAGATTCAGGAGCTTCCCATAATCGTATTCCTAAAGCCATAATGGAAACTCTCAATCTAGAAATCACAAGGCCCTACAAAGATTTGTTCTCATTTGATTCAAGTAAAGTTAAATGCCTAGGTTTAATCAAAGATTTGTGTGTAACACTATTTCAATATCCTGGTAAGAGTATATTAATGGACATTGTAGTAGTTGATATCCCACCTAAATATGGAATGTTACTTTCTCACTCATGGGAAGCAAAGTTATAGGGATCTCTACAATTGGACATGTCTTATGATACTATATCAGTTTTTGGCCAGCCTAAAAAGTTATATAGGGAAACATTGATGAAGTACATGGTTAGTACTGCAGAAAGATCTATAAATTACCCAATTTACTCTACACCAACTGACCTTGATTCTTTTATCCTATGCAACTCTGAAACTAATGAAATCCAAACTGAACTAATAGATAAAAAGAAAACACCAAGCAATGATAATATCTTTCATGAATCTCTATGGCATTTAGACTTTGATGGTTCATTAAATAAGTTAGGAGCAGGAGCAGGAATTTGGATAACCAACATGGAGACTAATCACTCAAAAGGCCATGCTTTCAGGCTAAATTTCAAATTTACCAACAATATGGATAAGTATGAAGCCCTCATTCTAGGACTCCAAATTATTACGAACTCAGGAGGAAAAATAATCTTAATTATGGGAAATTTAGAGTTGATCATAAAGAAAATAAATGGAATATATTCTGTTTACAATCCTAGATTAAGCCGATATAGAGACATTATGCTAGATTTAAATAATGACTTATTGGAATGTAAATTTGTTGCCATACCTAGAAAACAAAATATACAGGCTCATTGTCTAGCAACCTTTGCTAGTACATGCAATTTACCATTCCAACCTAATCACAGATATACTGCTAAATTCAAGCATAGGCCAATTATTCCATACAACCTTAAGTATTGGCAATTTTTTTCTCAAGATGAACAGATTTACAAGTTTATGAACAATGAAGGTGAATTTCAAAACTGTAAGATAGACACAAATTGTACTATAGATCAAGATTTAGATTGTGAAATATATTTAAATAATATAGATGTAAATAGAATAAAGTTTGCTAAACCAACTAGATTTAGTCAATCTGATATAGATAGCCTAGAGAAAGTAGAGATTGAAGAAATTATTGATGATGAAACAGATATTTTGAATCTTAAGGATACTTTCTTACCCAAAGGTTTAACTCCATTAGAAGATCTTTTTCACTCAAATAATGTAGCTAGAAAACCCAAAATGGAGCCAATTAGATATGATATAGAAAAATGCAATATTGGTTCAGAATTAAAACCCAAAATAATCAAACTTTCCAAAACATTACCTCAAAAAGAAAAGGAAAAATATATTACTCTTTTAAAGGAATATCAAGATTCTTTTTCCTGGAGTTATGAGGATCTCAAATCCTATGATACCAACATAATCCAACATAAAATTCCAATAAGAGAAGATCAAAAGTCATTTAAACAAAAGTTGAGAAGAATTAACCCTGTTTTATTACCTTTGATAGAAAAAGGAGTGAAAAGAATGTATGATGCATAGATAATTGCACCAATCAAATATTCTAATTGGGTTTCCAACCTAGTTCCAACAAGAAAGAAAACAGGAGAGATTAGATTATGTGTCAAATTTAGGAATCTAAACAAAGTGTCCTTGAAAGATAATTACCCTTTACCTAAAATGGATCATATATTACAAAGGGTAGTTGGCTCTTCTAGGATGTCACTTTTAGATGGTTTTTCAGGATACAACCAGATTTTAGTCCAAAAAGAAGATTGAGCCAAAACAATTTTTACTACTCCTTGGGGCAATTTTATGTACATAAAAATGCCTTTGGTTCTAATGAATGCAGGGGAAACCTTTCAAAGGGCTATGGACATAGATTTTTCAAAGGAAATACATGATTTCTTAGTAATTTACTTAGATGAAATTACTGTGTTTTACAAAACTAATAATGAACACTTGGATCATTTGAGAGAAGTTTTTATTAAATGCAGGAAATTTGGCATCTCTTTAAACCCTAAGAAAAATTTATTTGGATTAGAAGAAGGAAAGTTACTTGGACACATAATTTCTAAATAAGGAATTAGGATAGATCCTGCTAGGATAGAATCAATTCTTAACATCAGTCCACCAAGAAACATCAAATAATTACAAGCCTTTTTAGGTAAGATTAAATTTTTAAGAAGATTCATATCAAATTTAGCAGAGATAATTAGAGAACTAAATAACATGCTTAAAAAAGTTTCAGTTATTAAATGGACTATTGAAGCTAAATAGTCATTTGACTCCATCAAACAAGCCTTAACTAAAACTCCAGTCCTAATAAGTCCTGACTTTAAGAAGGATTTCATAATTTTTTCATTTGCTTCAGAACACACCATTGCTGCAGTTTTACTGCAGAAAAATGACCAGGGATTTGAACAGCCCATAGATTTCTTCAGTAAGACCCTTAGAGATGCCCCTTTTAAGTACAAAATTATGGAGAAACAAGCCCTAGCTTTGGTTAAGGCCATTAAAGAATTCAGAGTTTATATTCTCTGCTCTCATATCATTGCCTATGTCCCAAATTCTATAGTAAAAGACATTCTTACTCAGGATGGTCCTGATGGAAGAAGAGGTAAGTGGATTTCCAATATCTTAGAATATGACATAGAAAGAAAACCCACAAAACTCATCAAAGGTCAAGGATTAGCCAGACTTATGGCTGAATCTAACTGTAATTCCCCAGACATAAATTTTATTGCCCAAGTAAATGATCAGGAAGAGATGGCGACTCCAAATATTAGTGAAGCTTTCTCAAACTCACCTTGGTATATAGATATCATATTTGTACTCCTAAACTTACAAGCTCATCCTAGATTATCAAGAACCAAAGCCAGATTTTAAAACTAAAGGCAGTAATATTTTGTATTTTAGACAATGTACTTTTTTAGAGAGATCATAGTGGGATTTTATTAAGTTGTTTATTAAAGGAAGACGCTGGAAAAATACTTGAAGAATTTCATGCAAGTGACAGTGGAGGACACCTATATTGGAAAACTACTGCAGATAAGATCTTGAGAGCTGGTTTTCACTAGCCTACTTTGTTTTCTGATGTCAAAAAGTATGTAACTTTCTATCACAAGTGCCAATTTTTTTAGGGTAAGAAGAAATTATTACCCCTCCCCTTAAAGCCTATTTCAATTGAAATTCCATTTTAGCAATGGGGTTTAGACTTCATTGGTGAAATTCACCCTCCATCTTCAGGCCAAAATAAGTGGATTTTGATAGCCACTGACTATTTTACCAAGTGGATTGAAGCCATACCCTCCAGACAAGCCACAGATAATGTCATTATCTTTTTCCTATAAAACAACATTCTTTCAAGATTTGGATGCCCCCAAAATATAATTACTGACAATGCAGCAGCATTCAAATCCAAGAAAATGATTGACTTTTGCCACAAATACCATATTACCTTAGGTCATTCTACTGCATATTACCCCTAAGGTAATGGCCTAGCTGAATCCTCAAACAATAGCCTTGTAAACATCATCAAAAAGTTACTTGAAGACAATAAAAAGACTTGGAATAAGAAGTTAGTCATTTCCTTATGGGTAGATAGACTTACTACTAAAAAATATATTGGTACTTCCCCTTACTAACTTGTTTATGGAATGGATGTTGCTTTTCCATCCTCCCTAGGTGTACCAGTGATGAAAATTATCCAAGAGTTACAAGTTTAAACAATGAAAATCAAAGAAGGATCAATCAAAATATCCACTTGTAACAAACAAGGGAAGAATTTTATATCAAATCTCAAGTCATTCAGGATAAGATCAAGAAATTTTTTGATAAAAAGACTAAAGAAGATGATTTCTAAATTGGAGATAAAGTGTTAAAGTGGGATTCAAGAAGAGAAGACAAAGGTAAACATGGAAAATTTAATTTTCTGTGGAGAGGAACTTATGTGATTTATGGATATAGAGGTAATAATGCTTTCTTTTTGAAAGAAATGGATGGAACAAATCTGCAAGAAGGACCAGTAAATGGTAGAATGTTGAGGCATTACTACTCTCCTGAGTTAACAAATAGTTAGTTTTTATTCATTTTGATCATTATACATATACATTGCAGAGTTTATATTGGTCTAGATGTTTCCATAACAAAGTTAAAGCCCGAAGAGAAGGCCCTAAGCCTTGAGAGGTAAATATCATACGTATGAATAAATTGCAGGCATCGGAAGACATTTACAAGGTCATTACTATCAAATTCCAAAGGCTGCTAGTCTTAAAGTTCTTGACATTTCACCAGGAAATGCCATCCCCATGTGGAGCCACTATTAGGATCCTATAATAATAGGGTTCATAAATTTTGAATTGACTTTGATAGTCTTGTAAATATGTACATACCTTGCTTTCTGCAAGTTGTTTTCCCATATTTTGAAAAATATGAAAAATAATAAAAAGCCAAAAAGAGGGTAAAAAGTCCTAAAAGAAAAATCAAAGGACTTAGAAAAATATAGACCCCAAAAGAAAAAGAGATAAAATAAGACATGAAAGTGAGAAAGTCCAAATGCCACTACTTTTACTTTTACTACAAGAATAAATGATTATGTGCAAAGTGTCAATAAATGTCATAATCCATGATCAGTTAAACAGTTCAATGTTAACTTTTCATGCTTTCAATTTCATGTTTTAGATAGAGAATAAATATTTTTCAAACTGTTTAAACTTGAAAAATCAGTAGAGAGGTAGAGAAATAATGAGGAGCTCAACAGTTTAATCTGAACCCTCAGATGAAAACAGGTAGACTTATATAGTTATATGCTTTGAAAGAAAAATGTTTTAAGGTTGCAAGCCTAAATGCACCTACAAATATGAAGAAAAAAATGTTAGAAATAAATATGGGTAGGTAGAAAGCAGTTGAGAAATCATGTAATAAAGCATCATCGGGCAGAAAAATCACTAATTTTCCCTCCCCTACAAGTATTCAATATTCTAAACTATCAGTCAAAAAGGCTCAGAGCATTTTTCTAACTTTTGTTGGGACTGGACTCAATGCTCAATGACTGGTTAGTTAAAAATATTGAATTCCTACATTAAACCCACATTCATCAACATTTTCCCTTCATTCATAAACCATAATCTCTTTTCCCTAAGTTAAAAAAAAACCCATTTTTTACTTAGTCAAAATAGAACCCTCATAGCTAATCTCATTCCCTTTCAAAAATCATTCATAAACCCTCAAAATACATTTTATCCCAAGTTAAAAGTGTATTCTAAGTTAAATTTTGAAATATAATATAATAAAGCAATGATTTATTTTTGACACTTTACTTAGAGTAAACATGTATTTTATGACCATTACACTATTTCTTTTTTCATATTAACACCTAACTTATTTTATTAAATCCCTAACTACACCTACCCGTATGTTATTAATCCCCTTATATTTAAAATAGCCCCCTTAACCCACTATTTTGAAGTTTAGACCAAAGTTTTATATCCCATGTGCGCAAATATAAAAACCCTGCCCAATTCTCCTTCTGGTATAAACATATCTATATGCAAATATCCCTCCCCTATAGTTTAAAACAACTCTGCGGGTTGATAAAACTATATAATATATACTACCGCGCCCGCATATGAAAAACTGAAACATTTCACAAATGTTTTAAATCAAAAAATTGTATCCGCCATATTACATAAAGCCTATACGTTTAAACTTTATTAAAACACAGTTTTAAAAATATTAAACCATCCCCGCATATAAAATACCCAAGTCCCACCACTCTTATTACAATGCATCTCTCCAACAAATCTAAACCGTTCGCCTTTAACCCAGGAATCCGACGGCTAGAACACCATGTCTCGTAGAAAAGTTGTGCAATCACCCAATTTCCAAATATACGCGAAATGGGTGGCTTCAAAATTATATCTCTCCTCCACGTGCCATTTACTTATTGGATCGCATGGTTTCAAGCCAAAACTGCTTACCACCATAATTTCGCGCGATAACCACTGATTTTTTCAATCCTTTGAGGCCTGAAACCGCCATTCCCGCTTGATGCGACAAGCATTCAATGCAAAGTAATGTAACCCAAAATGCATATAAACCTTCGAAATAAAATTCATTCATTTCTCTTCTACATTTAACTCATTTCTCGCACCTCCCTGACTGTAATAACATCCTTTTTTCTCCATTTTATGTCGAAGAACCTACAAGATTTACCCTGTGACCTTTGAAGACCACCGAGGAGCTTTACATTGCTCCAGAAGTTTTACAAAATCTGTTGTTTTATATGAAAAACTTCAGAAACCATTCCGAAGCCAAAATACCTACATGCAAGCAAGTATTTTTCTAAAATTTGAGTCTGCAAGTAATTTTTAAAGCCTTCAAAAGAAAAAAAACACTTAGACTTTAAAAATCGATCGACAGAAACTATCAAAGAGCCCCAAAAGCAGGCCAGACCCTGTCTAATTTTTTCAGAAACCCTGTTTCTCTACTGCGCACAAATTTTGAAGAAATTTGTGAGTTTTTCACACTTTGATGAACTATTTCCATATTTAAATCAAACCAGAAAACCTCTGCAAGTATTCTAAAACTTTGTGACCCTTTTCAAAAGAGTTTTTAGCCCAAATTTCTATTAAAATACTCAAGAAACCCCTGTTTCTTGTTTTAAACCAGTCAAAAGCCTATAAAGATCTTTCACAAACTTAATTGGGAAATAAATCCCAAAGAAAAAATTATACTTTGCCAAATTTGTCTAAAAAAACCCCTACTAAAAAAAATTACTTCTGCAAACTATCTAAACTTGCAGATGTAGTCCAAAATTCCTAAAAAGCAGAGCTCTAGCAAGCCTGAAGCTTCCAAAGTGCCTAAACCAACCCCTACCATGACTTCAAATTATTCTTTTGTTGTCAATCCTTTACAACCCCCAGTCATAGACATTGAACATATCCCATTAGCTGATAATGATTACAAAATAACAAATCCCATTATTGAATTTAACCTGCTAGATATCCATAACTGGTGCTATGAAAAGTCATTAGATAATGAAGAAGAGGTCCATATTTGGGAATCCCACTTGCCCAAATATGTTTTCCCTTTAACTCACCCATGCCAGGAAGTCATTAGGTTATGTAAACAACATTATGTGCCTGAGAAAAGAGCCATTGTAAATTCCAATAAAGATGTGCTTTTTACCATTACTACATAATCAATTAACCAGATGCTACAGTTTCAGCCTGACCCCCAAACAGTCACTTTATCTATAGAGGCCCTCACCAAGTTATATATTGGCCTAGATTTTCCTAGGAGATTCATGATTTTTCAGACATTCATGCCTTTGCATGTAGAAATTCCTAAGCTAAATCCCCCATATTCTACTGCTAAATTCCCTGAAGGTTCAAGACATGTGATTTCCATGCATTCCTTCATCCTTGGATATTTTACTGATGAACACATAGATGAGTCCATCCTTGGGTTCTTATCCACTTTTTCCCCAGGTCAACCACCATCAGTAATCTTTGATTATGCTGGTTTGATTACAGATAATATTTATTATCAATTGACCAATTTGCAAATTGAGGGAGTATTCTAATATACCTCCATTCTCCATATGTTTTTATACTTCCAATCAGATATTTTTCCAGTTACTCTCCAAAAAATTGACATAGAGGGAAATCCTATATCTATCATTTTTTGGACATCCTTACTCAAGAAAGAATGTACAAATTTTACTTATTTAGAATTTTCAGAGTTATTTTTAAATCCAGTTATCACAATGTTGACCAAAACAGAGTAGCCAAGAATAAATGAAGAAATAAAAAATATATTTTAGTTCTCAGAGCATAGTAAGGTTGGTGACTGGTATTTGTATGAAAAATATATTGAAATCAGAGTCTTTGGGTCAAAATTATTACCTCACAAGTTACCCAAACATCCTTCAATGGGGATCTTTGCCTTGGAGTATATCAGGCAGATCCTAAAATCTGATTCCATAAATTTCATGGCAGCTAAGAAGAAAACCCAATTCAAAATAAAGAATCAGATAGGGCCATTCATATGCAATCACAGGGATGTAGAGAAAGAAGCCTCAAATCAGTTATTGGAATTCAAAATGGAAGAAAGTTTTCCTTAGAATTATGATCCACAAGGGATATTGAGTAAGCTAAGGGTTAAATGCAAGTTAACACCCTTCATCCATGAAGCAAAACCTAAAATAGAAAAATTTTCAAATCATATTGAGTGGACTGAAAACACCTTAACAGATGCAATGAACAAAAGTAATTCTAGTCATACTTTAGAAACTGTAGATCAACCAGAGAAATCCACTAAAAGAGTAAGGGAAGAAGGAGCCTATGTGGCAAAAACTACAATTGAAACTAAGTTCAAGATCATATATAGCAAAAGGCCCAAATTAGATTCAACAAAAAAAGGAAAAGTAACAATAGATGTAGAAGAAACTGAACTTTTAAATACCAATACAAATTTGCCAAAGACAAATGTTTCTACTATGATTACCAATGAGCCAGTCACTAACAATCAGAATGAAGAACAGGTTAATAATGAAGATACACAGTTTATGGAAAGCCAGCAAAGCATGGAAGCCTCTTCCTCACAGGCAGCTGAGGAAAAGGATTTGGATATCAAAGAAAAATATAAGCAGATTAAACTAAAGAATCAAGAGATAAAGAATAATATTTATTCTCAATATCTCAAACAGACTCCGAGTGTGAAAAATAGGCTCCTGTCTGCATTTTATTATTCAAATCAAAATCTAATCATGTCAGTATTGCAGCCAACAGTGAAAACTCCTAAGATAGTGGAAGATTATAAGAAATTTGATTTGGAAGTTCAGACAGATAAGATCCATGCTCCTGATCAAATTGAGTTCCACAGGCAAACCTCAAAAATGTTATATTCTATTGTCACAAATAAAGCCATGAGTTCTCAAAAGCTCCAAAACACCATCTCCAACATGCAAGATCAGATTTAGTTGGACAAAGCCTCATTGTATTGCAGGGATATAAGGATAAAATCCTTAGACGAACTACATTTGCAGGTGGGATATGACCTTGCTAGTATCAAAGCAGCAAAATTATTGGTAGAGAAGAAAAATGAAGATATAGTAGCTTTGAGGAAACAACTCAAACTACCTCAAAGTGAACATCCTCAAACAAAAGAAATCATATAGGAACAGAATGAAAAATATGACATGATGAATATCATCTTACAACTAACATCCCAGGTTAAGTAAATGGAAATATAGATGGACAAACTTATCCAAGAAAAAGAAACAGTGAAAGAACCAGAGATTCCTACAGTTATTCCAGTTATCACTACAGCAGTTCCTTCAACTTTAGATGAAACGTTGGCACCCAAATAACTACTGGCTACTACAGTGCCAGTGATTTCTTCCACAACCTCAACTAATAAATCATCTACAATGGGAATTCAACATACATATGAAGCTAG
This sequence comes from Pinus albicaulis, assembly GCA_034641835.2. Lineage (NCBI taxonomy): Eukaryota > Viridiplantae > Streptophyta > Pinopsida > Pinales > Pinaceae > Pinus > Pinus albicaulis. The sequence continues at coordinate 1,503,614,495 of CM076581.1, read as the reverse complement.
AAAAATAGTGAAAGAAATGGAAGAAATGTCTTTAAAGACAAATGAGATTAACAGGTTGACAAAGATGGTAGAAAATCTTGAGAAGTGAAATAAATTGGCTTAGATAAATGCAAAGACACGTGAACGAAATTCCATCAGACTAAATGAAGAGTTGAAGAAATTGCAGAAGGAATTGAATTTAAAGGAGAAAATATCATACATCAAAATTCACCTTTGTAACAATGTCATTGAAGCCATCCATGATGTGTGGCCTTCAATTCAAGTAATTTGAGCCGGAAATGAGGATACCAAGGCAACCAACTGCATCTTATCCTCAAAACGGTTTCTATTTATTTTCGATAAATAGGTCAGCTTGCTGATTTGTTAGGCATCTTTCTCTATTATTTTTGTAAAGATATTTTATTTTCCTAAGATAATTCCTAGAAGCCTTCTAGGATATTTTGTAAATAACTATGTATAAATACTTCATCTTTAGAAGTATTTTGGGTGGAATAAAATTTTTGGGATTGTTATAGTCATTTCTTCTTGGACTTGAAAGCTTTTTGTGTGTCAAAATTCGAGTAGCAGTTTGGATCAAACCAATTGGAATCATACTTCAGGATTCCTGTGATGAGCTTTTTGGAGTGAAGTATTTCCTTACTTTTCATTGTTATCTTTCTTTGTTACACACATCCATCTATGTTTATTCTAAATCTGAATGAATAACTAGGAGTATTACTACAATATCTGTTACAAGCACCTTGTTCTTAACTAGTTATAATTTATATGTTTTCCTCTGATTACTAGTGTAGGGAACCCTTAATTGCTCCCTCTCTCGTTTTACCTCTTCCTACTACTTCCTTTTCTGGATCAAAGTATTCTTGAGTGCCCCTTATCTCGATCATATCACCTCATAAAAACAACTTTCCAAGATCTTCAAGGGTTATTTATCTTGCCCTGAAAACATTTGACCTTTTGGCCTTAATCCCAGTTCTGTTTAATTTATTTTGACTCCTTAACCCAATGGACAAATAGATCTCCCACTATCCATCCCTCCAAGTGATTATTTCCCACCAAATCAATCAAAACCAAACCAAAATTTCACATTCATAACTAGCCTAATATTATACAAATCAAATAAAGTTAAAACTTAAAGAGAGAGCCCTCTCTGAACCCTAGGAAGCCTAGATCCTAGAGTTTGAAGTTGGTTTGTGGTTACCTCTAGTATTCTTTAACTAAAAACCTAAGTCCCACAACTTTATAATTACTAGAGTGATAACACCGCAAACTTTCGGGCTACTAAGTGGACACCTTCCAAGGATGTGCTTCTTCATATAGTTGGAACAAAATATTAAGAGTAGTTCTTCATCCTTCTCCTATTCTTCATGAAAATCATACAAATTTGAAATCAATGATTTATTGATATTATCTTTATGTTCAAGAAAAATATTAAATTTTGCACTTATGAGTTCATCATTGGATGATTTGTATATGTCTGCGACAACATCAAAACTCCTCATTGAATGATTCTTCAGAATACCAATTTCCTATTTTCAAGAAGCCAACTAGTAAATTCGCCAGCACATATATATATATATATATATATATATATATATATATATATATCTGTGTGGGGGGGTTCTTATAGCACCAGAGAAAATGAAAAGACTTAAAATAATTAAGATTTTCAGAAAATAAATAAATTCAAAGAACATAAATTTGCAAGATAAAGTAGGTAAAAAGAAAAACCAAATGCAACAGGTCACCAAGGTCAATCCCTTGAGTGTCTCCCTGACAATGGCACCAAAATGTTGGGTGCGGTATATGGTATATTAATAGACCAACAATTAATTGTCAATTTGGGAATTCTTTAACTTCGAGGTGTAGCACTAGAAATTCCAGAGAAGGATTCTAGCAACAAGCAAAAAAAAACCCTATCCTGTGTAGAAACTTCTCACACCACTAGTTAATACAATGACACCACACACCACACTGGAAATTGGACTCTTACTCAGGAAATAAAAATAAAAGACTTTGTTAGAAATACACTTATTAAAAGAGATAAATAAACTTATAATTCATACTACTCAATAAATCAATTGCAAAACTCAAAAGGTTCGAAAAATAGACCTATTCATGTATTGTGATTCCTGCACTAGGAAAACAAAGTGAGTTGTTATGGTAATTTTGTTCCTATACCAGAATGACCTTGTTCATGTACTGGAACGATTTTGTTCCTACACTAGGAAAAAAAGCATATTTGTTTATGTATTATAATAACTTCATTCTGTACTAGACATAATCTATTCATGTACTAGACATGTTGTTCCTGTACTAGAACACTTTGTCCCTGTACGAGAGTAGTCTGTTCCTATACCAGAACAATATATTCCAGTACCAGGACTGATTCCAATTCGAAAATTCTTCACCCCTTAATCTATAAAATATAAATATTTTGTTTCCAAACAAGAAATTTAAAATTGTAGAAAGGAAAATATTAGCTCAAGCGATAATGAAAGAAATCCCAAATCAAATATAAATTGCAACTTGAAACTGTAAATTGTGAAAGTAGACGGGAAACTATCAATCTCAGAGCAGATAGTAAAACACTTGCAATTAAATAAAATTTTACCAAGCATTCTTTACTCACACCCTCTCTGATATTTTATCAATGTGTCAAATATATCATGTGCATAAAATAATTCAATGTAAAATAATGAAATTTAGTTTGCAGTCATGAATTCGGATAATAGTGAATGATTCATGTACCTTTTACCCTTAAGAAAATTAAATTATTAATGCATTAAGGAAGGCAGGATGAATGTAATTATTTACATAGGTGGGATAATGCCTCTACACAATTGCAATTATATAGATCAGAGTACACTTGTTGGAAATGAATCGTTAAGCTTAAATTTTCAAACCTTGCGACCCTAATCAATAAACTAGAAACGATTCGAGAGGAAATTTCTAATGAAATTATTTTTTTTGTGCCAAAGGAAAGTAAACAATAGTGCTTGATAAATAAATAACACATCCAACACGTGCAAACCCTCAGACCTGATATCACTCTGCGGAAAAAAAGGTAAACACACAAGAGCATTAACAATCTGCACAATCAACGTTAAAAATAAATCCTATCACCATTAATTCCTATACAGAGCACACAATTAGAAACTTTAGAAGAAAGAGCTGGTTTGGATGGGCCCTAGCCAACCAAATCATTTCCCTTTAAGGAATATGCTTAACTTATGTGAGCAAAATTAACAATACAAAAAATAGACATAAGAGACACATGAACTTGGAATTAAATTAAAATCTCAGTATTTTACAACATATGCAGTAGTCCAGCCTCCAATTTATTAGACGGAAGGGGGTAAAACCCCCAACACTCAACTCAGCAGTATGAAGGTACAAAGAACTTCCTTGCTCTCCCTTAGGCTTGGAGCCATAGCTCTGTTTTTATACATTTCATGATACAAATTTGGCTTTTGGCCAGCCAATCCATTACAAAACAAAACGAGGAATTGAATACCAAATATTTTCCAAAAATATGATACCAATACAACCATTATCCCATCAAGAAAAATCATCTTTGCTACGAATTTTCCATTTTTTGGCAAATCTGGGCAAGATCCTAGAATTCTGGAAAAACAGTCTTCAAAGACCTGCGTGTAACGTTTGGAATAATTCGAATCCTGAGAAATTTTTATGGTTATACATAATTTTTTATATTGGTAAAAACCCCATTTTCTTGGATTTACGTGATTCACCTCCATCTACACGCAAATCGAGGTCAAACGTGGAAGTTTGGAAATTATACGGATTTTGAGAAGATTTGTTTATTTTCTTCTAGAGACCCACACATGAAACCTGGGTGCAATAAAACTCATGGTAAGGTGTTATAACATCAATTTGAACAATAACCATCTTCATTTTTCCCTGAAAGTGTGTCGAGATATCAAAGCCCCAAATCTGTGTAGGAATACTAGTGTAGGAGTGTTGGCACAGGAACATAAATTGGTGCAATTTGTTAATGCATGTGTATCTTTTATCGTGATTTAATATTCCTTCCTAAAAAAACACAAGCACCATCATAAATAATCATTTGATTCAAATATTATCGAAATAAAGGAAATCGGTTAAATAATGAACAATTACCTGATCATACTACAAGTTTAAGATACTAGCCCAAAAATTGCGTAAAATGATAGTAATAACAATGAAAATTGTGAGTAAGAATAGGGTGAGAATGTGAATTAAAAATGAAAATTTCGGGGCCTAACATATACCCCTATCAAACTAAAGCTTGTGGAGACAACGAGGGCCTAGACATATGTGGTCATGGAAATTAAGCACATTTCAAGATTTGATGGTGTGTTAATGGGAAATTTCATCATTAATCACACCAAAGTGGCGCTCCAGCTTGACTATTACACCATTGGCATGAGGAATGATATTAAAATGTTATTTTATCATTCATTGAATGGGGGGTGATAATTACAAAGGATGGAAATTCTCTGGGTGTCCAAAATCATAAATATTCATGTAGCCTAGAGGACATATCATTATCAATTACCATCAAAGAGGTTTTAACACCAAATCAATGTCAAAGGAGTTACCAATAGATTAAATTTTGTAACTATAACTAAATGTATATAAAATCTCATTGTAGACAAAGAAAGAGGTAAGAGGGGTAATGAAAGATCACAAGTTGGATGATCTTGTTTACAATCCAATTTGAAATATCATGTAAAATAGGATTTACCTATTGATTATTGCAATTAAATTTTCCACAAGATAGATATGTCTCTTTTGCATGATAATTGTTGGTGTTTGTGTTTTATGAAAGTCTTGTATATTTTCATAATTTTATGAGGATGTCAAGATTCTATTATAGTTAATTGATCGATATTAATGTGGATTATGCTTACAATGGTTGTATAATATATCAAATATGTTGATAAATTTGTAATCATTAAATGCTTTATTTTTATTCAAGAAAAAAATGATATATAATTCTCTTCAGCTTCATCCGATATATCAATTAACTTCCTTGATTCTTGAATAATTAATATTCACTATAAATAAATAAGATAGGTATATAAAAAGTTAAGGAAGGAAATCTAAGTAGGAGTTAGACATAATTTATAGCCCAAAGAAAGGATATGTTACCCTGATGTGCAAACTAGGCTCACATATCGATCTTTGACAACTGCTCCAACAATATTCTGATTAGGGTGTCAACAAGTTGATAAATTCAACCTATGCTTCCACCCTCACGTATCTCCCATCTATCGAATGAGTGATATTATGAATATAATTGTTATCCATGGCTAAGATTTTTCTTAAATAATCCTTGGACCATCTACAACTTCCTATGAGATTCTAAAAAGGAAAAATACTATGATATCAATATGATATGTAAACTACTATGGATATTCTAGTATATATTTTGTTACAAAAAATCTATTAAAATTAACTAAAATCAATTCTATGAAGGTTAAATTCCTTTAGATTACAGATTTGTTAATGATTTATTTTCTATCTATGCTTGAAATAAATAAAATGTTGACAAAAGAGAACAATGAATACAATCACACATCATCCATAATTGACACAAATATTTTCTCTAGGAAACCATTAAACAAAAAACTTAGGTAGAAGGTGAGGTTGTTATGCTCTCTTTTCTTTGTGGAAGGGGAAAATACAAGGAAAGGAAAAGACACTTTATATGGGGTTACCTAAGATCTATTATGAAACCAGCTCCCAAAATAGAAGAAAATAGAAATCATCGCCTTAGAAATCAGCGACTTCGAGGGGGGAACCTCCTTTACATTACATAAATGAAAAATTCTTGGATGATAAAAATGAAAAAACCTCATTTCTATATATAGGAGTCCATGGGGTCACAATATAATCCTAGCTGACCTAACAATAATAACATAAGGGCACAACAATAACAATAGTGGGCTATTATGGGGCATAATAATAATAATATGGGGACTACATGGTTACAACAATAACAATAAGGGGGTTACACTAACAACAACAAGGGATTGTACTAGTAATATAGGGCCCTAACATGCCCCTCTCCTTAAAAAAAGTGTTGTCGTCAACGCTTGAGTATTTTTGGATTCTTCTATATAAAATTCTTATCCTCCCATGTGAAATGTTTAGTGGGTAAGTTCTTCAACTTGACAAGATACTTTGAAATTGATCAATTTTGTAGTTGTCGAATTCTTATTTCTGTGACTGTTTCAGGTTCCAAGATGATTTTTCCTTCCTCCTCAAGTTTTAGAAATATTGTTTCAACTAGAATTTTGCCAACTATAACCTTATTTAAGCATGAAACATGGAAAACTGGGTGCACTTGGGAAGATGCAGGAAGCTCCAATTTGTATGCCATAGTACCAATATTTTGCAACACCTTTTAAGGACCATATTAATTGGGTGATAATTTATTATCCTTCTTAGCTTACTTGAGGGAAATTTGTTTGTATAGTTGTAGCCGTAAAAATACTCAATCACCTACATCAAAAGTTCTCTTGCTGCAACGTTGATCTACATGTTGTTTCATTCGATTTTGTGCCAAATTTATGTTATCCATTAGTAATTGGAGAAATTTTTGTTGATGCTCAATGTGATATTCCACTTCTTGAACCTTAGAATTTTCTCTTAAGGATGATGTGATGAACGACAGATGATATCCATAAAGTGCCATAAATGGGGTCACTTTTGCTGCAGTGTGGAAGGAAGTGTTATACCACCATTCAGCCAAAGGTAACCAATTGACCCATTGTGTTTGTTTATCAAATACAAAGAAACGAAGATACCCTTCGAAACATTTTTTCACTATCTCATTTTTCCCATAGGATTGAGGATGATAAGATTAGCTATGAGCTAGTTTAGTACCCGAACAAGAAAATAATTCCGTCCAAATTTTCCAGTGAAAATGGGATCTTTATCGCTTACAATAATCTTTTGGTTTCCATGTAGCTTTTGAATTATTTCCATAAATGCAGTAGCAATTGTACTCACTTTAAATGGATGAGATAATGAAAAAAAGTGTGCATACTTGGTAAGTCTATCAACTACCGCCATGATGGCACTCTTTCCTTTGGACTTAGGTAAAATTGTGATAAAATCCATTGAAACCTCTTCCCAACGTTGATTTGCAATGGATAAAGGCGATAAAAAACCCAGGGGACTTAATTGTCTCAACTTTATTTTGATGGAAAACCAAAAATTCCACCAAAAAATTTTGAATATCATATTTAAGACCATCCCCAAAAAAATATTTCTTCACCATGTGTTAAGTTTTTAAAAAACATGAGTGTCCTCCTAAGGGAGAGGTGTGCAATTCCAAAATTATTTTTTGTTTTATTTGGGAATTCTTACAAATATATAAGAGATATTTGTACCATAAGGAATCATTTTTCCAACTAAACATATCAGATGTACTTGAATCTTGCTGCAACTTTTGAATGAGTGTCATACTTCTTTGTCATTCTTTCATTCCTCCCTTTCTTTGGTTATCCAATCGGGTTGGATAATAAAAATGGCACAAAGCAATGCTTCCAAATCCTCATTCTTTCTTGAGAGTGCATCTACAACAACATTTAGCTTCCCTTTTTTGTATATGATTTCAAAGTCATAACCCAACATCTTTGTGAACCATTTTTTCTGCTCTTCTATTCTTTGTTCCAAAAATTATTTAAGACTATCATGATTAGTTTTTACCTTGAAGTATCTTCACATTAGGTAAGGGCACCATTTATTTAGTGCATGTAGTATTGCCAGAATTTCCTTCTCATAAATAGATTGCTGTAAATACTTTCCTTTGATTGGATGGCTTTCAAAAGCAACGGGTCTTCCTTCTTGCATTAAAAAAGCACCAATTCCATTTCTTGATGCATCGCATTCCATACTAAAGGTTTTTGTGAAGTTTGGAATAGCTAATACCAGTGATTGGCAAATTGCCTCTTTAAGATGTTCAAAGGCCTTATTTTCTTCGGGAGTCCATGAAAATGCACATTTCTTCAATAATGTTGTTAGAGGTGCTTCTATTCTCCCATAATTCTTAACAAACTTGCGATAATAACTTGTTAACCCTATAAATCCTCACATATTCTTTATGGTTGTGGGGAATTTACATTCCTTAATGGATTTAATTTTTTTAGGGTCTACCTTAACACCCTCCTGAGATACAATCTGACCCAGATATTCCTCCTCTTGTACTCCAAAGAAACATTTGGAGGTTTTTTCATATAATTGTTTCTCCTCCTATAGTTTGAGCACCCTATCAACATGTTGAACATAATAACAAAAATTTTCTAAGGGTTTGAAAATGGAATTCATCAACCCTTGAAATGTAGAAGGTGCATTGGTAGGGCCAAAACGCATGACAAAATATTCATAATAACCCTCATGAGTTTGAAATGTTGTTTTCAAAATGTCTTCAGTCTTAATTCTAATTTGATGATATCCTGAACGGAGATCCAACTTGGTGAAATAAATTGCTCCATGTAATTCATCCAATAATTCATTAATCACAGGAAAGGGAAATTTATATTTAATAGTGAGCTTATTGAGCTCCCTAAAATCTGGACATATGCACCATGATCCATCATTCCCGTGCACCAATACTACTAGAGAAAAAAAATAACTTTAACTAGGTTGAATTATACCAACCTCTAGCGTTTCTGCAATCATACGTTCAATTTATCTCCTTTGGACATAAGGATATCTTTGAGGCATGATGTTTTGAGGAAAAGTTCCTGGCATCAAATGAATAACATGATCATGATCACGAATAGGTGGGATTACTTTGGGAGTTTCAAGCACCTTCGAATGATTGTCCAAGTCTTTTTGGAGATATGGAGAAGTAGATGATTTTGATGTTGGAAATTATAGTGAGAATAATTGTGCAATGACACCTCTTTTTTATTTCTTCAAAATATTTTTCATGACATTAGAGCTTATTATATTTCTTGGATTCCCTGTGATACCCCGTAATTCAACTTCCTTTCCTTCCAAAAAAAAATTCAAGAAAATTTCTTGAAAATTAAAAGCTATCGTCCCCAAAGATTGTAACCATTGTACTTCTAGTACAACATCAACACCACCCACTGGAATGGAAAGAATTGGACTATTCAATACATATTCCCCCATGGTTAGCTTGATATTATGTCACTTTCTAGAAAAATTTATAGTTCCTCAATTTTCCACCATCACTTGACACTTTAGCATGGGGTATAGGAAGCAATTCAATTTCTTGGCTACCTTACAATGAATAAAATTATGGGTACTACCTGAATAATAAGCACTATTACATTTTTCTTCTTGATATCTCCTACTATCTTGAGAGTTTTAGAAGTGGTAATTCCTACCAATGCATTACAAGATATGGTCGGATTCATTTCTTATTCCTCTAGGGTTGATTCCTAGTGTATATCCTCTTCTTTTAAAGCTTCTTGTTCCTTTTCTTCCTCCTATTAAGAATATATGTAAAATAATTTCTTCTCAGCACACTTATGACCTTTAGAGTATTTTATATCACAACTATAGCAAAGCCCTTTTTCTCTTTTTTCTTCCAATTGTTGTGGTGTCAACCTTGTAGGTTGTGGAAGAGTAGGAGTAGCAACATTTCCATATTTATAGTTGTGAGTGGTAGGCTTCCTTGCCGCCATAAATTTTCTTTCAATTTTTCTTGTCAACCTGAATGCCTTCTCCAATGTATCAAGTTCCCAAAGGTGAACCTCATGGTGGATGATATCCTTTAGAGTCCATATGAAGACATCAATATTATGTTCCTCTGGAATATTATTTACCCTTATATTCAATTTTTGGAAGTCCTCAATTCGCTCCATCATTGAACCCTTTTGTTTGAGATTTATCAATTGGATAAAGAAGGTGTTGCTCTTTGTATCCTTATAATGTGCTATCATTTCCTTTGTAAAATTTGACCAAGTGACTAGTTATTTACAAGAACAAATCCATCAATACCATAAAAACTGATTTTGTTCTAAATATAAAGTTGCAACGCGTACATATTTTGTGTTTTGCGTATTATGGATCTCAAAGTATTGCTCCATTTGTAGTGTCCAAGTTATCGAATCCTTTCCATAAAAATTCCTCATATTTATATTTCGAATATGGTGAGTCTTAAATCCAAAATTAGAGTCTATGAAATCATGATTAACATTCCCTTTGTTCTCATCTTGAGTTTCCTCTACTACTTTTTTGCCATTATGATGCTTTTCTTGTAGAAACTTTGCCAAACCTTCCTTCAAACCTTCCATGTCTTTCTTAAAATCTTCCATGTTGCCTTATATACCATCCATATTAGATTCCATGCCATTCTTAAAACCATCCACCTTACCTTCCACTCCTTTCTTCAAACCATCCATCTTAGCTTCCATGCCTTTCTTCAAACCATCCATCTTGTCTCCCGTGTTGCCTTCTATACCATCCATATTAGCTTCCACGACATCCATCTTGGATTCCACGCCATCCATATTAGCTTCCATGTCATTCTTCAAACCTTCCATGCCTTTATTCAAACTATCCATCTTAGCTTCCATGCCTTTCTTCAAACCATCCATCTTAGCTTCCATTTCATTTTTTGTTACTCTTTGTGAGAACGAAATTCGTTGCACTTGTCCTTGTAATTTTGATATATCATGTTGCACTTATTCCTCTTCAAGAGTCATAGTAGAGCCTTCTGATGGATTAATGGGTGTTGAATTCTTTTCAGAGGCCATTTTAGAACCCAATACTAATATCTACACTTCAATATGCCCTTGGAATCCCTTCAAACAGATTTTTCAAACAAGACTTATGCAATTTAAAAAAAAAATACACACCATTTTATTTCTTTTGAGGAGCTTGATATTTAATATGATTTATCTCTATGATTTTAGATCTGCAAGTTTTTATCTTCATTCCTTTATTAGCCCTCTAAATCTTCTTTCCAATGCCACAGGTCTGGCCTGTTTTGGATTCTTCAAGGCAAAGTTATGTCAAATCTCCCACAATGACCTAATTATGGACTCATTCAGTAGATCGAACTTGTATGGCATGCCACATGTCACTTTTCCCTCCTTAGGCTCTGATGTTGATAAATAGGAAACTAAATTCTGTGTACTTCCAGCCACGTTTTACAAAATTCCAATTTGATGCTCAGAGAGATAGTTATGACAATTTTCCCAAAGTCATCCCTTTGAGATGAAATTTAGGAGTCTAAAAAAACCCTAAATTCCACAAATCATATCTTTGAAACTATTGTGAACCAATATTGGAAAATGGGTTTTATTTAATCATTTGAACCTTCGTAAAAAAAATTATAGCAAAACTTCCACGATGCCTTGTTTGAAGTAGGGAAACCCTAGAATCCAAATCTCTGATACCAATTGTTATGAAACCAGCTCCAAAAATAGAAGAAAAGAGATATCAACGCCTTATAAATTAGCCACTTCAAGGGGAAAAACCTCCTTTATTACATAAATGAAAAATTATTGGATGATACAAATGAAAAAACCTCCTTTCTATATATAGGAGTCCATGGGGTCACAATATCATCCTAGCCGACCTAACAGTAATAATGTAAGGGCACAACAATAACAAAAGTGGGCTATTATGGGGCACAGTAATAACAATATGGGGACTACATGGGTACAACAATAATAATAAGGGGGATACACTAACAAAAATACGGGACTACACTTGATCCAAGATATTTTTCTTATCGATGCATTAAACAATTACATATAACATAACACTTACAACCATGAAACATAAGCACATAAAATGAAGAGAAAAGAGAACATAGCATCCATGAGATCAAGACACCAAAAAATTGATTACGAAGTTCGTCTAGTGTGGACTACATCTCTAGGCCTTTCTCAACAGTGGGGAGGCCTTCATTCATTAAGTGGCATAAAAAGAGAATCAGTATAAGAAAATTTACATGAACACCCATATAACTCCAAGCTAGAAAATGGCCATAACATGGAGAGACCAGCTGCAAAAATGGACATCACCATCGAATTATTGTCACCGAGATGTGTAAAATCGACATAATTGTTTTCCAAAACTGATACTAGAAACTTTTATGCCCCATGGAATCTTTCTAATGCCCCCAAGATTCCCTAAGCATGGTTCCACCCTCTGCTTGGCTTGTGGTTCCGCCTTGCTGCATGATTTTGCTCTACTGATCTCTCTTGTCACTTTGCAGAAACAAGGTTTAAGTACATTTTGGTGGGCAGATCTATCAAAGCTACGGGCATTTGGCATAATGGTGGGCACATTCTTTGTTAGGCTTGTGGTTATTTAGGTGTTGGGTTCGAAACCCCCCTCCACCTTTTTTTGCAATGTTGTGGTTAATATACATAACAAACCATGCCAATTTCAACTATATGTTGGTTTTCACATTTAAATAATAACCATGCCAATTTCAACAATACGTTGGTTTTCACATTTAACTAATAATCATGGCATATGGTTATGATTTTATGATATAGTTTATAACCATATTCCCTTCTTAACATATTCATTTGTTTAATTTAACTTTTTTTTTATATGGTTAATAAAGTAACTATATTTGAATTTTTTTTTTTAATTTATTTAAAAACCATATATATATATAAGGATTTGTTTTATATGGTTATTTTTAATTATTATTTTTTTGTCTTTTCTGCAGAGGCAAGGAGCCAATGGTGGAGTGTCATGTGTCAATGGCTTATGGGCTGCCATGTGAGTCCCACTTTCTGACTCAGGTGCCATGTGGCACAATATAGGCCCCACGTTTTCCCTATCTTGTCAAACTTTGAAGATCTTTATATTCCTCATATGAACTTGGATTTGAGTGAAGTTGACACCATTGGAATCAGGGCGACGAGCGCTTCAACCTGGTACTGATTTTTCCACATTATAACCAATTTTATTTTGGAGTCAATTTAAAGCCACTTGTACTTGGAGTTCCTCCTGGATCAATCCTCCCCACTAAGTAGCTTTTGGACCACCAAAAGCATTAACACATCGAGCAAACTGCTTGTGTCCTTGCCAAACCACACTTTCAATCACCTGCATGAAAATCACATATATCCTTCGCAATCATATGCAAAGCACACATGACTCAAACAACCCCTCACTTACCAAGAGTTTATAGTACACACTCATTAGTAAAGGATTACATAATAAAAAACAATACCTCAAATACTCATAAGAAAAGGCCAAAATATCATTGCTGAATTTTGAAGTGATGGAAAACACATCATCACTTTTACATTTACTTGCAACACATGATTTACAAACTGTGGCCATAACAAGCTACTACCTCTAAAAAACCATATTTTAATTATTAAATTAAATGGGTCATCTCCCTGTGGCGTAATTGCTTGTGGAATATTTTTGATGACTCGATTATTCATGGGTGCTTTTTGGGCTTGAAGGGTTTGACATGCTAATTTATGCTTCCCATCCTTGTTGAAATGATTCTTCCTCTTCCAGACTTTCTGGATCATCTTTGAATGCTTCCTCTCGGTGTGCCTCTAATAAGTGTTCATGGATCCCTCATTGTCACTAGAATTTGATGAGGTGCTCTCATCATCTGCCATTGGTGGGTCATCGAATGTTTTGGATCATTCCCCAACCTCCTTCCTGACATACCCAAGTCCTGCATGATGGAGTAATTCTTCTAATTTGATGGGGTTTATGATTCCATGGTCATTAATGTTGAGGCCCTTTCCTCGGTACCCCATTTTCTTTAACAATTTGGATCTGATACTTGAAGTATTTCTTTCAAAAGCAGCGAAATAATCATCATGAAAAGTATATGAAATCAAGAATCACTTTTTACCTCAAGGTGGTTATCTTGCAGCCTTTCTAAGGCCTTGTCCTTAGCTTGTAACTGGTGTAGCAACATTTATTTCTCATTTTATTCTTCTTGTAAGAGTATCCTTAACTCAGTATTCTCTGCTTGAATTCTTTGATTGATTTCCTCAAGTTCCTGGAGCCATGCCACATTAGGTGACCTTTTCATCTTTAGTACACTATCTATTGAATTTTTTGTTTCATCACCTGAATCTGAACCCAAATTGATGGGTCCATATATTGTGATTCCAAGTTTCGCAATCCTCCTTTCGTCATTCGAATCTGATTCCAAGTCAATTGGTCTACCTCGTGCAACTCCCACAGCCCTGACCTTCTCATCTTCCTCTGATTCAAATGTTTTATCTTGTTGCATGGTGGCTGTTGAATCTTAAGAAACAATCCCTTGGTTGTGGTAAGGAATCAGTGCTCAAGATATATATATATATATATATATATATAGATATATATATATATATATATATATATATATATATATATATATATGTCACAAAATATGATATCAGATAGTCTTCGTTAAACCCTCAAGAATCTGATGTAATAAATGCTTCACAATGCCATTATCTGCTGATATTAATTAGAGTGATAAGAAGAAGATGAAGGAAGCCCAAAATGATATGATGATAAACAAGATCTATCACTTTAAACTTTAGAATAATTTTATGAAAGTGGAATAGTTAAAATGAAGGAGCGCCCATTAAGGATATTTAACTCTTATTCACATATGTAAAAAGAGACCTGCAACTAAATTACTTCATTTTATTCATAGAAGGAAAAATACAGAATGGAAACTGGAAAACATATCAACAACAAGATATGCAAGAATATTGATATTCATTCATTAATCATCATAAAATTTAATACAAAAGTTGTAGTAGTCCAAAGGTCCATAACTAAAAACCTTTTTCTTTCTTCTCTTCCTCTTTGAATATAATGTAAAGCAGTTTGTAAATGCTAAAACTACTCTTAACTACTCAAACTACTTGAATCTATTTAAACTACCTATTACATCTTATCACAGTATCTCATTACAATTTAACTCTCTTAAAAAGTATAAAATAAAACTAAAACTCTAATATATTTTCTGAATATGAATTTTCTCTACTACTGCTACATTCTCTTGATTTTTTGACTTGTCTTTCTTATAAGATGAGGGATCATTAGGTAGAAAAACCATCCATGCTCTCCATTTCTTCCATACTTCAATATTTATCTTAGTGAATTGATTAGCTTGTGGTATTCCGGCCTAAAGGCAATGATCCTATTGAATGTTGGTCACTATGTAAATAAAGTCTTTACAATCCATAATACCTAAAAATGCCTCTGAAGAAAGTTAATAACTGTTGTTCCCTTTAGGATCTGATTCTTCTCATGAGTGCTATCCACCTTAATTTTTGCTAATACCAATAATGATTCATAGGAATCCCATGATAAAATATTGCCTTTAAGGTCCCAGCATGATGGCAATCCTGCCCTGGCTCTTTTGTCATATAGATTATCAAATATGTTCACTTCTTCATTAATCTCTGTCAACTTATTTTCAGTGGTCTTCCTGCAAGTATTTTTAACAATCAACTTGTTAATCTCTACATCATATAGGACCCTATCTTTAATATCATTTTCATCTAACTCCTGATCAGTCTTTGAATCAATGAAATCAATAAATTTATTTGCACATATGAATCTGTTAATAGTCTTCTACTTATATTCCATAACCCACTCCTTAAAATATCTGGCAATGCTTTTCTCTTCTGATACAATAGTCAAAGATCCCTAGGCTGATTTCATCTCTCCAATGATTTCATTACAGATGATATCTTTAGCATGTATCAAAGTTATATTTCCTTCAATTTCTTCTTTAGACTCTTGATTTCAGCATTAGTTGTTTGACAATTTGTCATGTACTTATCAATTTATCCATCCTTGGCCTGCATTATTTTTGTTACTGTTTCCACATCATTCTGTGCCTTTTTTACATCTTTCTCTACCATTTTCAGTTTAGTGTTTAATTGAGATAACTATGTGGTTGGATCATCATTTCCAGATGGAAAAATGATGGTACAAGAATGGGAATCAATTTGGTTTCGCAGTTTTAATACAATTTCTTTCAACATAGAAATTTCTTCTTCTTTCTGTAAGAGTTGTTGAAGAAGACTTTCCTTTTCACTTTCCACTTCTACCACCTCTGCTGCCATCGAATTCTCCCCTTTAGGTAATTTAAACTTTTTCTTCAATACAGAAATCTCTGATTCTACACTTTGTAGTAATTTTTGCACAACAGACCTATCATTTGGATATACTCCAATCTTCACAATTATCTTCTTTAGTTCTTCGTTTTGGGTTGTTAAAGCCCTAAAGTTGGCTTTCTCCAATTTCATTTGCTTGATCACCTTCCCTAGCATATTCTCTACCTTAAGAGCCATTGCATTAGTCTTAGTCAGATCATTCACTATTAATTGACATGTTTTCATGTGTAAATTGACTTTATCAAGCAAAGGAATCTTTCTCATATCAACTGTTATATTTACAGTATTGAAATTACTTGATGTCCGTATAGTAATATCAGAAGGATGAGAAAGAGAAATTTTAAGCTGGCCTTTTTCTAGATCCATGGAAGTCAACAATCTTGTCTGGTCCAAAGTTACTTGATATTCGGCCTGTGCCTCCATGCTAGCCTTCATCTTTTGATTCCTTTGAGAAAATACATGTTTAATCAAAGGTATTTTCTCCTGAGAATCTCCATGTCTTCTTGGTGAGGCTGGAACATTCTGTTCATCTCCTAGTTGAAGCAAGAAACCAAGTTGAGCACCTGTTATGTCTTCATTGAATTTTGTTCTCTTTTCGGCTCTCTTCTCTTTGTATTATGAATCTACAACCACCTCTTTACTCCTCTTACTTTATTTTTCAGATATGATAGGAGTTTGTATGCTAGAACTAGCAGAACTTGCAAAAATCTTATTGGTTAACTTCTCTATGTCAGGTCTACTATCATGAAAAAATATTGAGTAACCATTTTCAACTCTCCTATTTGAAATTACCTTATGAGGATCATAAGTACATTATCTCCTAACAACAAGTTCATACCATCTAACATCTTATCAACCTCATCAGCTTCTTGTCTCATGTTGACTATGAACGAACCCACAAACATAGGTAATTTAAACATGTGACCCTTTTTCATTGGGAAAAAATCTATTTGGTCAACATTCAAACTCTGCCTAATGAACTCTAAGGAAAATAATCTCATAGGAACAAATGTGGGAAGCCTATATGGTTCTATCCCAGCCCCATAGAGTCTGATCTCTGAGTAATCTTCATACACATACCAATCTCCAAATTTACAATTTGTACCCAACTGAATAAATTCTTGATCCTTTGGCAAGAAACATGGGGGAGAAACGCCATTCAAAATATTATAGGCAGTAGACATGAAATGATTTGCGAAATCAAAGAAACCCTCCTCATTTTTTTCCTCTCTTACTACATAAGTCCAAGACAATATTGACTACCTCTTTGTATTTATATCCATGATGTTCAACCCCAAATGCAATAATTCTTCCACATTTTGATATAAAAAGAGATAAATGATAAGATAAGGGAACTTGAATGACCTAGTGAGTGATAAGCTCATGAGTTGAGTATTGACAACCTCCTACTAGTAATAAGGTATATCTAGCACTACTCCTGGCTTCATAATTAATGCAAATAGTCCCAGTACTGATTTATCAATTAAGTTGTCATCCTCCTTTCCCAGTATCTTTATTATACACCTCAGCACTGGCCGAAATTCTGCATCAAAAACTTCTATGGAGAACTATTTCCTATCTGGTGCAAACCACTTCGTGTCTATCCTTAGGAAGGAGGTGAATTGGGTGAATTCTTGTCCTACAATATTATCATAATACGTTGCCAATGATTCGTCAGTGAATTGAACATAAGATTTAGACTTTGGGTAACATAAGGCTTGCCGAATTAACTAGGTTTTTACTTGTAGAGAATTCTCTCCTAGGCAATTCATTACGAAACATTTACCAAGATACATAATAGATACTAGTCATTGCACAAACTCAGGAAAAAGATGAGTTCTAGGGATACATTCAGACAGTATGACTGACTTAGCCATGGAAGAGAAAATAGGACATTCTTTGTCATTCAAACAGAATTTCTAATAGAATGGGAGGTTTTCTAGAGAGAAAATGGTATCTCAAATATCCCTCTCAGTGTCCATGAGAGGAATATGACTGGATGAGCTAGAGAGGGATGGACGTTTTGCCATGATACAGCTCAGGGTGGAGAACAACGATGGAAAAATTTGGTGCAATTAGGGTTGAAAAATACAAAGGAATAGCATTTAACTTTTGAAAATAACAACATGTTTAAATAGATGGCACGGGGTCTTGAAATTAAATGTTGATTTGACGTACAAGAGACTGTTAAACGATACCGTGACATGGCTGAAAGTCGTCACCAACCAGCAGCTTACATCACTGCGGGAGGCCTATGGGGTACGGAGCGCTCGTTGGGGCCTTTCCCCCATAGTGAATCCAAACCGTCCATCAAGATCAGTTGGTCAGTGAATGGGGTCAACTGTGAAGGCACCCTCCCCATTAACCCATGCATTGAATGTGCCCACGGGTTGCCATCTTTTTACTGTGGCAAGAAAATCCTTGGATCCCGCTCGATTACTTGCTCAATCATTAACCTAAGCTTTAAGACCCACCTTCACGTATCCTTCAAAGTTTTGAACTTTAGATTTACAAAAATATTACAAATTTAGTTAAAGTATGAGGAAGCTCTACTTTAACACATATTTTATATATTTTTCCATTTTTTTGTATTTTCAAAAAATTAAAATAAAGGATATTGCGAATGAGCCACAACATCTGGCTCCACCTGGGGGTAGTGTTCGTTGCCATGAAACACTAAGAACTGCAGATTAGTGCCTTCACTTCGTGCATGGAGTCAAATGTTGTTTGATGAAATATGAAAAATGAGAAATCCGAATATGTACAATGGTGGACCATAAGATCTCAATGTTGGAAATAATGCTTGAGATATTGCCCATTCACAGGCATCTATATTTTCTCTCCATTAATATTCTCTAGAATAATTGTGTTATTTGATCTAACCTCAACAATCTTGTATGGGCCATACCAGAGTGGGTCGAACTTACCATGTTTTCCCTTCTATTCTCTTTTTTTATCCAATCTTAATACCAAATATCTAGTTTGAAAAAGAATCTCTTTTTCTTTTCTATCAAAAATAGACTTCATCTTTTCTTAATAGGTGATCAAATTTTCTCTTACTTTGTTCCTACTCTCACTTGATTCTATAACCTTGTTCAACCTCCTCACCAAAGCATTAGGTTCTTCTTGTGCTTCTTGAAGAAAAGAAATCACTGGTCTAGCCAGCTGAGTAGGAAATAAAGCTTGCGTTCCATAAACCAGTTCATAAGGGGACTTACCTATAGATCTTATAGTAGTTACTCATACTGCCCAAAGAGAAAATGTCAATTTTTAATCCTAGTTTTTCTGATTTTCAATAATTGTCTTCTTCAAAATCTTGACCAATGTCTTGTTGGAAGATTCATCTAGCCCATTCCCTTGAGGATTATATGTTGTAGAATGAGATAGAATGACATTATATGTTTGAAAAAAATTAATGAATTGAACTGAATTGAATACCTGGGCATTTTCAGTTACAACCTTGATTGGACACCCAAACCCACTGAAGATGTTTTCTTCCAGGAACTTCATTACCACTTGTTGATTAGCCTTTCTGGTAGGTATTTCCTCCACCCACTTTTTGAAATAGTAAGTGGCAGTCAGAATCCATTTGAATTGTCCACTTGATGGTGGATTAATTTCCCAAATAAAATATAATCCTCATTGCCTAAAGGGTTCTTCAATGAACATTGGGAGAAGAGGTATAGGAGCTAACCTTTTCTTTTCTAAAAATAAATGACATTTCTAGTAGCTCCTAACCAGTCTGTATACATCAGCAAACAAGGAGGGCTAGTAAAAACCTGATTTGAGTATTTTATGAGAAATGACCTTCCAAATATAATGACATCCACATAGATTCTCATGTTATTATTTTACAACTTCCATTGATTCACCTTTTGTCAAGCACAACAACAAGATGCCAGCGAGATCCTTCCAATATAACTTAGCATCAATTATGACATATGGTTGGGATTTGAGCTTAAGAGCTCTATGTTTTGTTCTGTTTAGTGAGGTTGGACAAGAGAAAAAACATAAGTAATGAAAAATATCCTTATACTAATCAGAGCATAGGAATTTGTATTTAATTGATGCCTTTGTACTTATCTGACTCCTTTCATCAATAGCTTCATATAAGGGTGCCAACAATTAATCCCCAAAGCTTGAAAATTTGAATCTGTTAACAGTTTTTCCAAACCCTAACCTTTGAAAAATTTAGTAGTCTTGATATCTAAGTCATACTCTTGGATTTTATCTATCCACTTTCCTCTTTTACCTTCAACATCACTTTGAGCTAACACATCTTTCACAGTAGAGTTAGGAACATAAGCAACTATCTAAGACTACAACACATAAGTCCTGAATGCTTGTAATGCTTTAACTAAAGCATACACTTGTTTTTCCAAAATGTTATATTTAAGTTCAGCATCTTGGAGATTTTTACTGAAAAATTCCACAGGTTGTTCTTCACCATCTTCATTCTTCTGCAACAGCACAACAAAAATGGTAGTAGGTGATGCAAATGAAAATATTTGAAAATCCTTTTGATAGACTGGAGTGATTAGAGCAGGAGCTTCTTGAAGGGCTTCTTTAATCCTAGCAAAGGATTCTCTAGCATCCTTATCCCACTTTACTTCTACATTCTTCTTCATCATATCTGTTATGTTTCTGACAATTTCAGCATAGTCTGGGACAAATCTTCTCAAGAAATTTATTTTTCCCATAAGCCTCTAAATATCCTTTTTACTCCTAGGAAAGGGAATTGTATGAATAAATTCTACTCATGTTGGATCAATTTTTACTCCTTGATTTGAAGCTATATTTCCTAACAACTTTCCTTCCTCCAAATAAAATAAAGATTTTTTGGGATTCAATGACAACCCAAATTTTCTGCATTTCAGGAAATCCTTCTGTAAATGCTCCAAGTGTTCATCATCTGAACCTGAAAAAATGGTCACATCATCCAAATATATAAATCCAAACTTATCACCAACAAATTCTATGTCCATTTCCCTTTGAAAAGTGGCACCTGCGTTCATAAGGCCAAATGGCATTCTTACATACATGAACATTCCCTAGGGTGTGGTAAAAGTTGTTTTCTTCTGATCTTCTTTTTCAACCGCTACCTGATTGTGTCTGGAGAAACCATCAACCATAGAAAATATATATGCTCCTGTCACTTTCTGTAAAAAATAGTCCATCTTAGGCAAAGGATAATTATCTTTAAGTGATTCCCTGTTTAAATTCCTGAAGTCAACACATAAATTTATTTCTCCATTCTTTTTCCTCACAGGAACTAGGTTAGAAACCTAGTCTGAATAGCTGAGTGGGACTATAATTTTTACATGTAGAAATTTCTTCACTTATTTTTCAAATGGAGCAAGGAGCAATGGATTGATCTGTCTAACTTTCTGTCTGTGAGGCTTGATCCCATCCTTCAACGGTATATTGTGCTAAATTATGTCTAAGTCATATGTTTTCAAATACTCATAGGACCATGCAAACAGATCCATATATTTTTTAAAAAGGTCAATTTAACTTTCTTTATAATTCTTAGGGACACCCTTGAATAACTTGACAACCTTGGGCTCCTGTTGAGTTCCCATATTACAATCTTCCATATCACCCTCTTGAGGTACCTTCTTTGGATCAAATGCTACATCATTTGAATCAAATAATCTTTCAAGAGGAACTAATCCTCTGGGAAATATGTTATCTTTCAACTGGATTATTTTCTGATCACCTATTGATTGTTTAATATTTTTCAAGTCTTCATTCTGATTAGTCTGTTCACTTTCTTGGTTTATTTTAATATCTTCAAAATTTTCAATCATTGTCAGAAAATTATTTATCTTTTCATCATCTTCAAATACCTGCCAATTCTTAACATTGTCAAGAATAGAGGGTACATGCCTCATTTCGATTTCATATCTTAGTTTTGGATTTATAGGTGGCTTGAAAGTACTAGCTACAACTACCAGCGAATTTTCCACTCTGTTTTCTTCTCTTGGAATGACTTGAAGATTAAAAGCTTCAAAATAATTTTCAATCAAGTCCCATACTTCATTCCTATATGATCTTAGCCTTGGATGCTTGGTTTGACAAAGGGTTTTAATCTGTCTTATAATCAACTCAGAATCACCAAAAATGGAAATACACTAGATTCCCATTTGTTTAGCAGTTTGAAGAGTTAAAATTAATGCCTCATAGTCAGCTACATTATTTGTTGATTCAAATTCAATATTAAAAGGAAAATGTAAAATATTACTTTCTGGAGATATTAGTAAAAATCCAGCTCATGTGTCATCTTTTGAATAGGCACCATCAAAATAACACTTCCAAATTTTGTTTGAACATAGCTCATTATATACAATTGCTGAAGAGAGCTGCTTCTTTGAGTCTTTAGCAAACTTTTCATATTCATGCAGCATAAAACAGGAAAGATCTTCTTTTCTTGACCATAAATAGGGGAATTTCCTGCATATTTCTTTGTGGTAGTTTTAACAAATCTTGTTTCTCTTTATAAACTTCTTTATTCCCCATTAAAAATAGGAATAATAGCATATGTGAATTGCAGTTTTAAAACTCCTCCAAGCTTCACTCCCCAAGATCTGGACAAAAGCATACCAATCCTAGCCAAAATATTTGCGACCACTACATCCATCATGATACTTTTGGCTGGAATTTGGGCCAAGGATACCACCATGTATTTGATAATCCCAACACACTTCACCATTTTTGAATCAAATGAATATAGGTCTCTATAGGGTCTAGTAATTTGTAAATTCAATTCTTTCATTATAGATAATGGCATGAGATTATGTGAAGCACCTGAGTCTAACATACAATTATGAAGAATGAGATCATGAAGAATCAATGATATATAAAATGAGGGAACAAAAGAATCTACCTCCTCCACATGTGGACGAAAAGTGACCACTGGATTTTCTTCTTGCAAATTCACAATATCACCAATGTCATGAGACTGAGAAAGATTAATGAATTCTTCAATTTCTTTCTTGTAACCTGGTGTCTTAGCTAGCTCAAGAAAGGGTACTTGGATTTTGACCTTTTCTAGCTCTTTCGATAAACTGAAATCTTGATTTTGCTTGAAAATTTTCTCAGGTTATTCTTGATTTCTGATAGGATTAGAAATATGTTCAGGCACAATAACGACCTTCTCCAAATGACTAGTATCAATAGACTTGTTTCGGGAAGTCTCAACCTGTTGTATTTATGTTCCACTTACTGGATTCATAGGTTGTTTCCCCTTATCTGATTGTTTTACTAAGTTCTTTGATTATGGAGTCACCATTGAAGAAGGTACTGACTCTTTCTATTTTTCTTCATCATTCTACTTCCTTGATCTCTTTCTTGATCTTAAATCATATTTCTTATGCAACTCTGCTTGCATAAAGTCTGTAAATTGCCTACAATAATCATCCATCTCTTCTTGGTCAAAGGACACCTCAGCTTCGGTGTATTCTTCTTCACATTCTTCCTATTCTTCATATTATTTCATGTACATGGCAGATATCTGATCTTCGACTTCCTTTGATCATCTTCATTAGAATCTGAAGGTGTTTCTTCTATATACAGTGGTGCCTAAACTTGGTCTTGATCTTTTCTCTCCCTCTGTAAGATTTGTAGGGGTTGCTTTCTAAATTGAGGATTGAAAACTCCTCTGTTTTGTTGTGCAAACCTTTGGGAGTATTTATTCTCTAACTCCATATTTAATAACTTATTCGAAAAATTATTTATAACCTTTGTCATTTCATCAATACCCTGATCTTGTGGTGATTCTTCTTTGGCCTTGCCTTTCTCTTGAACTAACTACTTTTCTTGTGTTTTCCTAGCAATAGTCATGTTTGCATCAATTTCCAAAGCATTAGTTTGGATTTTTTCAAGTGTAGGAGATCTCCTTTCTCTTAAAGTGAAACTAAAATTTGACTCAAAAGCTCCAACAAAAACTACCCTTGCTCCAACAGGAGGGGGTTTCATTTCTATGGGTAAACTATTATACAATTTGTTGAATCTTTTAATAAAATCAGTTATGTTTTCATTAGAATTTTTCTTGATTGCATTAAACTCTGTCAGTGAGTAACCATGATCTCTTTTTCACCCCATATTTGGGTAAATTGTGTTTCTAATTCCTCCTAATTTTAAATGAGGCATTTGGTAAACCTTTAAACCATTTTCTTGCCTCTCCATTCAGAGACTGTACAAAAATTCTCATCACTACATCCAGATGTTCTACATTTAGATTCTCAGCGAAAGTGAAAAACAATGGAAAGTGTTGTTTTGCAGTCACTTCATCTTCACCAGTAAAATGAGGAAGCAACTTGAGGTATTATTGGGGCATGGAATTCATAGGTTGTGGAAGATTTAATGGTGCATACCTATTCATTAAGAAAGCAAGGGCCACCATGTTTACACCTTGGTCAATCGCGCCTTGAGTAGGTGGGGTTAGTGAACCAATTGTGAATTTTAATGAAGGGGGTGAAATTACTGATATGGGAAGGGGTTTATGAACGAAGACAGAAGAACCAGCAGATGTATTTGGTTGATCTTGCATGAAGTTAAATGAAACAAGCTCAAAGGATTGTTCTTCTAACCTTGGTTCTTGAAAATGGACAAGTGATGAAAGGATTCTTGTTCCTAGAAACTGAGTTTCCAAGAAATATCCTTAGATGAAGGATTATGTGAACTGATTCCAGGTGCAGGCAGCGTAAGATCATGTGTGAAAGGAGTTTTTGGTTTCCAAGCCTTTTTAGAAACCAATTTTTTGGGATATAACAGAATAGGAACTTTCTGTTGGGAGGTATTTGACCTTGTATGAGCTCTTTTATATGCCAGAATTATGGAATAAAAACACAGCCTGATATTTCCTCCTCTCTGAACAACCAAAGGAAATATAACAAGAACCTAGGGAATGAACTTTGCTTCTTTGTCCCTGGAAATGATGCCAAAAAATGTTGTATCTTAAGAAACAATCCCTTGGTTGTGGTAAGGAATCAATTCTCAAGACATTTATATATATATATGTCAGAAAATATGATATCAAATAGTCTTCGCTTAACCACCTTCAGAAATTAATTATTAAAACCCTTAAGAATTTGATGTAATAAATTCTTCACAATGCCATTATCTACTGATATTAATTGGAGTGATAAGAAGAACATGAAGGAAGCTCAAACTGATATGCTAATAAACAGGATCTATAACTTTAAACTTCAGAAGATTTTATGAAAGTGGAAAAGTTAAAATGAAGGAGCACCCATTAAGGATATTTATCTCTTATTCACATATGTAAAAAAAGACCTGCAACTACATTACTTCATTTTATTCATAGAAGGAAAAAGAGATAATGGAAACTGGAAAACATATCAACAAAAATAGATGCAAGAATCTTGATCTTCATTCATTAATCATCAGAAAATTGAATACAAAATTTACAGTAGTCCAAAGGTCCATAACTCAGAACATTTTTCTTTCCTCTCTTCCTCTTTAAATATAATGTAAAGTAGTTTGTAACTACTGAAACTACTCTTAACTTCTCAAACTACTTGAAACTGTTTAAAATACCTATCACATCTTATCACAATATCTCATTACAATTGAACTCTCTTAAAAAATATAAATAAAACTAAAACTTTAATCTATTTGTTGAATATGAATTGGCTTTACTTCTGCTACATTCTCCTGATTTGCTGACTTGTCTTTCTTAGAAGATGAGGGATCATTAGGTAGAATAGCCATCCATGCTCTTCATTTCTTCCATACTTCAATATTTGTCTTATGATAAATGACTAGCTCGTGGTATTCTAGCCTAAAGGCAGTGATCCTGTTGAATGTTGGTCGCTCTATAAATAAAGTCTTTACCATCCATAATAACTAAAAATACCTCTGAATAAAGTTAATAACTGTTGTTCCTTTTAGGATCCGAGTCTTCTCATGAGTTTTATCCACCTTACTTTTTTCCAATACCAATAATGGTTCATAGTAATTTCATGATAAAAGACTGCCTTTAAGGTCCCAGCATGATGGCAATCCTGCCATGGCTCTTTTGTCATACAGATTATTAAATCTGTTCACTGCTTCTTTAATCTCTGTCAACTTATTTTCAGTGGTCTTCCTACAAGTATTTTAACGATCAAATTGTTAATATCTACAACACATAGGACCGTATATTTAATATCATTTTACTCTAACTTCTAACCAGTCTTTGAATCAATGAAATCAATAAATTGCTTTGCCCATATGGCTTTGTTAATAGTCTTCTACTTATCTGCCATAACTTGCTCCTCAAAATATCTGACAATTCTTTTCTCTTCTATTACAATAGTCAAAGATCCTCAGGTTGCTTTCATATCTCGAATGATTTCATTCCAGATGATATATTTAGCCTATATCAAATTTATATTTCCCTTCAATTTCTCCTTTGGACTCTTGATTTTAGAATTAGTTGTTTTACAATCTGTCCTATACTTCTCAATTTCTCCATCCTTGGCCTGCATTATTTTTGTTATTATTTCCATATCATTCTATGCATTTTTTAGATCTTTCTCTGCCATTTTTAGTTCAGTGTTTAATTGAGATAACTATGCTACTGGATCATCATTTCCAGATGGAAAATGATCGTACAGGAATGGGAATCAATCTGGTTTTGGAGTTTCAGTACAGTTTCTTTCCACTTAGAAATCTCTTCTTCTTTTTGTAAGAGCTGCTGAGGAAGACTTTCCTTTTCACTTTCCACTTCTGCCACCTATGCTGCCATCGAATTCTCCCCTGTAGGTAATTTCAACTTTTTCTTCAATACAGAAATCTTTGATTCTACACTTTGTAGTAAATTCTGCACATCAAACCTATCATTTGGATCTACTCCAATCTTCACAATTATCTTCTTTAGTTCTTCATTTTGGGTTGTTAAACCCCTGGAGTTGGATTTCTCCAATTTAAGTTGCTTGATCACCTTCCCTAGCATATTATCTACCTTAACAGCCATTGCATTAGTCTTGGTCAGATCATTCACTATTAATTAACCTGTTTTCGTGTGTAAATTGACTTTATCAAGAAAAGGAATATTTCTCACATCAACAGTTAAATTTACAATATTAAAATTACTTGATGACTCTATAGTAATATTAGAAGGGTGAGAAAGAGAAATTTTAAACTGATATTTTTCTAGATCCATGGTAGTCAGTAATCTTTTCTGGTCCGGAGTTACTTGATATTTGGCCTATGCCTCCATGATAACCTTCATATTTTTATTCCTTTTATAAATTTTAGAAAATACATGTTTAATCAAAGGTATTTTCTCCTGAGCATCTCCATGTCTTCTTGGTGAGGCTGGAACATTCTGTTCATCTCCTAGTTGAAGCAAGAAACCAGGTTAAGCACCTGCTATGTCTTCATTGAATTTTGTTCTCTTTTCGGCTCTCTGCTCTTCATATTTTTAATATACAACCACCTCTTTACTCTTCTTACTTGATTTTTCAGATATGATAGGAGTCTGTATGGTATAACTAGTAGAACCTGCAAAAATCTTATTAGCTAACTTCTCTATGTCAGGTCTACTATCATGAACAAATGTTGAGTAACCATTTTCAACTCTCCTATTTGAAATTACTTTATGAGGATAATAAGCCCATTTATCTTCTAACAAGAAGTGCATACCATCTAACATGTTATTAATCTCATCAGCCGCGTGTCTCATGTTGACTATAAACGGACCCACAGACATAGGTAATTTAAACATGTGACCCTTTTTCATTGGGACAAAATGTATTTGGTCAACATTTAAACTCGGCCTAATGAATTCTAAGGCAAATAATATCATAGGAACAAATGTGGGAAGCCTATATGGTTCTATCCTAGCTCCATAAAATTTGATCTCTAAGTAATCTTCATATACATACCAATCTCCAAATTTACAATTTGTACCCAACTGAAGAAATTCTTGAGCCTTTGGCATGAAACATGGGGGAGAAACCTCATTCAAAACATTATAGGCAATAGACATGAAATTATTTGCAAAATAAAACGACCCCTCTTCATTTTTTTCCTCTCTTACTACATCAGTCCAAAACACTACTGAATGCCTCTTTTTATTTATATCCATGATGTTCAACCCCAAATGAAAGAATTCTTCCACATTTTGATATAAAAAAGTTAAATGATAAGAGAATGGAACCTAAATGACCTAGTGAGTGATAAACTCATGATTTGAGTATTGACAACCTCCTACCAGTAAAAAGGGATGTCAAGCACTACTCTCGGCTTCATCATTAATGGAAATAGTCCCAGTACCGATTTATCAATTAAGTTGTCTTCCTCCTTTCCCAGTATCTTTAGTATACACCCCAGCACTGGCCAAACTTCTACATCAAAAAATTCTATGGAGAATTCTTTACTATCTGGTGCAAACTGCTTCGTGTCTATCCTTAGGAAGAAGGCGAATTGGGTGAATTCTTGTCCTGCAAGATTATCATAATATGCTGCCAATGATTTTTCAGTGAATTGAACATAAGATTTAGACTCTGGGTAACATAAGGCTTAACGAATTAACTGGGCCAAGACCTGTACAACACTCTTTCTTAGGAAATTCATTACAAAACATTTACCAGGATACATAACAGATACCAACTAGTACATAGACTCAAGAAAAATATGATTCCTAGGGATACATGCAGACAGTACGCCTGACTTAGCCATGGCAGAGAAAATAGGACATGATTTTTCATTCAAACAGACCTGCTTATAGAATGGGAGGTGTTCTAGAGAGAAAATGGTATCTTGAATATCCCTCTCAATGTCCATGAGAGGAATATGACTGGATGAGCCGGAGAGGGATGGACGTTTTGCCATGATACAGCTCAGGGTGGCGAACAACAATGGAAAACACTGGTGCAATTAGGGTTGACAAATACAAAGGAATAACATTTAACTTTTGAAAAGAAAAACATGTTTAAATAGATGGCACGGGGTCTTGAAATTAGATGTTGATTTGACGCACAAGAGACCATTAAACGATACTGTGACGTGGTTGAAAATTGTCACCAACCAGCAACTTACGTCACTATGGGAGGCCTCTAGGTTACGGAGCGCTTATCAGGGCCTTGCCCCCATAGTGAATCCAGACCGTCGATCAAGTTTGGCTGGTCAGTCAACGGGGTTAGCTGCGGAGGCACCCTCCCCATTAACCCATGCATTGAATGTGCCCGCGGGTTGCCGTCTTTATCCTCTGACAAGAAAATCCTCGGATCCCACTCAATTACTTGCTTGATCATTAACATAAGCATTAGGACCCACCTTCATGTATCCTTCAAACTGTTGAACTTTAAATTTACAAAAACATTACAACTTCAGTTAAAGTATGAAGAAGCTCTACTTTAATACATATTTTATATATTTTTCCATTTTTTTGTTTTTTCCAAAAATTAAAATAAAGGATATTGCAAATGAGCCACAATAGTGGCAACTCTCTTTTGCCTCTCCTTTCTATCATCCCTCTTAGGTCTCAGCTCAGGGTGCAGTCTCCAACAGTTCTCTTCATCGTGTCCCTATTTCTCACAATGTGTACAAGAGGTCTTTGCTCCTCTTCTCTTCATTTTTGTGGATATTTTTGGGTGGTCATTTTGTTCATGCGTCCCCCTACTTTCACGATGCATGGCCTTCACACTAGCCTCATTGATAGTAGCAGGCTCAAACAATAATAATTAATTCCTTATGTAACTATGTAAAGAACCAATATACTTAGTTACAATCTCTAGTGAATCTAATGAAATGTTTAAGTTCAATGCTTGTTTTCTAAATTTTTCAGTGAAGTGTTGCACATTTTGGCCTTTGCCTTACTTTAGGTGTTGCCATTCCATTAATGACTTTTTCTTATATCCCAATTGTTAAAACTGATTTTTCAATGCAGAAATAAAATTTAACCGTGAGGAGAGAAGGTTACCTATATTTTTATTGCCTTGCAATTTTCTCTCCCCCCAAACGAGAGAGGTCCCACCCAGTCGAAAGGATGCCAACTGGATCTTTGCCTTCTCTTTCTTGATATGTTGAATCCGACAGCAGACCTCAATCTGTCTAATCCAATTGTTGAGATTTTCCACATTACATTCTCTATTATACATAGGCAAGTCAAACTTTACATCTAGTTTAAGGAAATGTTTCTTAGACGTATGCCTATGACATCTGCAAGAATGATGAGAAGAAGAAGAGGAAATATCACTATAATATGGAGACGCAGGGGGATCTTATCCACCATCTCCATGATTTACTGATCTGTGATCATCTGCATCTTTCTTCTTGGGCTTGACGATCTTCTCATACTCTGCAAACAATTTGTCTACTTTCTCTACCATGTTTTAGAATTCTTTATGGTAATTCCACTATTCTTCCCAATGAGCTTCATCATCTGCCATGTTTCTTCTTCGTGGTGCATGTCCTGCTTCGAAATCAAAGGACTTAATATTTTCTTCACCTCTTTGAAGCTTGTTTCTGGTTATCATGTATTCATGCAATTCACATCAACGAAGACTTGCTCTGATACCACTTGATCCAATATCTTTTTCTTATATATGTATTAAAAATTTTCATATCATATAGCACTTAAAACCATGAAAAATAAACACATAAAACGAAGAGAAAAGAGAACATAGCATGCATGATATCAAGACACCAAAAATTTAATTACGGAGTTCGTCCAATGTGGAGTATATCTCTAGTCCCTGCTCAACCATGGGAAGGACTTTATTAATTAAGTGGCATAAAAAGAAAATCAATACAAACAAATTTACATGAACACCCTTATACCTCCAAGCTAGAAGATGGCCAAAAAATGGAGAGCCCAGCTGCAAACACGAACATCACCATCGAATTCCTATCGCCAAGAGGTGTAAAATCGACATAAAATTTGTACAAAACTAACACTAGCAACTTTTTTACCTCAGCAAATCTTTCTAATCCCCCCAAGATTCCCTAGGTGAATTTCCACCCTCTCCTTAGCTCGTGGTTCCACCTTGTTGCACGATTCCACTCTGTTGCTCTCTCTCGTCACTCTACAGAAACAAGGTTTAAGTACATGTTGGTGGGGAAAGCTATCAAATCTCTCAACATTTGGTGTAATGGTGGGCATGTTCTTTTTTGGGCTTGTGGTCATTTAGGTGTGGGGTTCAAAACCTATCTTCACCTTTTTTTGCAATGTGTTGGTTAATATACATAAAAACCATGCCAATTTCAACTATACGTACCATGCCAATTTCAACTGTAATTTAAATTTTGTTTTATATGGTTAATGGTGGAGTGTCATGTGTCAGTGGTTGATGGGATGCCATGTGGGTACCACTTTCTGACTGGGATTTGAGTGACTTCGTTAGAGTTAGAATCATGGCGATGAACACTTCAACATAATATTGAGTTTTCCACATACTAACCACTTTGATTTTGGATTGGCACACTGTTGCCTCGTGCGATGGTCAAAATTCAAACAGGTGCCCACCATTATAGCCATAAATATATTAGTCTTGCACTGCAAGGTTTGGTGTGCGGTTGAGTAAATAAGTGAAAGAATAAGGTGCATATAATGAGTATTGAAAACGATTGTTCTTTACACGCAATGATTGTGCCATTCCCTACTCCAAGTCACTAGAAATTGTTGAATTTCTTAAATTAAACTACTGCGGAACCGAAGGATAGAGGAAGCAGTCGCTCATAAATTTTCTTCAAAATGTGCACACAACCTCAGCAATTAAATTATGCATTTAATAAAATTTCCTGCAAGTTTATTTTGTTGGATAAGGCCATAGCATGTATGGTATGGTGAAGTTGTGGATTGACCACGAAACCTGCAATTTTTTAAAAGCTCTCCATACTACCTCTTCAATACCTCACCAACCAACAGATTTTACCGCTAGTCTTGAATTTTTTTTTTTAATTTGCCAAGTCAACCGGAGACACGTGGACCAATCACGTTTTATCACACAGAAATTACCAATGACGTCACGGAGCCAAAGTGGAACGCAATTTTTTATAGAACCCAGCTTATATCTTGTTTGATGTCCACGGGCCCCAGCAATCAGCCAATCACAGGCCCATCGTGCAGAAATGGAACCTGCTGACGTAGGGGAAATTTGTTACGCGATAAATTTATCCATTGGAGTTTAATATCCAGTTTGAAATCTATGATAAAAGTTTTTTTTTTTTTAAACTTTGGGTTAAATTTTTTTGGAACCTGCTGACGTAGGGGAAATTTGTTACGCAATAAATTTATCCATTGGAGTTTAATTCCCAGTTTGAAATCTATGATAAAAGTTTTTTTTTTTTTTTAAACTTTGGGTTAAAGTTTTTGTGTTTTATTAAAAGGAAAGGCTGCACGTATTGTTAAAGTTTTTTTTTGGCGAATATGCATATGTTGTAAAACATATATATTATAAACATTTTGCAAATGTTTATAATATGTATATAAAAGGTTAAGTTTTATTACCATGCTACATATATAAAAGGCCCAAAAATGAAAGCTAAGGGTAATTTTTTTTTCTGTGTAATTTTTTTTTAAACAACAAAACACAGCGTGTATTTTTTTATATATATAGTGTGTGTGAAAATAGAGGGTAACCCTACACAAGAAAATATAGAGAGCGTGTGAAACTCTGTATTTAAAAAAAAAACAAAGTGCAGATTTTGTAAAGCACTGTATGTGCATTTTTGAAGAAGAAAGAGAAGAAATTTTTGCACTATGTGAGCAACAGTTGGAATTTTGTAAATGCCAGAGCAATAGTTATGTGGTATCACTGTAATATATTTTTAAGTTTTAATGAAATAGTTGTTTGTGTGCAATCTCTGTCCAACAAATTTTTAATTGAATCTTTGTGTTGAAGTTGGGGAATTTTTATTCCTCTGTGTGTTCTGAAATACTCAGAAATTCCAACATGGTATCAAAGCTAGTACAGGCTCTTTGAAGGATAGTCAAAGAAGCTGAAGGAATGATTTTGTTGCAGCAATTCTCGAGCAGAGTGAAGGCTCAACAAAATTCCAAGGTATTTCTCAGAAACATAATTTTGTCTTGTTGTAAAAAGTGCAGTCCAAAGAAGTCTTTTTGAAGATAGAGTTTGTCTCAAGCAGAGAGACAATTTGTTTAAAAAAAAAACACAGTCAAGTTTAAAGCTTAGTTCAGTGTGCTAGCCATTGTTGGAGCCAGCACAAGCATGAGTATTGGAAATACTCAGCTCTCACAGTTCAATGGGAAGAACTATGATTATTGGGAAATCGCCATGAGAGACCTGTTTGCCTCTCAAGACTTATGGGAGCTTGTTGAATATGGTTTTGAATAACCAACAGATGAAAATGCATTTAATGCCTTGACATAGGTAGAGAAGGATTTGTTGAAGCGCAATAGGAAGGACTCAAAAGCCATCTTCTATCTCTATCAAGAAATGCATGAAAGTGTGTTTCCAAGGATAGCAGCAGCTAAGAGGTCCAAAGATGCATGGGATACCCTCCAGATTTCCTATCAAGGTATGGAGAGGGTGAAGACAACAAAGCTACAATTGTTGAGGAGAGATTTTAAAACTTTCTGTATGAAATATTCTGATAACATAGACTCATTCTTCACACATGTGATTGGGTTGGTTACCCAGATAAGGTATCATGGAGAGACACTTGAAGAAAGAAGGATAGTGGAGAAAGTATTGAGGAGCTTACCCTCAAAGTTTGATGTGATCGTCACAACCCTTGAAGACAAAAAAGATCTCTCAAATTTTTCAGTTGATGAACTTCATGCATCACTGATGACACATGAACAAATGTTGGGTAGAAATGCACACTCATCTTTGGAGCATGCCTTCAAGACCCAAATGTCCTTTGGAAGAAGAAGAGGTCAAGGCAGAGGAAGCTACAGAGGAAAAATAAGAGGCAGAAGCCAAAATAGAGGAGGAAGAAATAACCCTGCAAGTGGAAGGGGCAACAATCAAAATCAGAATCCAAGGCATATAGATTGTATAACCCATCCACCAAGAAATTTATTATAAGCAGAGATGTTTAGTTCATTGAGGAAGAAGCTTGGGATGGAAGTATTGAGAAAATAGCCAATGTGAAGAGTTGTTTGTCTCATGATGATAATGAGAATGAGATGGCTGAAATACATCTGTCATTAGCAACACCACCTCCACCAACACAAGGATAGCAAGGGATACCACAAGCATGAATGAGGACACCCTTGAGAAATAATGATAGTGCTTCTTCAAGCACACCACAAGGAGCAGATTTGAGTGCTTCTTCAAGCACAAGTACACCAAATGAAAGAGGAACCAGAGTCAGAAATTTGAATGATATTTATGAGAAAGAGGCAGCAAATGAAGGTATGAACTCTTTATTTGTATTACATTATCATGTAGATGATCCTATTCATTTTGAAGAAACTATAAAATATAAAAAATGGATAGATGTTATGAATGAAGAAATGAATGCCATAGATAAAAATAAAATATGGGAATTGGTTGATCTCCTAAAAGACAAGGAAGTAACTGGAGTTAAGTGGGTTTATAAAACCAAAAGCAGTGATGAAGGTAAGATTGAAAGGCATAAGGCCAGACTTGTTGTCAAAGGCTATAAGCAGCAACATGGAAGAGATTATGAAGAAAATTTTGCACCGATTGCAAGAATGGAAACAGTGAGAGCAGTGTTGTCCATATCAGTACAACACAAATGGAAGGTTTACCAAATGGATGTAAAATCAGCATTCCTAAATAGAGTATTGATGGAAGAGGTTTATGTTTAACAACCTCTGTGATATGAGAAAGAAGGCTAAGAGCACAAAATTTGCAGATTGAAAAAAGCTTTTTATGGGCTGAAACAAACACCAAGAGCATGGTATAGTAGGATAGATTCCTATCTACTAAAAATTGGATTTGAAAAATGTGAAGGAGAACCCACATTATACATGAAGGAGAAAGATGGTAAGATGCGGATTGTTGTTTTATATGTTGATGATGTGATATTTACAGGTAATAATGATTACCTCATTGAGAATTTTAAATCAATCATGAAGGATGAATTTGAGATGATTGATATGTGATTGCTGAAATACTTCTTAGGAATAGAAGTAGAGAAAAATGAAAATACAATTTTTATTTCTCAAGATAAATATGTGAATGAAGTTTTGGAAATATTTGACATGCAAGATTGCAAGGCAGCAATTACTCCTACAATGATGGAATTGAAACTCGACAAGGAGGACAGTAGCAAGGATTTTGATCCTAGTTTGTACAAGAGCATAGTTTCCAGCCTTATGTATTTGACTACAACTAGGCCGGATATTATGTATGTTATGAGCTTAACTTCCATATTTATGAAAAGGCCAAAGGAGGCACATTGGCAAGTAGCAAAAATAATTTTTAGGTATGTGAAAGGAACTAAAAGGTATGGAATTTTATATAGCACTTTAGAAAATTCTGAATTGATTGGTTATACTAATAGTTATTGGGCTGGAAGTATAGATGACCGAAAAAGTACATCTGGTTATGTTTTTCATATGGGTTCAGGAGTCATTTCATGGGCTTCTAAGAAACAACCAATTGTGGCTTTATCTACAGCAAAAGAAAAGTATATGGCAACTATAGTAGCAGCATGTCAAGCAGTTTGGATGAGGAGAATGTTGAGAAGTTTATATCAAGAACAGGTAAAAGGCACAGTAATATATTGTGATAATAGCTCTACTATAGCATTGTCAAAGAACTCAATGTTTCACAAAAGAACGAAACACATTGATGCCAAGTATCACTACATCAGGGAGCTAGTGAACAATGGTGAAATTATTTTGAAACATTGCAGAAGGAGCAGTTTGCAGACATTTTGACAAAACCATTGGGGCGGAAAAGTTTTAATTATTTAAGGAAATGTTTGGGTATGAAAGAAAACCCAGCAGTTGAATTTAAGGGGGAGTGTTGAATTTTTTAAATTCAACTACTACAGAGCCGAAGGACAGAGGAAGCAGCCGCTCCTAAATTTTCTTCAAAACGTGCATACAACCTCAGCAATTAAATTCTGCATTTAATAAAATTTCCTACAATTTTATTTTCTTGGATAAGGTCGTAGCCTGTATGGTATGGTGAAGCCGTGGATTGACCACGGAACCTGCAATTTTTTAAAAGCTCTCCATACCGCCTTTTTAATACCTCACCAACCAACAGATTTTACCGCCAGTCTTGAAATTTTTTTTAATTTTCCAAGTCAACTGGAGATACATGGACCAATCACGTTTTATCACATAGAAATTATCAATGACGTCACGAAGCCAAAGTGGAACGCAATTTTTTTATAGAACCCAGCTTATATTTTGTTTGATGTCCGCGGGCCCCAGCAATCAACCAATCATAGACCGATCACGCAGAAATGAAACCTGCTGACGTAGGGGAAATTTGTTACGCAATAAATTTATCCTTTGAAATTTAATGCCCACTTTGAAATTCGTAATAAAAGGTTTTTTTGTTTTAACTTTAGATTAAAGGTTTTGTGTTTAATTAAAAGGAAAAGCTGCACTACACTTATTGTTAAAGTTTTTTTTTTTGAAATATACATATATCGTAAAACATATATATTATAAACATTTTGCAAATGTTTATAATATGTATATAAAAGGTTAAGTTTTAATTTTACCATGCTATATATATAAAAGGCCCAAAAACGAAATGTATGGGTAGTTTTTTTTTTGTGTAAAATTTTTTTAAAACAAAAAAAACATAGAGTGTAATTTTTTATATATATAGTGTGTGTGAAAACAAAGAGTAATCTGCACGAGAAAAATATAAAGAGTGTGTGAAACTC
This sequence comes from Pinus albicaulis, assembly GCA_034641835.2. NCBI lineage: Eukaryota > Viridiplantae > Streptophyta > Pinopsida > Pinales > Pinaceae > Pinus > Pinus albicaulis. The sequence continues at coordinate 1,503,577,578 of CM076581.1, read as the reverse complement.
TGTATCTAAAAAAAACAGAGTGCAGATTTTGTAAAATACTGTATGTGCATTTTGGAAGAAGATGGAGAATAAATTTTTGCACTTTGTGAGCATCCGTTGGAATTTTGTAAATGCCAGAACAGCATTTTTAAGTTTTAATGAAATAATTGTTTGTGTATAATCTCTGTCCAACAAATTTTTAATTGAATCTCTGTATTGCAATTGGAGAATTTGTATTTCTCTCCGTGTTCTAAAATACTCAAAAATTCCAACAAAAATTCAGAAGAACTAGTCGCTGTGGAAACACTACGACCTTATATAAAATTAAATTAAAATTTATCCAAACACATTTTACTAATGGGCTTTCTATATTTCGAAATGCAAACACATACCCACCATTATCGCCATAAATATAGTAGACTCACACTGCAAGGTTTGGTGTGCAGTTGAGTAAAGAAACGAAAGAATAAGTATTGAAAACGATTGTGCTTTGCAAGCAGTGATTGTGCCATCTCCTGCGGAGCATTGAAATTATCCAAGTTCTTATTATTAGTGGGCACAGAAAAGTAAAATGCAGGGTTTCTAAGAAAACGTATGTTGCATGGTTTTTTATAATATTTCTACGCTTCATTATCGTAATAGGGGATATGACTGCAAGGTTTGGGGTGCAGTTGAGTAAAGAAGAAAAAGAATAAGGTGCATATAATGAGTATTGAAAACAATTGTGCTTTGCAAGCAGTGATTGTGCCAGCTCCTGCGGGGCATTGAAATTATTCAGTGCTTATTATTAGTGGGCACAGAAAAATAAAATGCAGGGTTTATGAGAAAATGTATTTTGCATGGTTTTTTATAACATCTCTATGCTTCATTTGATTAGATCGGAATAGTAGATATGACAACATCATAGTGTGTGTTGCAATAATTATTGAACAATACAATAAAGTTCGACGACTTGGTATATTGTGGCGACCAGTGTTTGCGCTGATGGTAATTTGATGGAATTTATTTTAAAAATTTTATTATAAGTTCATTTAAATATTAAAAATAAAATGGTGTACAGTTTGAATAGGGGTTGTCTAGGGAGGCTGAGAAATTGTTTGGACAATCAAAAGTGATTGGAATCCAAGCAATTTTTTTAAGAAATCTTGTAATAGCAGTGTTTAAATTATGTTTTTATGGTGGAAATGGATTCAGCACCATTAAAACCTCAGGAATTTGATAGCTATAACCACCATTTATAAAAATCTCTACCATATTTTATTAAAATGTTGCTGGAATTTCCCTGATTTTCAAGAAAAAAAATGCAAATTGATTAAACTATGTGTAATGGTTAACACCATGGATTTTATAGGAGGAGGTTATTCCAAATTCAAATCAATAATAAAATAGAATATATATAGCAATACATTTAAAATAAAGTCTTTAGACCCTAAAGAAATCTAATAGATTAATTTGATATTTAAATTAGTTATAACTTTAAAATTCTTTTATTATTATTATTCTTAAATATATATAAGCAATAAAAAACTAATATATATATATAAACAAATGAGATATTTATAATATAAAATATAGATTTAAAAAATTATATATATTCTAAAATAATAAAAAAACATTTTTTTAATATTAAAATATAAAAAACAATATTATTAAAATATTTATAATTTTGCATATTTTTTAATATTAACATATAGAAAAAGAAAATTATTAAAATATTTATAATTTAGCATAGTTAATCTTAATTCTTTATTTTTTATTTAATATATTTTTACTAATTTCCTTATTTTTTCATAAAAAATATTTTTTTTAAAAAAATTTAATGTAATAAGATGTATATAATATTATATAGTTTTTTATTTTCATGATTTTAAATTTTTTTCATTTAATTATTTTTATTGGTTTCTTTCTTTTTTATAATTATCAATATCTTTTTTATTCTGAAGGAAAAGGAATCTAAGTGCTATTCTTTAAAATGTTGTTTCTATGATGAAAGAGAAGAGAAAGAAGTGATCTAAGATCGCTATAAATGGGTTGGCTTAATAAGTCAAGCTTGGAAGTGTGGCAGATGTTAGGGAATTGAGAGTGGATGGAACAGTCTAAAAGGAAGTGATTTTCATCTTCCACCTTAGTATTGCAAATATGGTAGATTTTATCATTCCACAAAGTCTTAGGAATATACCACCACCCGATCTCACTTCGAAGCTCATGAGAATTAGTTCTTATCCTAGCGATGTTCATTTTTTCTTAGTTTTGGTCAACACGAAGAGATAATTATGGTTATCAAGGGTGGGTTTGGTCACCTCCTTATAGTATTTTAGCTTCATTTTACCCTCCAGCTCCTTATCCTCCTACAACTTATCCTGACGCCTGGAGGTAATAATATCTTTGACGTTGTCTTTGCCTCCCATACTGATCTACTCCTTAATTCCCAAATGGTTGAGCCAAGACTAGGCCTCCTTATGCCACCTGCACTTGAGGCGAAGGTGGGAGTTTTGACTAAATTTAGAAGCAATTTTTGGGAGCTTGTTGGATTCCATGCTATAGAGCTTCTTCTTATACATCAAATATCTAAACATAGTCATACTTTCAATGGTGGACATACTAGTTTCAATTAAGAGGATAAGATAAGGAGTATTTCCATTGATCTTTAGGTTGTATGTTATCAATTTCTTTTAAATCATCTCAATATTCCTCCATGACTCTCTAGATATACTGCAACCCCAAACTAAGTTCACATTTGTATAGGACAACAGGGGTAACATGAGTCTCAAAGAGGAACATATTTTTACTCCAAATGCAATGATCGACCAACTTACAATTGTTTTCAAGCTGATAGTAAGCTTTCCATCCTCTAATAATCCTTTTCTTGATGTCATAATTCCAATTGAGTTTATGAGGAAATTCAATACCCAAATATTTATAAGAAGAAACCTGCTCCAAGCACAAGTTATTATAAATGAAACTACCATGGGTGATCTTTTTGGATTTAATGATCATGACTTTAGTTTTGTCGGTATTAATTGTTATGCCCATCTTGGAGCAGCAGACGTGAAGAGTATTAATATGCTTGTCTAGGTCATCATGGCTTTTTGAAAGAAGAATGATATCATCAGCATAAAGGAGAAGAGTAATGATTACACCAGCAGCAAGCTCAGTTCCCTTGCATCTCGCAATTTCCATACATTCCTCTAGCTTATCGATGTAGATGCCAAAAAGGGTAGGGGATACGAGACAACCTTGATTAACTCTGATATTTCATTTAATGTCTTTAGACCACCCTTCATTGGTATTAAGCTTGCTAGTGATAGTCTCATCAAGAAAATCACAACAACCCTTAGTTTAGGAGGAACCATGATCTCTTCAAGTCTTTCCTAAAGCTTGTCTCAAGGAACAATGTCGAAAGATTTTCTAATTTCCACAAAACAATAGAAGAGATAGGATTTACGATTGCAACATTCCTATACAATGATTCTGAGAGTGAAAATATGGTCGATAGTCGAGTGATGTCTCCTAAAACCAGCTTGTCCTTTAGCTCTTTTTCCCTGGATTTTCGGCCAAAGAGTAAGCTTCTTTTCCAAAATAAGCCCATAAATCTTGGACAGGATATGGCTAATCATAATGGTCTTGTAATTAGAAGGAACACTTTTGTCCCCAATTTTAAATATAGGCATAATAATTCTTTGCTTCCAAAGCTGAGGCAAGCCATGCTTTACAGCCAAATTGAGAATCTTGTGGAGATGATGAATGCCAATAGATCTTCCCATTTTAAGGATATCAACTTGGTATCCTTCAATATCTTTAGATTTCCCATTAGCGAGCTTATTAATCTCAGACTCAACGTCTTCCATAGAGAATACATCCTCCTTAATAGGAGTGTTTAATGTGGTGCCCATAGTGTCCGGAGAGTCATACAATTTCTTACTATAGCTGTCCCATTTTTTTAAGGGAATAAAATGATTATCTTTGGTTTTACAAGAAAGCACATTCAGCCAAAAAAATTTGGGAGCGACTTTAGAAAGGTGGAGAAGATGCTCTTTTATGTTATTTATATATGAGTCCCTTTTCTTCCTCTTGATGAGATGTGTTTATGTATTTATATTCTGTAGCTTAAGGATTTAATTAGGAGCGTCTTTGATCGTTTTCCTAGAAATTTTACAATATTTGTCATACCAAGGATTGGATGTTCTATTATTTTGCTTAAACAAAGTCTCATTAGAGAAATTTCTAATGGTATTGGAAAGGTTAGTAGTAAAATGGTAATAAAATTGATAAGTGTTTCTATTACAATTCATGGAGCCTAGATCCCTTAAGAATAGGTAGACCTTACTTTTATGAAAGTGAATGTGTCTTTTTCTTTCACTGGTCTCCTGTATGTGGGTGGTATGTTGTAATATTCCTAAAATTTATCTTTTAGCTAAATGGAATATTATAGATTATTTTGTCTCTAGGTAGTTGAATAAATGGGTAGGGAGGCCCATAAATATCCTTAGCAGCAATAAAAACACTTCAAGTGTGAAAGGAGACCCTCTAAGCAGCTAAATAAAGCACCTTTGAGTGTGAACAGGGGTTGGATCATGTTGAATAGATCAACTTTGACCAAATCAACAGCGCTGTTATGGAGGAGTGGACATTTAATCAGGAATAATGCATTTTTGGAGGGAGATTGATTGCATGGAGGTAGTGACCTAATTGCAAAGTGGGGCCAAGGATAAGGAAGCTCTTAGCTTATATAAGGAAGAGGATGGAAGCCAAATGGAATATGTTTTGGATTATTACTTTTTATGTGGTCTGTTTAGAATTCTTGCATTCTTCAGTTGTTTAGTTGAGATTGTTGTGTTGTTTAGCACCAGGTGTTCCCGAGCAGGAATCCCATCTCTTTCATTGAGAGGCCTCTTGGAGGAGCATTACACTTCATCTCCACACTTAGGCTTAAGGCCAAGCTACAAATTTCTTCATCAGTGTAGTTTCTATAGAATATTGTGCTGTGTTGCACGGTGCAGCAGTGGAGGATCATTTTGGGTGCCTTCAGAGCTAGTTTTGCGATGGAGGAAGGTTTCCATCCATTGGAAGGCCTGTAAATAATCCCCTTGAGCTTTATTGACACATTTAGTAGCAGGCTAAGGAGTATTCATCCCCTACAGTGCAGTTTCAGCCCAGATCTGCGTTATTTTAGGGAGGAGTTGTAGGAGTGTTTGTAGTGATTGTTTTGGGAGGTGATTTCTTCAGTGGAGGAGTCATTCATTCATTTGGAGGATCTATTGGAGAAGAGTTGTAGGTTTCTACATCAGCTTCAGCCATTTCTTCTCATTTCTGTTTTTGTAGCATATCCTCAGCCCTAGGGTTGCAGCGTACATTGGCACATTGTGTGCATTTTCTAGAAACCCTCTTGGGTTGTCTTGGAAAGTTGATCTAGTGCCCAGATATATATGTCTAGACTCTATTGGGGCCTATATCAATATTTTTATATCATTGTACCATCTCCAGTTGTATTTATGCTTAAGATGATTGTGTTATATTTTCTCTTCGGCATTTTGTATTGTAACAACAACTCATATTTGGGAGTGATTGCTTATGGGAGGCTAGTTTCCTCATTGTATATGATTTATGCCTCACTCTTTTGAATTGATTTGCTACTCTAATACATAATGTTATAACTCCATATTGGTCTCATGGTTTTATGTGTTAAATATTTGTTGTTTCTTTCATTTTATGAGCTATATTGTTGCTTTTCCCATTTGGGAATATTACATATGCATAACAATATTGAGGGATAAATACAGAGGTATGTGGTCAGATTCAATCTCGAATCTATTAAGTAGCTCAAAGTTTGTAATATGGTTGAGGACAAGGGTGTCAGAGATCACATAATCCATGACACTGCTACCTAGCCCATGGAAATATGTCATCTTCCCAAAGAGGGGCCACTTGTTAATACCATTACAAATGATTAGGTATTGTGAAATACAAAGCTTGAGGAGCTCGGTGTAGAATAGGTTCTCGATAATTTATTCATATTTTCTCTTGAATCTATTAGCTAAGTTACTATCTTCATCAAGCCACAAGGGATCGGGGTTAGAGTTGCTACTTAATGTAATGGCTTGGTTAGTATTCATTCTATCATTAAAGTCTCCAAGAAAAAGGATATTACCTTCATTCCTTACGTTGAATATGTCTTTTTCTAAGGTATTGAAAGGACAATTCTTATCCAAGTTTTTTTTCTTATAGGATGTAGAGTTCATAGGATAAAAATAGAAGATTGCAAGAAATATCCTATTAATGGTAGAATCAAATATTTTGATCCAAATGTGTTGATTGAAGGGATCGATTTTATGAAGTCAGATGAGAGAGGAAGAATTGTTCCTTATATAGCAGGCTATACCACCGAAACCCCTCCGAGAAGATTTCTTATTCCAAACATTAATATATTTATGTTCCTTATATATAATTTTCCTTAATTTCATATGTTTCTCATAATTTTATTTACACTTTCTTATATATTTTTAAAATATATTAAATTATACATTAACATATTTATGCATCTTAACATTATAAGAAGAAATTATAAATATAATAATTTTAATTTACTACTTTTTTTTCTCCAATTTTATATGTTTTTTAACTCTAATTGTGTTTCCTTAGATACTTTTCAATGAATACATTAAATTCTACAAACCAATACATTTTACATATCTTTAAATATTATAATAAATCATGAATGTAATGTTTTTAATTTCCCCAATAGTAATGATAAATTTCTAAGAACCTCCTTTCCAACATTATAATATGTTAATTTTGAAAATATTTTTCACATTTTTTATAATTAGGATAATTCAATCATATTTCCACTATACTTCTAAGCCTAATGCAACTACCCACTAGCCACCCTAATGGGTAAACCAAGTTTTGAACATGAGAGGGTTATATTAGTTGGAAAATGCCTTCTTGAGAAGTCAACCGTTTGGCCTAGCTAGATGAGCATATTTCACTATGTTGTTATTGAAGTCATTTCATTGTATAATGTGCATGATCTTAGTATTGAAATAAATGTGCCAAATTAATTGACTTTATATTCTTTCTTACTATGTCAATGTAGTGAATAATTTTACACTATATTATTACTGAAATGAATGAAATATATTATTTTGAATTATATCATTGTTGAAATCAATACAATTACATAATTTCTTTCACAAATATTTTATTAGCAACATATCTTATATCATTATTAAAATTTATAGACTATATTATAATAGAAATCAATATCTTGAAACAATTTTATTTATATTTATAAAATACAAATATATATGGAGTGGAAAACTTAGTTATAAGTCCTTACCCACATATTGGAAGGATTATTCTTTCACGCAACCATTGGAATTTTATTTAGGAGAACATAAGCATGTGAGTATTTAATGTAGGACTCCCTTATTTTTGGGAATGAATTTGTTAATTGTGTTTTTGTTAAAAAGGTAGAACGAATCAACTTGGACTTTGAAGAGGTGAACATGGATGATTACAGAGTGGTGAAAGAGGAGGTGAAAGATATTGCGAGGAGTAAGAAACTCGCTAAAGAAATTAGTTAAGAAAAAAACTTTAAAGTTCAAAAAGTTTGCAGTGAGGTAAAAAAAATTATAAAGATTTTTTTTCAAACTTGTTACTATTTCATTAATTTATTAAGACATGATAAATAAAAAGTTAGATGAATCAATATTAAGAGGGATTGGATAAATCAATAATCAATATTAAGAAGGGTTAAATCAATATTGAACGTAATTTTAGTAATATTAAACTTTTTGAACCTTTTGATATATGAAACAATTGATCAAGAGATATAATATTAAAATCACAATTATCAAATCATAAGAGCACAAATATTCAAGGTGGAAATCACTAGGAGATAAAAACTACCTTATTGTTTTCTTCTATCTCTTTTATTATTATTCTTCAATATTTTTCATTTACATTAATTGCTAACACTCACTAGCCAGGAGAAACCACCCATCTACTTATATTTGTTGATCTCCAACAGCTAAGAGCAACCGCTCCTTCAAATAATTTAGCAAACCCCACTCACTTGAGGCCTCAACCTCTGCAAATAAAATCTTTGGAAATAGTCACCAGGATAATACTATTTTATATCTTCCTACATGAGTAGAAGCATACATCAAATAATTAGATCTCTTTGCCACACCTTTGGGATGTCTCAACAAATGTTACAACATGAAAATTTGGTTTCAACCCTTCCTTCACTCATAAGAATTCATTATCCTCATAAACAACTTATTAACACAAATGCATCAATACATAAATGATATAAAAGATATTATAGCCAATACACTTTCATCACCCCTATTTTCACAATGCAATCTACCGCTTTGTTTCACATTCTCGGAAGATTGGAATGAGACACCAAATTACAGTGGTCGCAGCCTTGACTCTATGCCACAAAACACTTAGAAATGTAGGTCATTTATAGGCAACTTCATATATGCACTGATCATTGCAATTCGACCTCAGCCACTGCAACCTTAGGTTATCTCAAGGTTCTGCACTCTTTGCAGTTGAAGCTTCACTCACACCTAGTATAAACAAAACCTTATTCTTTTTACATATGTGCACAGATCATGGTTCCTAGGGTTTAAGTCACACTCCTTTCGTATGCCCACTCTGTTTTTCAATACCTCGTGCTCTCAAAAATCAAACCCAACCATTAATAATTGACGAGGAGGCATGCAATAACTGATCAGGGAACTAGAGCAACAATCACCCATGTTCACACACTGTTGGTTTAGTCTTGTACATCAAGCACACATCACTCAGCTTGATCGAGTCGCATGCTATAGGTGTCTTTTTTTAATGATTAACCAACGCTCCAAGAAACAAATTCATTGCGTACACATAGATAGATACATTTATTGTGCATACTAAATCAAAATGGTCAAGTCAAACCAGATCAACATGGATTAAATCAATAATTTAACCACACATAGGCCACCTCTCTTGAACTGTATTGCTAACTCGATCAATCACTCACGAGTGCAAAATTCAATGCATAGACCACTATCCTTGGACCAGATCAACCATAACATTATGATTTAATTGATTACATAGATTAAATCAGGTGCATGACCAAATAAAGTTATAAATTTATTCAACTGCACTTTGCGTACCTAATCAAGGAAATTAAACGGGACCAATTCCAACTCTTCGAATCACACCAATGCCATGAGAAAAATCCATGGAATTAGCCCAAGGTATTTTCCCTTGCACCCAGGGCCTTGGATGCTGGTTATGAATCATCATGGGCTACAGACCGTTGCAGTACTTGAGCAATCAGATGTGAAGAAAAATTTTCAGTGGAGAAACAGCACTTATCTTCCAATTTTTCCAAAATCACAGATTCATCAACCCAGGTCTTAGATTCAACTTGTTTAGCTTCCTGTTGGTACTCGTCCTCCTATAGGTTCCCTTTCAAATGATGAAATGAGTAATTTTAGTGTGCTTCAAGTATGTATGCCACATTCTCAAGCTAGAGAATCAGGTCTCGTTCTCAAGTTTTAAAGAACGTTAAAGAAGCTTGAGTTGAAGCAGATCACAAGCGTGACTACTCTTACCTGTCGAGGAAGATGTACACAGCGTTGTCGCCTTTTGATGCAATCGATATAGACAGGTTGGATACTAACCTATTCAATGATGCAGTTGCAAAGAAGTTACATTTGTTTGATTGCATGCAGGCAATGGTTTCAGCCTTCCTGGATATGAACGTTAACGTAAAGGGAGACGAGCCAGATCTTCCCTCGAAGTCGACGGCTACAGGATAAATTAGGTTATGGCTGACTTCAAATCATAGGTAAACATTATTCCTAGAGATACGAAGACCATCATCCCCAAGTCGACCTGGAAATCAATGACTAGATTGTAAATTAGGTCATGGTTGAATTAAAATCATAGGTAAACATTCTTACTAGAGATACTTGGTTAAACCTGGGCAGAACAACACTCAAAATAAATATAAATTATATTAGTTTGGCTAATTAACACTTCCATGATCTAATTGGTACATTAAAAAAACATACAAACTCTCATAATGGGTATCTCAATTTTTTATTTTTTTTAAGTCATGATGGAATACCTATGTATCCATCTCTCATTAAACAACTTTGGGTTAGAAAAATGAAAATGACCGTTCACTTGGACCAGAGTAAGATAAAATTGAAATACAATAATATAAATTTGTCATCCCCAAAACCATAGATTGAATCATGGGATGAAACCTAAACCAAACAAATTTACTAAGTCAGCCATGAATATAAAGACAATTTTGAGTCAAACACTAAAGGTGAAGTTCTACTTGTTTCACCATTATCTATTGGTTAAAACTCTGATGTTGAATTACACAGGTAGAAATTGGAATATTTGAATATTATGAGCCAAATGCCATAGAATTTTAGTTTATTCAAGAAATTACAATCAAGCGTAATTGACCATGTTTTTCAGTCAGAATAATAATTATATTATATACAAATAAACTTAAGAAAAATATGGCTTTGATCCCTCTAGGTCTCAAATTCGAGTGAGGTATGCCTTTATGATATAGTGAATGAAATGATCCATTAATACTAATGATATGAATGGGAAAATTAGTGTTGTGCTAAATTCATCTTCATAATATAAACAAAGTGTTTGAGGATTATAAGCTAAATTTCAAGTTAAATTGATTTTTTATGTGTTTTTATGTAAATTTCTTAAGCAAATTAACATGTAAAATTCACAGAACAGTGGCATATAACAACCTTGAACATCACCATAAATAGTAACACAACAACTCTTTATGAAGGAGTTCACCTCTCCTAGGATACGTCTCCTTGGTCCAGCTTCCATTTTCTTGGCCCTCTTCAATTATGCTCAAAAGTGTGATTATATATGTTTACAATGCTCAAACAACTCTAAAACCTACTTCAATGACTCCAAAATGCCAAAAAATGGTTGTCTAGCTTCATTTTGATTCGAAATTGGTTAAAAAATGGAGAAGTTATGAGTCTCCCTAATTTTCCAGCTAATCACCCCACAATTTCCCCAAAATCTGAATCGGTCCTACAATTTTGCCCTTAATTTGGCTAATTGAGCGACAATTTCTTCGAATTTCGGGCGAAATTGTCACACAGTTAAAATGCCCAATGACGCCTTAAATCTGGAAAATCAACATTACAGTTTGGCGCGTTATATATATATTTTTTATATAAAAAATTTCGTTAGGCAATTAGAACAATGGTGATCACATTCGCGATGACGATGGCAATTACTCAACGGCTTACAACTCGGCATGGTTAAGTGCAATGGTCACATGGTGCTCCCCGCAGGTTATAAACTATGGTTAGCATTACATAGGGTGGCTAGGGCCTAGCCCCCGCCCCCCGACCCACGGTCCTGTGGCGCAGGGTTGGCCAGGGGCTAAGCCATAGCCCTAACCCCCGACGACATCAAACATTAATATAAGTTTTGACCCCTCAAATATCAAGTAATATATGTGGCATAGTGGTATGTCTCGACGTTGTTAAAAAGGAGGTTGCGTTTTTTATACTCGGTTCCTCTGTTTGGATCTCATACAAAATTTGATGACCACCAGGTTGCCACGTGGCCTCCCCTGGATGTGCCACATGGTAGCCTGTGATTTTCCACCTATAAATAAATCACAACCCACTATTTCAAACCAATGAAAATGTTCCACTTGGCACAACATGATTTACTAGAGAAAAATTCCTTTGACGATTCAATTTACTACATGGGCATGCCCAATGAGCAGGAGGGACTACTGACTGGGTTATCCCTGTAATTTTTTTTACAAAAATTTACATGTTTGACAAAATGGACAGAACATGTTTCTGGGATCATACGTTTTTGGTTTTCCATGAAACGAGTTGCACTGGATTCATAACAACAAGATCTACACAGTCATTCAGGTTCCACACCATTCTGACAAATTTCACTTTTGAGCATAATTTTAAGCACCTGATCACTCCTCCCCACTGGAAGATTTTGGAGCCCAAAAGATAACTTTTAGTTGTTTATCAGATGAGGGTACAGTTCCATCACCTTTCCAATCTCGATCCATTTGGCCTTGCTTGGATTTGTTCCTTTGAGCCCCAGACGAAGGTAGTCTACACTCCCTCGTTTTGATGTCATTGTTTTTTTGTCAAGAATGGTGTCTTGTTGAAGCTCATCAAGGTATTCTGGAGAAAATTCTTCAATAGATGGAATCTAAACATTTTCTCCTTGATCTTCAATCAATGTAGGCTCATACAATCTTAGGTTCTCAACATTAACAACAGAGTAAATTTTCATGTATGAAGGAAAATCTAACTTGAAGGCATTGCCACATATCTTTTCCAAAATTTTGAAAGGACCATAACAGTTTGGTTTCAGGTTTTTACCTTCCCCTTGAAGCCTCTCTTTGCTAATGTGAAGCCAAACTTCGTCACCAACTTGGAACTTGTGATCAACATGATGTTTTTTATGCCTTGCTTTGTACTTGCCTTAGCTCTTTTCAAGCTGATCTTGAACTGTTTGATGTATCAATTGGATTTTTTCTATGAAATTCTTGGATTTTTCTATGTTGCTATGGAAATCACTAGTAACATCCTTCCCAAAAATGAAATCCAATGGCAATCTAGGAAAATATCCAAGACATGCCTCAAATGGCGATGTTTGTGTAGAGTAGTGTTTTGCACGATTGTAAGAATGTTGAATATAATGCAACTGTTCATCCCACAACTTAGGATGATTGTTGCAGTATCCTCGAAGAGGATGTATGACTATTGGATTGACCACTTCGGTTTGACCATATGTTTGTGGATGAAAATTTGTACACTTTTTCAACTTGGTATCCATCAATTCCCACAAAGTTAACAAAAAATTCCCAACAAATCGAGAATCTCGATCACTAAAAATGGATATGGGCAGCCCAAAATGAACCCAAACATGCTAAAATAATAGTTGAGTTGTTTTTTCAACTTTGATTTACTTTTTACATGGCATTAATATACACATATCACTGAACCTATCCACAACTACATACAAATAATCATGACCTCTTTTTGACAATGGAAGACCTCCTACTAATTCCATAGAAACACTCTCCCATGGACGTGAAGGTCTGTGAACTGGTGTCTACACTCCTAACTTCCTATTGCTAGGCTTACTGGCTGCACACAATGAACAACCTTTAATAAAACGTGACACTCTTTCAAGCATGCGAGGCCAATAACAATACCTCTGAAGATGTGACATTGTTTTGCTTACACCAAAATTTCCAACAATAAGAGAAGTGTGTGCTTCCCTTATGAAATTCACTCTCTCCCCCTGTGGAATACAAAGCTTGCCCAAATGATACAACAAGTTATTATTTACATGGTAATCTAATTCCTCTACTTGGTTGCCTTGACTCAATTATGCGTAAACATCTTGAAAGAAATTATCAAATGCATATTTCTCAACATATCTTTCATGCAAAACATAAATATGCTTGAGTAAAGTAGTTGAACAGAAAATAAGCATAGAAAGAATATAAGCAACCTTGTTGTATATACCTTTCTTATACCTAATGACCAAGTGGAATTGTTGTAGGAAACCCATCCATCGAAAATGCCTTAACTGTTGCAACTTAGATTTTGATTGCAAGTATTGCAATGGTTGGTTATAGGTGTGTATGATGGTTTCCTTTCCCATCAGGTAGTGTTTTCACTTTTTCACATTTTGAACCAATGCATAAAGCTCCTCGTCATAAGTAGGATAGTTAATCACTACACCATTGAAAGTTTCTGAATTAAATGAAATGGGATTACCATGTTGCATAAGGATTGCACCCATCACATAGTCGCTTGCATCAGTTTGAATCTCAAAGGGTTGTCTCAAGTCTGGTAGTGCAATTATTTGGGTTGAACTAATCTTGTCTTTCAAAGCATCGAATTTTTTTTATTGCTTTCCTCCCCAATTGAAGACCTTTTTGATACTATTCAATTCATGCAATGGAGCTACAATAGAAGAGAAGTTGGCAATAAACTTCCTCCAATATTGGGTTGTTCCCAAAAATCTTGTTACCTCAGTGAATGTCTTGGGTGTTGGCCAATTCACAATGACCTCAACCTTAGAGGTGTCTATCTTCAACTCACCACTTCCAACAATATGCCCCAAGTACACCAAAGTAATTTTACCAAATTCACATTTTGAAATCTTCAAAAAAAAAAATCTTTCCTTAAGACATCAAGGACTTTTCTTACATGTATGACATGTTTATCACGTGATTTACTGAAAATAAAGATATCATATAAGTAGACTATAACAAAATCATCAATAAATGGCCTCAACACATCATTCATCACATGTGTTATCACAAAATTGCACTTGATTGGCTGATGATCAAACAACTCTATGTAATTGTTTCAAACCAGCTTTTGACTGAAGTTTAGCCTCTTCAGTCTGAGAGGGTCTCTCAAGGGGGTTTATGATATTTGATAATGATAGTGATAGATGGCTAACTCTATAGAATTTGTGTCTTGTTTTTATGATTGGAGGTTGAAATAATGTAAGCTTGCTACCATTGGACTTATGGAGTCAACAATCAGTATTTTCAGTGGCAAGGTTTCTTGACATGGAAGTTGAGGCAGATAGGAGTCTTTAATAGCGGAAAATCACTCATAAAACATAGGGAAACACAGTCATTTCATCAATAAAGGAAGCCAGAGCATAAACATGTGAATTCTGAGTAATTAAGATGAAATATACTGCAAGTGGTAAATATAAAGATATAGACCAGAAAAACATTAAAAACCCCATGAGAATCTCAAGTCAGTCAAGAAGAAATTCACTTTGTATTACTGATATAATTCAAATTACATAAGCATAAATTTGGTGCAAAATCTCCAGCCCTTTACTACTTCGATAATTTTCCTTTAAATGGACATTCTTACAGCAACGATGATCTGCCTGATATCTAGATTCATCAAATTCTTCCTATGACACCTCATATAATAAAAAAAAATGTCTTTTAACAAGAAAATGACAGCAACACCCTAAAGAAGATGTTTCCTAGTAGGACTCAAACTCCTATTTATTACATCATTCTACCTTATGTTTGAAATAGTTACATGTTAGTTAAAAATAAGCCTCACATGCTCGAATAGGCTATGACATAGTTCATCACTACTTTACATATTAAAATCCCTCCTAGACATGTGGAACGAAACCCTATTTTTCAGGAATGCATGACCTTTATCTTCAATGAAAGCTTTAGCTGATGAGATGTCTCCACGACACTTTTTTCAAGTCATAAATGTTTGATGGTAAGGACCCTTGACCTATTGGATGAGTCCAGCTGTCCAAAACTACCACTAAGCTACTCCAAGACCTTCAAAAACAGCTCGCTACGAAAATAGGATAGTTTCATAGCGAGCTTTAGTAGCATCCAAAAAACAGCTTTTTCACCCATAATTTTTTCTCTTTTGCTGTTCCATGATGTAAACCAAGACATGGCACCTCACCACCATTAAAATCCCTTCTTAAAAACTTCAAAAATTGATTTTGGAAGAAAATAGGTTGCTACAGAAATTTTTGTAGCGTTTTCCTGGCTTTAAGCCTAAGAAACACTACGTAACTATGAAAAATTGCATAATTTCCAGATTTCAACACTGTCTAAAAAAGATAACCTCCAGCTGTAAAAACTTAGTCTTCAACATGTCATGAACCTTCTAAAACATAATCAATCTCAACTTAATACCCCTATGGTGTCTCCTCTTCATTAATGATCAGTTGAGCTATGGGCTCCTCAACCACAGTCATCTTTAAGCCCTTCTTCTCCAGCTCTTCATGAATTAGTTCCAGTTGTTCTTGTAGGTCTTTGACTTGGTATTTTAGTGTCCTACTCTTAGACTGTAAGTGAAAGTTCATTTTTAGGATATGTTTCACCTCTCATCTCAATGGTTTTGTCCATTTGATTAATTTTCCTATGTTGTCCAAGGTCTTAGAGACACTTGTGACTTGATCCTCCCAAATCTCTTTCATTTTATCAAACTGTACCTTCTGAACCTTGTGATTCCCTGCCTCTTTCTTCAAGACTAATATTTCATCATTTTCTAGTTTCAACTACTCCTTAAGGACTTCAATCTCTAGTTTTTCAATGATTTTCTCTTTGCCCTTCTTTTGCTTGATGACCAGATCTTCTTTTGCAGGTGATGATAGGTCAATGATGCTTGGTGGTGGTTGGAAAATTTCAATGACCTTCTGAGCTTCTTTACTTCTTTCCAAGACTTTTCTGGCATTTCTTGTCATTGTTTTCCTAGCTTGAAACATGAATCCTGCATCTTCACCTTCAAACCTTAACTTCTTAGTTGTTTTGGCTTTCTTGAGATTATTTCCTCCCTCATCTATATCTTCATCTTGGACTATGTGAGTTTCTTCAATATCAATAGCATGTAGAACGTCTTATAAGTTACCCTTATCCATCATTTGGCTTCTTGTAACCCTCTTGCTACCATGTTTTCTCACTATTGGATTTTGTTTTGCAGGTGAAACAACAGGTGTATCAATTTTCTACAATGGCTCTGTCTCCATGATCATTGGCTCAATTTGCTCTGCCACTGAAGGTGATGGTATATCTCTAGGTTTAGGAGTGATGTCATCTACTTCAAAACCACTGACAAACTGAAAAGATCACTAGTCTCTACCTAGTCTCTTTAACTCCTCTAAAACCAACAACTTGATTAAACCATTATGAAAGAGTGAGGTTTCATTTTCTTTAGATTTATCTTGAACTTTGTCTAAAATTTTAGCTAAGCTTCTGTATAAGTAAAAAGGTAAATCAAGATACCTCTTACCACAAAATGTAGTAGAAGCTCGAGGTGGTAGAAATAAACCATATGATACCTCCCTTCACATGTGAAGTACTTCTGAATGATTAGCAACAACTTTGAGAAGTTGTCTTTCATGTAGCTCCTTGGGATGGCACTGGTGAGATCAATCTCACTATGCTCTGGCTTGATAAATTCCTTACAGTCCTGCATGGTGAACTTGAAGCCTTTGAACCATTACTCTCCTCCTCTGGGAATTCCTGTTGCTACTGCAATGGTCTCTGGTGTTACAGTGAGGTTCAACATTCCTACCTTTGAAGTCGTCCCATTGAAACTAATGGAAAACTCCTTAGAAATTTGCACATGGCACCCTTGCAATCTTTGGAAAAACTACAGACACCATGTTCTTCTAAAAACTTCTAAGGAAGTTGGGTATTCATTGATCAAATTCATGTCTGATGGCTCATATCTAAGGAAGTGTCCACCTTTGTTGGTCTTCCTCTTTGTAGCCATGATGATCTTATACCTTCTCTGCCTCGCTTGATCAGTGACACCTGCAACTTTTGAAAATGATAGCAACCAGCTTGGCTTGGTGAAACAACTCTCCAAAGCTCAGTAGCATGCAAAGATGGAGAGGAGAATGAAAAATGACTCAATTGGGTAATATTTTAAAGTTTCGATGACAACCCATGGCTTAATCATGACTCATACATGCTAAAATCAGTAATAATGACCTCAACCATGACCATTGTACCTTGATTTAACCCTAAATGACTCGAATGACATCCACCGTAACACTTCTAATCATTGACTGACACCTGGCACTGAATTTGAAAAGACAGACAAAAAAAACTCTTTTTGTAACGTAGTTAGTGTATTTTCTGGCAGTTTCACTATGAAAGTATTAGCAGTTTCGTAGCAAAAACTGTCTTTTTACTGTGTAATTTGCTACGAAAACAAGAAATCTTGGCTAAAGTGACCTTTTGAAATTTAAAATATTGGGAAATGGAATATGTCAGCAAATGATGACTGATGGGACATGATATGACTTGCATGGGGGTGGGTTTGGACCTTAGGATAGGCTAATATAAAAAATAAAAATAAAAAATAAAAAAATCCTAATGAACTCTATGACCATATCTTTGAAAAATGAACTTCTAAGACTATGTAAAATGATGTTTCACTTTTTCTGAGTGATAACAACATCCATGAAGGTAGCAAGAGCATTACATAAACCAAAAGGAATAAATATCCATTTAAACAAACCTTGTTTTGGCTTGAATGTTGTCTTCCAAATGTCACCTTCAGCAATTCTAATTTGATGGTAGCCACTCCTTAATTTCAACTTAGAAAAATATTTTTCATATTTCAATTAATCAAGTAAATAATCTATTCTAGGAAGTGGATAATGGTTCTTTATCATAATCTTGTTCAATGCATAGAAATATACACACATGTGCCATGTTCCATCCTTCTTTGGCGCCAACACAATAGGTGACCCACATGGTGATGTACTTGGTCAGATGACCCCTTTTCCAAAAAATGTTGAATTTTATTTTTATTTCATCACTCGCCATCACCGACATCCTATACATGGAAATGTTATGAAGAGGAAAATCTTGATGCAATTGTATTTCATGTTGGATTCCCCTCTTGGGAGGTAATCCATCTGGTTCCTGAAACATCTCATTATTTTGATTAACCACTTCAATCAAATCAGATTTCAACTTTCAATCACAACCTTGAAATGCTTCATAATCAACACCACTCTTTGGTTTAATCATAAGAAGCAAAAAATTATTTCTTGAATTCACTAGTCTTTTATTTTCCCTACATTAACTAATGAAAGATTTAGTTTCTTGCGATGAGATCCCACAATATACTCCACACGATATTTGAACAAGGGGTGCTTGTTTTCATGGTGATAGAAGATGCATTTTATATCATAGAGGTAAGGACTACTAAAAAAAATTCCTAAAATATCAAGCGATACAACATCTAATTCAACTTCATCAATGAAGTTTGATGTGACTGAAAACCAAATAATACACTTTCTTGTAAACTATAAATCTGTTTTCTTGCATATCAAACCCAATGGATATGGTTTGGGATGTGGAATGGTTTCAGGATTAAGTTTCTTGACTAAGTCTTCAGAGATCAAATTGGCTTGAGATCCACTATCAAATATTGTATCGATTTTGTACGTTTTTCAATAACCCTCACATGGAATAATTCAATCCTTGTTTCTTCATTTGGAGTATTAGTGTGACACTTTAACTAACTAGTGCTAGCAATGGACTCTTTTCCTTTCATACCCATGGCTGTAATTTTAGTTTCATCACCTGAATCGGATCCCAAATCCTGTTGAGTGGTTGAAGATTTATTTTTTTCCCCTTTGTTGTTGAATTTCTTGGACCTCATCTCTGGATGAAGCTTCCAATAATGTTCCTCATCGTGACCCTCTTTGGAATAATGTTTGCATTTTATTTTATCTCTTTCCTTTTTAAAGGACTCATTTTTTTTTCATTTTCCTTTGAAACCCTTTCCTTCCTCTCCACCATTAAATGGCTTCTTTTTACCCTCTTCTTGAATATTTTTCCCTCTTGCCTCAAGGTGAGTGGCTTGCACACAAACCTCATCTAGACTAGTGGGTTTGAACATAAGGATATTATGCCTTAGGTAGCTACTTAAACCCCATATATACTTTAGCAATGTGTCTTTTGATTGCAAATCAACACATAACATAAGAGACCTTCTTCTAAATTATTGGGTATAATCTTGCACATTTTGACCCTAAGGTTGTCTAAAGTTCTTCCAATTCATGATGGCTTTCTAGATATATTCTAGAGGGTAAAATTGTATTTTAATTACAACACTAAATTTAGACCAAGATATTGATATCTTACCATGTTTTTTGATCTCATCTTGTGTCTTGGCTTTCCACCATACTAGTGTTGCACCCTCCAGTCTCAAGGAAGCCAGCTGAATCTTTGTATCAACTCTTGAAGGTTTTCAATCATGCAATTGATCTCCAACTGACGAACCCAATATTCAAAATTCTCTAAATTCACTTCACCATTATACATAGGCAACTAGAATTTAATATCAAGTTTTAACAGTGGATGATTATGAGTAAGGGTTGTACTAGTGGATGGGGATGAAGATGAAGGTGAAGATGGTGGTGAGGACAATGGTGGATTAGATGGTGGCTTATCACCATTCCCATTACCTTCTCCTCCTGGAGAACCCTCTCCTCTTTGAGGCATGGAGATTTCACCCTGTAACCTTGTATTCCTCTTTTCATAGAGGACTTTCACCATCTCTGTTATGTCAAAGAAAGCCTTCCTAGAAGTCTTTTCATCCGATCTCATGTTATCATTTCCTCCTTCATGAGACATGCTTACTGAACCCTCAGGTACAACAGGAGGTGAATATTTTGGTGTAGATTGTGGCAATTGTGCCCTCCTTCTCCTTGCTCGAACTTGATAACTTGCACCCACAACCTTGCCTTTTTCTCTTTTGAGCTTCAACCTTGTAGCCATTTAAACACTTGAAAAACAATTAAATCCTCCTTGCACAATTAAACCTAGTGCTATGATACCAACTTGATTTGAATGGGATAATTATTTTTTTTGTGCTAAATTCCTCTTCAAAATATAAACAATTTTATTGAGGATTATAAGTTAAGTTGCAAGTTAAAGTTGATTTTTTATGTGTTTTTATGTAAATTTCTTGAGAAAATTAACATGAAAAAATCAATGAAAAGAAGCATATAAAAACCATGAACATCACCATAAATATTAACACAACAACACATGGTGAAGGAGTTCACCCCTCCTAGGATACGTCTCCTTCATCCAACTTCCAATGGCTTGGCCCTCTTTAATTATGCTCAAAAGTATGATTACATATGTTTACAATGTTCAAAAAGCTATGAAACCTAATCCAATGGCTCTAGAATGCCCAAAAATGCTTGTCTAGCCTCTTTCTGATTAGAAATTGGTCAAAAATTGGAGAATTTATGAGCCTCCCTAGTTTTCCTACTAACCGCTCCATAATTTCGCCAAAATCTGGACCGGTCCTACAATTTCACCCTTAATTTGGCTAACTGTGCGAAAATTTCCTATAATTATGGGAAAAATTATTGAACAGTTAAAATGCCCAATGATGCCTTAAATCCAAAAAATCAATATTATAGTTTGGTGCGTTCTTTATTTTTTTATATAAAAAATTTTGTTGACTGTTAGAGCAATGGTGGCCACATCCACGGTGACGATGTCAGTTACTCGATAACTTACAACCCATTTTAGTTAAGTGCAGTGGTCACATGGAGCTCCCTGCGGGTTATAGATTATGGTTACCATTACATGGGGCGGCTAGGGCGTAGCCCCTAGCCCCCCTGCTCACGGTCCCGTGGCGCGAGGGTGGCCATGGGCTAGCCCTTAGCCCCAACCCCTGACAACATCAAACATTAATATAATTTTTGACCCCTCATATATCAACTAAAATGTGTTGCAGTCATATGGCTCGATGTTGTTACAAAGGAGGTCACGAGTTTGATCCCTAGTGCCTCTATTTGGACCTCACACAAAATTTTGGTGGTGCCATGGCTGCCATGTGGCAGCCCCTAGTCATGACATGTGGCATTCTATGATTTTCAACCTATAAACCAATCACAACCCACCATTTTAAACCAACGAAAACATGCCACTTGGAACAACATGATTCCCTGAAGAAAAATTCCTTTGATTAGTCAGCCTGCTACATGGGCATGCCCAGTCAGTAGTACAGATTGCTAACTGGGTTGTCCCTGCACTTTTTTTTCAAAAATTTGTCTGTTTAACAAAAAAGACAAAACATGTTTCTAGGAGCATATTGTGTTGGTTTTCTATGAAACGAGTTGTCTCACATTCAGAACAATGAGATCTACGCAGTCATTCAAGTTCCACACCATTCCGAAAATTTTCATTTTTTAGCATAATTTTGAGCACCTGATCAACTAAAGCATTCAAGTTAGTTGGGGATGAAGGAAGAATGAAAATTATTTTTCATACCTTCATTGGACAACTAGCCTGGTGGTGGGACCCTCATGCCCCCAATTAATGACTTAGAAAACCACACCAATGTACTTCATTGTGCGCTATAAAGAAAAGAAATTGATAGATGAAGCCAACATTCCAAAATTTAATCTAGGATATGATACTTTCATACATTTCAAAATTTTCAAAAATGAATGGAAATGACTTGGCTCTAAGGATGATTGAGTTTGGTGGCATGTGTTCTTAGCCACACCAGATGACTTGCCTAACAAATGGAACAATTGAAGAAACCATAGGAGAAACCTTCCAATGGAAGGAATTGAAGAACAAATTTATCAAATATTTTTCATTTATAAGTGAGGAGGAAATTTTTTGATAAGTAGATAGATTATTTGTGACTTCATCAAAAGTACAGACCTTATCAAGAACCATAAAAAAAACTAGAAAATAAAAGTTGAAACTACTCTGAATTCACATTGCAATAGATTATCATGCCATGAATAACATAATCAATTAATAACTCATCTAGACATGAAAAATATCACATATCTATGATAGAATTTTAAATGTAAGAAGAATCATCTTGAAACATAGATAAAAATAAAAACATTACTAAAAGTGTCAAATGAAGAGAAATAAAATTCCAAGAAACTTAACTTTCCACTAATAGATAAGAGTTAAGATCTGAAATCAAGAACTTGAGGAAAATTCCCCAAAATCGATGGATGCATAATTAAAAATTAAATAAGTCAACATCTATACAAATATTTGACCAAAAATAGTTTGACTTGGTAAATATGGGTCTAACAAGAAGACCACAAAATTTATCAACCTGCTCAAAGAATATTAAGATGTGTTCTCTATAAACTATAAATGCTTAAACGGAATCGTTAAAGAAATGGGTGAGATAAAATTAAACCTTATCCAAGGAGAAAAACCAATTAAGAAAATACCTTAGAAATTAGCTCATAAGTATAAACCTATAGTATGAAAATAAATAGAGGCAAGCCCCATGGTCATGTATTCCAGAAGGAATGACCCAAAGAAATTGGGAATTTATGTCAAATTCAGAGGGGTTAACAAAATCACTCAAACAAATCTATTCCAAACCTTGTTTTCTAACAAAATAAAAAATGAATTCTCAATCTATAATTAGGTTCCCATGATTATTGAGGATCAGGAAAAAAAAGAATTTTATCTAAGAATTTGGTTCCTTCACATAGAAACTAATGTTGTTCGGATTAAAAAGTGTAATAGTAGTATTTTAAAGAATTATAGTAAACTAATTTCAAGAATATATATAAAATACAATGTCTTTCTATTTCGGTCGTTGGATTGTCTAGGCTCTTCTCAAGGAATGTATCAAATGGCTAATATTAATGATTGAATGATGTAGACAAATCCATTTTTCTCTCATATAAAGAAATTCATTTTTTCTACACCTATTGGAATATTTTTAAGCCATGATTTATCAAAGATGGGATCAAAGTTGATCTAGAAAAAATAAAGGTCATCCATGACTTGAAGCCTCCTGTAATCCAAAAACAAATAATAAATTTCTTGGGACATCCTATTAACTACAAAAAAATCATTCCTCACTACTCAGACATAAATTCTCCAATCAACAATTTACTAAAGAATGATGTCAAGTATGTGTGGATAAAAGCATGCAACAAATCCTAATATTAAAAGCAAACTAGAAATAAAAAAAGGAGCCCTTGTTTAAGTAAATTTCACATTATTTTAAACCTCCTCTTCCTTTGAGTGCATGGTGCACTCTCGAAGGCTGAAGCCTCACCCTTCCCCTTACCCATTGCAATTTGTTCCCAAGCCTTGCCTATCCTCTTTTCTAGAGTGCGTGGTGTATTAGGGAAGGTTTAGGGAAGCCTCACCTCTTCCTTTGACCATTCAACTTGCACTCTCCTAAGAAGTCCTCTTTCCCTTTGAGTTCATAGCATAGTCCTAAAGGTTGAATGATTCACCTTTCCTCCTTCCTAATGTGCTCATGCACCATGGTCTTCCTTTGAATCTTCCTTTGAGCACATGGCGTGGTAGGGAAGGCTAAATGATGGATCCCCTCACCCTTGACTAGTCAAATTGCGCTTTTGATCTTTCCTCTCTTTTCTTTCAAGTGCATGGCACAACCTTGAATCATGAAGCTTTCCACCTTGTCCCTTCAGCTTCCCCCACTATGTTGTACAAAGGAGATCTCCCATTCATAGTTCATGGTGTAGTAAAAATGAACAATGAATCCATCCTAAGCCACTAATGAGTTTTATTGCACTCTCTTAATCAAACCCTCTTCTTTTAACCCTCTCACAAGCCTATCATGAGCAGAGCATTCCACAAGTTAGTGTTATACAGGATTTATGATTGTGAGCATTATTATCTCCCCTAGGTCGATGACTAACCTACAAAAAGGGAGAGATAAGGAACCCAATGCTTTTGCTTAAAGTAAATAGATGACAGAGTGAGGCCTAACTAGAATCCTTCGAACACTTCGCTCTTTCTTTAGCTTGGAAGCTCCAATTCAAGCTCTTATTTCCAAAATTAGAACCTGCATAGTCAAATAACACAATCCAAGAAACTAAGAGATCTATGAAATATCATCTAAAAAATAATTTCAGTAGATCAACATGGTATTGAAATATATGAAATAATGACATCAAATATAGGAAAACAAAGAATTATTTGCATTAATATAAATGGAAGCGGATTAAAACCATAAGTAGCAGTTGATATTTTAGAAGATATCCTCCATGTTATTGACTTGTCCTTTCCTTGTCACAATATGCACCTCGAATCACCCTAAATGCATGATATAATAACCACTCACACCAACATCATAAGGGCAGAATCACTCTCCAAAATCCAACCCATAAACACATAGAAGGTTGTGAATATATAGATAAGTAGGGTAAGTTGGGAGTTCTTATCCAATTACCATTCTAAGATTTTAGATCCACCTTTGATGGAGGGATAGGATCAAAGGATAAGTGGTGAAAAATCCAAAGTAGGGTAGGATATGATATGAATTTTTTATCCAAGGTAAGTGGTCAGAATAGTGTCTGGAAAATCCTAGAAGAGGAAGCTTCTGAAATCCTGATCATTCTCATGGATTTCTAGAACCAACACATGTGAAAAGGGGATAAATATATTGGTGACCAACTTTGGCCACATTGGAGCAACTTGTAGGTGGTCGCACCCCAGTAGGCATACAGGGAGAATTAGTCATAAAACTAGCTTAGATGATGTAGTTTAGGGCTGAAATTTTAGGGAATAAAAGGAACGTGCCTAAGGCCTTGTGCAAGATGGTGAAAAGGAGGAATAAGATGTTGATTGATCCCATTAGGAGGATCATTGATCGGATGTGAAAAAATGGCCTATAACTAAATTCCCCCTAAAGCCCAAAGTCATATATGATGGTTGATGACTAAAGTGCTTTACCTTGTGATAAGTAGGGATCAAGGACAACCAACGAGCTTCATATATTACAATATATTTACATCACGACATCTTGTCACTGAGGTAGGCATACCTATACTCAATGCATAAGCTAACATAACATGTACAATGATCAAAAGATGCATCCACAAATGCAACTGGTGGACCCATGACTGGATGACTATATATATGATCATGACCATCATACTTTGTGATATTTGTATAACTCATGGCATTGCAGTATGAATGGACGAAACAATATCTTGTGTGTTTTATCGTTTTCACACAAACAACTAATGTACGAGTCTAACCATGTGAATCAATGGGTTGGCGTCGAACATGGTGGACACCATATGATTACTGACCAATGATGTAAGTTTTTAACAGACACGAGAGAAACCACGATGATGTTAATGGCTCTCAAGGTACTAAGAAAAAATCTGTATGGTGTGATTAAATGAGTTGATGTTGAACACCACACAAAATATTTTAGTCGAATGCCAATTATATAAACGTGTCACCGAGAGGGAGGAAAATTTCCATTGATGTATGCAAGAATTAAGGTACCAAATGGGTGTTTCTAAGTCAAATTTCTAGATGATGTGTTCAATTCCATAGGAAGAAACCCAACGCAGTAGGGCCTTGATGTATCCCCCATCAACAACATGAAATAGGTATCATGATTGAGACAAAATGATCAGGATTATTTTGATATGGAACTAGATCAGGAAAGGAAGACATAAAATGAATGCTTAGGAGTATTGTAGTAGAGATCAACTAAATGACTTCTCTTTAAGACACCAGCAACACTGAATGGAGTTGGCAGCATTGACCCAAAACCAAAATGGAGGCTCTGAAAATGGTATGATAACCAAAACACAAGCAGATTATGCATCCCAAAAACTACCGAGATGAAGTGGAAATGTGTCGTGTTCAAGAGCGACTTGTTGCCATTAGCAAAATGGAATCCCCTATTTTCCCAATTTCCCCAACCATAATGATTAGTACCTATTTATTTTTTAACAAGCTTGAGTAGGATAACATATGCTTGATCTATAAGTTCATCCTCTGGATGAATCCCTCCTAGTATATTTAAAGAACACTGAGAAGGAGTGGTTCAGCCTTGTCATGTTCAATAATTCCATCACTATTTGATGTTTTAACGAGCTCGGTGAAGGTAAATCTCGACATATTTTTCATGTTTAGAGAGTTTGAAAAAGGTGCTAAAAAGAAAACCCAGATGTTCCTTTTCATAAATAGTCTCTTAAATCTTAAAAGGCAGAAAAGAATACTCAAGAGAATCTATTAGCCATTTTGACTAAGGTATTCCTTTTTTGTAGCTAGTCTATCTCAGTCCAGAAAAGGGTTAAACTTATATTAAGTAGACGTCTTTTCATGTACTTTATGAGTTCGAAAAGATAAGTTCTCAACAATTGTTTCATATCTTAGGATTCTAAAAAGAGCTAAAAGATGACTCCAGAGGGTTCCTTTTTCATTGGTTTAGAGAGTCTAAAAAAGAGATAAAAGTATACCCTTTGGTAAAAATTAACCTAAAGATAAGTTCTCGACAATTGTTTCATATTTTAGGATTCTAAAAAGAGCTAAAAGATGACTCCAGGGGGTTCCTTTTTCATTGATTTAGAGAGTCTGAAAAAGAGATAAAAGTATACCCTTTGGTAAAAATTAACCTTTTCAAAGTGTAATAAAAACCTGCTAACAACTATCGACCTGCACAAAACACCACAAGAAGGATTAAACATACCCATTTCATAGTAAAAATTAATCATATCTAGGTCAAAATACCAAAAATGAATAAAATAATAAGAAAATGACCACAAATATTCAAAATGACTTTTCATTTGCACTATTTCATGTTTTACCTTCAATAGTTAGTATTTAGAGCCATTTTTCCCTCGATATGGGAACCATTTCATGTTTAGTCACTTCCAATTAGGATCTAAAACCCTTCTTCATATTTCCATGGTTCATTTTTGTGTTTTCATGCAAATATTTCAAGGTTTTGAGGACCCTAGGGTTCATAAAGATTTACCTCAGACTAATGCACCCCCATGTGTCGAAAAGGGCGTTGCACCTAGGCAGAGAAACATTGCAGGAAGAGACGCAATGCTCTATCAGACACTTCTGGGATGCGTTGGGTGCAAATCTCCAAGTTTTTTTTTTTTTCAGTTTGCCTCAAATTTTGTCAAATTTTTCAGGTACCCATTAGAAAAAAATTACATTCATTTAGAGATAAATAGAACATGAAGCACAAGATTTAGATGTAGAAAATGACCCTGCTACCAGTGAGGTGCTTAAAAAATGTGGGTTTCTGAAATTATTATGGCGTCCTGTAATGAGTCAGAAAATGGAGTTGTTGAAATACCTTGTCTGTTCATGGGATGTTTAGGAAAAAACGTTTAGGTTTGGATAAAATATACTCAAGATATAGGTAGATGATATTTACTTTCAGATAGGTTTGTCAAAGAGAGGTTCCCCCATCTCTCTTCTAGGTGGAAGAAGTGGCAATGAGATGGTGAAATACTATATCACTACCTATTGCAGACCTCGATCCCTTCATACTAGGGATGGAAATATTAACATAAAGGATGTGACTTTATTACCTTTGAGAATGATCTTGTTCATTATTGCAAGATTGGTAGGTAGCTCAACACTACATGTAGCGATAAGATCATACATGCAGTATGGGATAGAGTGTCTAGAGATGACAATAAGAAATTGGAGCGAGGGTTTCTTGGTCAATTTGAACGAACAAATTACTAAATAAAAGGAGGGGAAGTTGAAGAAATTTGACAATTGTTCCATTTTGGTCTCTTTTTCTCTAGAACGGGTACCATTACTACAAACTCAACATATTGTACTTGACCCATCGATCCGAGGGTCCCATGGATGAGGAGATGGATAGACCACATGGCCAAACATGTAGGTCCATCAGTGATCACCTTTTCACTAGCCTTCTCTAGGTGGTTGTGTAGACATTTCATCATGATTGATGATTATCCTTACACAGGTATGGATTTTCATGATGATCCTAAGTTTGAGTTGTCTGAGGGTGAGAAATGGGATGCTTCAGGTAAGATACTTTTACCATTAATTTTTTGAAACTTTTACAATTTTTTTGTGTTTTTTCATGTTTCCGAGGCTAAACTATTTGATGTTTTCATGCAAATATTGGAATTTTTCAACTTGTAGGTGCCACATTTCTTTTTCATTAATAGAGGTAACCACGGGAGGAGGAAGTGGAACTAGTATAGGTTTTTGCGGTAGGATGGGATGCGCTATGGGATCTTGAGGTAGATGAGATCATATCAGTGGAGAAATGCCACATGGAGGGATTGACACATGGGATTGATGAGATTGTGGTTGATCAACTTCCATTGTGACTTTAGCAACACACTATCGAAGTGCCTAGTTGTAGTGGTCGATTACTACACAATATAGCTTGTTAAGTGTTGTTTTATCATGAGCACCACTGATTAATCTACTTAAATATTTACATGTAGTTTTTGTATGGATGATGTATCCATATGTGTCTTGGGGCACACATTTTGTAAAACCAAACTTAATATATATATATGTTCAGTGTTTCCTAGTTCCTATTATGTTTTTAATATGGCATGATGTAAATTGAAAGTTACTTACATTCGTTGCAAATGTATATCTAAAACATAATTTTCTAGGGCATCTACTATTGTGTTTAGGTTCCTAGAAATGTGTTCATATCGTATGAAATCAAATGTCTTTCCAGAAGATGCACCCTCAAAACCATGCAAAGGATGGAGGGATTTCTCACTAAATATAAATTAGTGAGTTTTATTATGAGTTTTGAGTCAAGCATGATGAATATACGACATATAAGATGTTAAATAGCATCAGATAGAAGCTC
The DNA here is from genome assembly GCA_034641835.2 of Pinus albicaulis. Lineage (NCBI taxonomy): Eukaryota > Viridiplantae > Streptophyta > Pinopsida > Pinales > Pinaceae > Pinus > Pinus albicaulis. The sequence continues at coordinate 1,503,548,371 of CM076581.1, read as the reverse complement.
AACCAATACACTATACTCAATGATGTTGTTAGTAGAGAGGCAAATGAAAATCCTTTGCATGCTCACTATCTCGCCATTTGGAGAAAATATGGCCCATCCTCTGGAGGATAGGTTCTGATTACTATGGCTAGCACCATCAGCATAACCAATATATGGTTCGAGAGAGGTTGACATATGCAAACCAAAATTAAAAAGAATCAATAAAAAACATGGGAAACACTGAAAAACAAACTACAAACACACTCAACACACCTATAGAAATTATGTACATGGTTTAATACGCATGGTATCAAGCACAATATTTTTTTAGGTATGACCCATTTCTAGGTTGCATCAGTGGAATTTCATTGAGCTCTACTAACTCATAAACCCCTTTTGCAAGGACACATTTGACAATGTATGGACGCACCCACATAGGCTGGAAATTTCCTAGACCTAACTTATCATCCTCCTAGTCATATAAGAGAACCAAATATCCTTTCGATAAGACTCTAGGCTTGACACTATTAATATATTACGCTTTTATGCATCTTTTATTAGCTTTGTTGGCTAAATCGACATCACACTGTGTTTAATCCAAATGATTCAGATGCAAAAGACGCTCCTCCTTTGTGGAAGTAGGAGAAATAAGTTCGATAGCTAGTTTCACTTATGGAATTTCCCATTCAATGGGAAGGATATATTCCAGACCATAAACCAAATATAAAGGTGTGAATCTGGTAGTAGTCCTTATTGAGGTTCTTTATGCCCATAAGGCAGTATAGAGAATAAAATTTCAGTCCAATTTGTGGACCCATATCATGTGTTGAAGCATGGTCTTAAGAAATTTATTGATAGCTTCAATTTGTCTATTATCCTAAGGATAGTAGGGAGTGGAATTTTCATGTGAAAGTCCCATTTTTCTAGTTAATTCATTCATCATATGATTCTGAAAATTATTCCTTTGTTTTGTAACTATTCCTTGCGGAACACCAAACCTAGAAATCATGTGGTTAAAGAAACATTATGCAGCCATTTCACCAGTGTTGTTAAATGTAGGTATCGCTTCAACCCACTTAGTAAAGTAGTCAACAATGAAAATGATATAGCCATTTACCCAAGCCGAGTGACAGTTACATGTCATAAATTTGATACCTCATTTCTTAAAGGGACCAACAATGATAACGAGATGCAACGACATAGGCGAAGCATGTAATTTACGATCATAGATCTTTCATGCATGATGTTGGCTCAATTGGGCTTAAACCAAGTCAAATTGTACTTCAGAAAAAAAAAACCCTCAGACATAGGCCCTTTCGACAACAACCTACAAGAAGATCGTAGTCTCACCCGAGGTGGCTAAGGGTGGTTGAAAAACTAGGTTTTTGTAGTCTTGAGGGACTATGCAATGTGGATTTTACTTTGCTTTCCTATCTTTTACTTATTATTCTAGCATACATATCACTAATGCTATGTATAGTTTAAATACTTACTTCGTTACATTCAGTATAAAAAAAAAATATCACAGAAAACTATAAACTTGCGCTAACATAACATTCACTTGTAACCATTATTTGGCATAAATATATAGAAACCAAACATAACGGCACATATGAATACAAAATATTACCCAAAACTTTCTTCTTTCATTATTAATGTATATATTTTCAGTACATTCAGCTCCCTGACCTGTGCACACAGCTATAGGTGGCTTGCTCACTAAGATGCAGACTCTTCCAAGGTCTCTGCGCACTCAGCTGCAGAGCCTTCCCTACACTACAAAAATATACTCAAAACTATCCCAAGACCATAACATCCATATCCTTCATTCATTCTCTGTATTTCGACAAGCATTACATCTCTTTATATATAATTACATTGCTACAAATCCATGGTCTACATGCCATTGGATCCACACAAAAATAAAATAAAACCCTGATACCCATTATAAAATGAGGGGCCTCAAACCACCCCGAGCCCCTCTATTACCACATGGTATGTCAAAATTACCCTGTTGCGCTGTGTACTTTGCACTATGCTCCTAAAAATGTGGATTTTTGACAAAAATCTAGACCAAGTTGGGTTGCGTCCAACATGCCCCCAAAACTCACATGTGACTCGTCCGAGTCACTCAGCTATTTTGACCTTTGATCTTGGCTATGATGCTATTGTATGTGGTGTTGAAATTTTGTAGCACTTCTGGAACCTACTTTTCCTGAATGCAACATTCTTCTAATTCTTCCTTTGTGACCGGTCCAGAAGTCTTCTTCAATGCTACTTCCTCCAAATGCTGAAGCTCTTGGAGCTTCCCATCGACTTTTTGTGAGAGCTATAGAGACTCATCTTGCCAAGACTAGGTTATTTCTATCAATGTTTATTCCTCCTTCCTTAATTCTTCAATTTTCTTCTACATGGTCTTCCCCTGACTGATACTTGCTATTTTCTTTTAACTGGAAAGTTCTTTGTTACTGTCCTGATATCTTCCAATTGATTATGCTTATGTTGGATATCTTCTTCGATATTCTGGATATTTGGATCTTCTTGCAGAAAAGTCAAAATCTGCTCTGTGTCATTCAGAAACTTGCCACAGGCTACTACTATCATAGAGATACCTAGTATTATGGTCTTAAATTCAATCTCTCTCTACTCCCGAACCTCCGGTGTCATGGTGGGCTACAACTTCAATTGCAGCTCACCATTCTTGATCTCATATTTGAACTTCACTTCCTTGATCTTTCCTTGCGACTCCTTGATTGCAAGGCCGAGCTTTCCAACCTTGTCTTTGACTAGATATTCCTTGCATACATTCATATCCAGAATTTCTCTACATGTGGCTTCAACCACCTCTTTTAGTCTTTGTTGTCATTTTTCTGCATCGTCCTTCTCTTTGACTTTCTGTTCAAGCTTCTTCTTCAATGCAGCTCACTGTTGATCTATCTGAATGGTTAATTTTGATGTGAGATTTTCCCTTTACTTTAGCTCATTCGTAACAGATTGATGCAAGTCATGCAAAACTAGGAGTGGAAATGCCACAATATTCATGTTGAATTTGTCCCACATATTTTCTTGTTGCTGCACCTTGGTGGAGTCAAACTGTATAGCTCTGGCCAGTATCTGCATCATTTTTATGCCGACTGTTGTTTATATCAATCTTCCTTGTTAATTTCCTTCACAAATTGGTGCATTTTGTTTGCTGGTCTGCACGAGCATCTTCATCTCTACTATAATTTTATCAACCCCTATGAGGAGTGCATCGTAGGGATCCTCGATCCTACTCCATGAATCCTTCACTAAATCTTGAAAATTCTCTCTAATTTTATCTAAATCTCCATTTGTAAGGATCATTGGCCACATCTTTCCTAGCTTGCACATAAATCTTGTGGAAGCCTGATTTGAAATTTTCCACAGTGCTATACTATTCAAAGAATCTAGGTGATATCCTAGGGTGTTGGTTCACCACCATGTGAAGATCCATGTAATGTAGCACAAATAAATTTGATTTTATTGAGCTATCCTCTGTTCATTGGTATGCCACAATGAGGCATGCTACGCTTCTTTACAGACATCTGTTTCGATGGGAGGAAACTGTGAATCCTCTGACTCATTCCATACTAACATCAAAACGATAAATAGAAGCCATGCGTAGTGAAAGGTTGTACCCTTTTTCTATGCTTCACGACAATCCTCCAAAAACTCCTTTCATAAATACCTAGCCCTGTTGTACTAAAATCCATTGTTGCATTGTGAAGCTAACGAAACAACTATTTTGGAGACCTCATTCACTATAAATTTTTGAATAATATTACCAACTAATATATATGCAATCAAGCATGCCCCCTGGTATTGATCAAATTTATGTCATAGGCTTACTTTCAATTAACCAGATTGACCTTCTGCTTCATGGTATGCGCAATTGATTTGTCCTAATATTTTCCTATGAATTCATCGACAGGGTCCCTTATTTGATATGGTAGCTTGTTTATTCTCCATATTAGCATTTCATCTATTGGGATCATCTTCCCCAACCAGATTCATCCATCGTGCACTACCACAAGTAGTTATCTAATGCATGCAGTGTTCAGATTGCTTCAACTGAAATGGGGTATATTGAGCATGTTTAGCAGGCTTGATTTATCCAACCCATTTTCCTAGCTATGTCATTCTAATTTTGTGACTCCACATTTTGGATAATGGAATTCCTTTAAGTATATATTAGGCACAAACTATGGGTACTTGCTTCGGTCATTGAACTCTAAATCTGAAAACTTTAATTGTGTGATTTTTCCTAGTAGCTCTCCTTCAAATGGCATCCTCTCCAGAAAGAATGGTGTGAATGTGTTGAACTTCCCATATTTGGAATCCTTCACGGGCTTAATGCTCAAATTTGTTGGTGGAAAATATGGCAGAAATGGCAATGAAATAGCTGCACTCTCTGTCCCCATCCTTTCTTTCTTGGCTTCCTCTTCGATGTCTCGTACAAGTTGGGGTTTCGACTGTGGTTTGGAATGCTTCGACTACTTATCTTGTTTCTTCTTTTTTGTTTCTTCCTTCTTTGTCTTCTATCATGGAGATATCCGGTTCATGAGTGGTGAAGCTACAAGTGATGTTGTTGGTGACTTTGTTGTTGATGCTTCTACGGACATGTTATCTGCCATTGCCTCCTTGATTCCTGCTTCACCTTTCTCTCTAATAATTTAGATGAACTCTTGTGGGTTCAAGTAGCACGATTTCTACAAGTCTACACTACTTAGCATTTTTTGAGCTCTCAAATGACAAAGTGCCAAAATCTTGGTGGGATGCAAGTTTTTATAGTGCTCCTGATCTTCGAACTTCATCATTAGCTAAAATATCGCTCGGATTTTGCTCATTAATTTCATATCTCACCCTAGATTTGTACCAACATGTCTCCATAAATGCAGCTTTCCTCTCCTCCAACGATAATTTTCCCTTTTAACAGTCATATTTTTGGCGAAATTTGAAAAACCTTCCCTTGTCGCAGCTCCTGCGAACTTAGACATGTTGTAGATTATTACAAATTGATTTCCCTTGTCGATGCTCTTTTCTACAGAGTAGTTTATAGTCCATTTCCCACTTTTAACTACAGGCGGAACTAAGAGTTTCCTCTTTTTTTGTCTTCAAAGTGAAGCTCTAGGGATAGGGTCATCCCTATACAACTTCATCCGACTGCCATTTACCCTTCCTTAAATCAATTCTCAATTCAACTTTTCCAACTGAACTATGACGCCATCAATAATATGATCTATAATATAGAGGTCCAACCAATTTGTTTTGAATTTCCCTGGAAATTTTACAAACTTACTACAATAGAGGAGGACAAGATATCCCACTTTAAAATATTTTTCTCGATATGTCTATCATACCAAGCCTTATCTCTTTCTTTTTGCACCTGTTAATAGAAACCTACTATGAATCTATCTTCTTCCAAGGAAACCTATTGTGACATTATTTCCTCCATTGTTTCAAGGTCTTCCATATCTATGACATCTGCAATCTTCAGTCTAGGAATAATATAGTCCATGGGCATCACAACTTCTTTTCCATACAACAACCTGAAGGGTGCTTGACCTGTTAATTCCTTACATGTGGTCCTGTAAGCCCATAACACCACTGGAATTCTGAGATCACAATCATCTCTGTTCACATTGCATATTTTGGTGAGTGAATTTTCCAAAATAATGTTAAAATCTTGCACTATCCATTGGCTTGAGGATCATGAGTACTATTCTGGTGGTAGAATTGGAATTCCTTAGTCAATGCTTTAATAGTCTTATTCAGAAAATGTGAGCCTTGGTCACTCATCAATATCTTCAGACACCCAAATTTGGAAAATATATACTCAAAATTGAAATTCACTTATGTGTCTACACTGCAGTTCCTTACCGGTTCTGCTTCATCCCATCTTGTCAAATAATCAGTTGTAGTGATTATGTGCCTCGCACCATTATTTTTTCCAGGTGGATTTATAGGTCCAACAAAGTCAATAGCCCATTTGTCAAAATCCTACAATGTTACTTATGGTATTAATGGCATCTCATCTCTTCTATATGACCTCCATGTTCTTTGACATACATCAAAATCTCTACAATACTCCTTTGCATCCTTGTGTAGTGTAGGCCACCACAATCCTACTCTCAAGATCTTCTACATAGTAGCCATTCCTACATAATTTCTTCCAACTGCACCTCCATGAGATTTTGATGTGTTGAAGAGGTAAATCCCCTCTGCAGACAGAGGTGATCCCTACTAGCCCAGATCAGGTCTAGCAACAATCAAGTCATGTTAATATGCAGGTCTCTAGTTACAAAACGAAAAGAAATGATAAGTTGCCTACCTCAGGTCCTATGCGATGTTCCCGTCCTCCACTTCGGTAGATCACGATCCTTCTGCTTGGCACGTCTGAACACCTGCACACATGCAAAGAGACATGACGATATACGACATAGAATCTAAATCTTGTAACTAAACATCAGTCAGAGAAGATGTAACTCATTGCATCAAAGATAAAGATACACAAGTGAGACCATAATCAAAGTCGCTTATTATTAATAAAACAAAGGAATGATACAACCTTAAGCTCTGACGTTGGATCTTCCTTCGATAGGGTCGATAGTGGAGCATGTCTCAATGAAGCTCATTGGGAATGAGACAAATCTCTCTCTCTTCCGCTTGGCTCTCAAAGGCTGTCTGGCGATAGTCTCCTTGCTACAGATTCAGCTCTTAGTTCTATGTTAAGTCCCTATATTAATAGTGTATCCCATTATTATGTTAGTGTAGCCCCCTTATTGTTATTATTGTACCCTTGTAACCCCCATTTTGTTATTATTGTGCCCCTAAATTATTATTGAAAATAGGGTCACTAGATCATGCACGGCAGGGTCCACTAGGCCTACATTGTGGCCCCACATTCCCGGCATAGAAGGAGGTTTTGTTCATTTACCATCTATGAACTGTCATTTGCAGTGCAGCCTTATCGAGGCTTCCAAATGGCTTATTTCTACAAGGATATCTTTTACTTCCGGTTTTGAGTCGGTTACACAACACACGGCATCGTGAGCTTTGGATTCTAGGGTTTCACGCCTCCAAACAGGTCATCGTGGTATTTTTGTTATAACGTTTTTTCATTTAATTTCTGTGTTTCTAGAAAATTTCTTATAGAGCAGTTTTGGAACTGAGGAATATTTTCTAAAAATTTCAGAGCTTGGTTCGCAATATTTTCGGAGATATCATCTGTGGAAGTTAGGTCTTTTTTAAAGCTGCTAAACAGGTCATCGTGGAATTTTCGCTATAAATTGTTTTCTACGAAGTTTCGGAATCTGAAATTCGTATGGTGTGAAGCTGAAATACTAAGGAAAGTTGTCAAAAAATTTCAGAGCTTGGTTCACAATATTTTTGGAGATATGATCTATGGAATGTAGTGCTTTTTCAGGCTCTTGAATTTCATCTCAAAGAGGTGATCGTGGGAAAAGTTCAATAACTCTCTCTTTGGTTAGTGGATTTGAGTACCGTAAAAAATTTTCGCAAGTTAACGGACTGTAGTTTCTTGGCTATCAAGTTCAGAGACAAAGGAAAAAACAGTGACACGTGGCAAGTCGTACAAGTTCGCTCTACTAAACCAGTTCAGAATTAGGTCATTGTGGGAGATTGGACACAACTTTGTCTTGGAGAATCCAAATCAGGTCAGACCTGTGGAATTTTAAATAAGCTTCAGAGAGCTACTACAGGGCTGAATTTCAGATATCGAAGATTTTCAATTGCAGAGATAATTCAATTTCAATATCGAGCTCCTTAAAGCAAGTAAAATGTGTGTATTTTTTTTCCGAATTACATAAGTCTTGTTTGAAGAATCAAGTTGAATTGATTCCAAGGGAATCTTGTAGAATTGATATCAATATTGGATTCTAAAATGGCCCCTAAAAATAATTCAACACCCATTAAGCCCTTAGAAAGATATACTATGACGCATGAGGAGGAAGAATTGCAATATGAGATATCAAAATTACGGTACCAAGTGCAACAAATTTCGATCTTACGAAGAGCAATTGAAGATGACATAGATGGTTTAAAAGCAAAAATGGAGGCTAATTTTGATGGTTTGAAGGATCAAATAAAATCTATTATGGATGATAAAGTAGTGGAATATCACAATGAGCATCAACAACAAGTTCTCCAACTCTCAAAGGATAACCTAACTTTGGTGCAAAATCAAATGAAACAACCGGAAGATCAATATCACATCGAAAGAAGTTCTGAAGTAGTCCAGAAACAAGAAATCAACAAGTACAATAAATTTCAAATTATCTGAGCAAGTGGAAGAACTTTCCTGTAGAATATTCCACATGGGACGATGAGAATTTTATACAGAATCATCAAGAAATAATCAAGCGTTGAGGACAACACTTGTTTGAAGGAGAGGGGCATGTTAAGTCCCTATATTAATAGTGCAGCCCCTTATTATGTTAATGTAGCCCCCTTATTGTTATTATTGTACCCTTGTAACCCCCATTTTGTTATTATTGTGCCCCTAAATTATTATTGTTAGGTCAGCTAGGATTACATTGTGGCCCACTAGGATTACATTGTGGCCCCATGGACTCCTATATATAGAAGGAGGTTTTGTTCATTTGTATCATCCAAGAATTGTTCATTTATGTACTGTATTGGAGGTTGCCCCCTTGAAGTGGCTTATTTCTAAGGCATTGATATATTTTTTCTTCTATTTTTGGAGCTGGTTACACAACATTCTATGACCATTAAGACTACTAAGACTAGCTTGCAAAGGGAAAATGGCAAGCTTATATAAATGGTGGAAGGGGGTTTGGGATCTCTACAATTGTGGGATTGGCCCTATCCTCAAGGAAGCTTCCATGATAGGTGGAAAACTACTTCCCCTATATGGAGATCTAGAGCCAAACCTCCCAAATCATTTTAGAGACTCGTTTAGGAGTTGGTTGGAATCAAACTTCCGCCATTTATTTTTAAAAAACAATCCTTATTAATATTGGCGTGGGTAATACACCGAGACAGAGCGCTAGTTGGCACGCCCTCTTTGGTGGATTTCCCCCATTAGCGCGAGGGCTGAACTAGCTGGTCGCGCCAAGGCCAAAAGATATATTTTTAGGGTTTTTCATAGGAAACTGTGAGAGAAATGATTGTCCTTGTCAAGGGGGATACCATGAAACTGGCTTCAGGTAATGTCACTGCTCACAGGTCACTGAAAAGGCCCTCCAATGTGTGGGGCAAGGGATTTCAGGGATGGTGACAAATCACTATGTAACAGATGCCCCCTAAAGCATGAGGCCTGAGAGAGAGAGAGAGAGAGGTGAAATGCTTTATGAGAACGTGTCCAACTGAAAACACTGCCATCGGAAAACCTGCGTACAAGTACAACTGATATCTCAAATACATGATATGTGGTATGGGTGCAGCCATCCATAATAGAGTATACAATAATCAGGATCCAAGGTATGGACGCAGCCATCCAGAAAGGATCAATAAGCAGACTCAGGTATGGTCATAGCCATCCAATCAATGAGTCATGTAACCAATCATGATAATCCACAAAATCCGCAACTTGGATTCCATCAGACAAAACCCAGGGTCTTGCGCTCCATCTCGACCCACACAGATTACAAGTCCAAGTATGTGAATATGTGAGCTGAAGTCGAACATGCAAGAACATCATCTGATTACCGGCCAATGATGAAAGCCGTTAACAGACACGAAAGGAACCACCAATAATGATGATGAGCCTCAAGGTACTATAGGTACAATCCACAGAATGTGAATAGTGAGCTGGCCTCCAACACCTGTATAATCATTCGATCGAAGGCCAATGATGAAAACCTTGCGTCGAATGTGAAGAACCTTCCATTGAGGCATGCAAGAACTAAGGTACCTGAAGGGAGTCTCTAGATCAGCTTCTTGGATAATGAGCTGAATTCGACAGGAAGTGACCTTGATCGAAGGTGGACCATAGTGTTTCCTACATCATCGACGCGAGATAGAGGAACATAATGTTTGTGAATCAGGATCAGTCGAGAATAAGAGGAGGGTTGAAAACTGCAAAGGTCAACTTCTCTTAAACATATCAGCGGCACAACACTGGTTTTGGCAGTATTTGACATCAAAAGATCTGAGGTCACGATGATGAGGCAAAGAGCAGATGAGCAGTCAAAAGGATAACCCAAACCCATGGAGGCAAGCAAATAGCAAGATGACATGTCCCCAACCTGACACCAAGGCAGAAAAGTGCCATGTTCAAGAGCGACATACTGCTGACACGACGATGATATTGGTTTCATTTTCCCCCACCATTTCTGGCAAGTACCTCTTTATTTTTACACAAGCTTGAAGAGGATAGCATATGCTTGTCATATAAGTTCATCCTTCGGACAAATCCAACCTAGTACATTTAATGAGCCCTAGGAAGTAGAAACTAGAGTAACATCATTACGACGAAGTCTGATGTCATCAATTTTTAATGAGTCTGACAAAGGAAGAACTCGGCATCTTTTCATGTTTAGAGATTCTGAAAAGACAGCGGAAAAGTAAAATCCAATAGTCCCTTTTCGTAGATAGTCCCACAGATCCGAAAAGGTAGAAAAATATATCTGAGAGAACCTCCTAGTCATGATAGGCTAGGGTATTCCTTTTTCATAAATAATCTATCCCATCCGAAAAAGGGGTAAACGTATACTAGGTAGATGTCGTTTCACAGCCAATTTAACGAGCTCAAAACAACAAGCGACTCGGAAATATTTTCAGTTTTAGAGAGTCAAAAAAAAGCTGAAAGATGACTCCTCCTAGAGGAACGAGTGGTATAAATGGAAGCAACTAGTTTCGGTGATGGTGGAACTGCTCAGAACAAGTAAAGGTTAAGAGGCTGGCTAACAAGACCACTCATCACAGCAGTTCCTTAGGAATGGGTAAAACAACCAAGTGAAGGCATATGATCGGCCAAGCAGATAGTGACGATGGAGTGAGAAAACCAAGGCTCATCTAGCAAAAATAGGCTGATAAAATGGCAATCACAAGAGGTAAAATGGCAATGGTTTCAGTTTTACACAAGCTTGAAATCAAGAAACTCTTCTTGAAGTTGGTTTCATTTTTACACAAGCTTGAAAAAAAGATAAACTATGCTTGAAACCGGTTTCATTTTTACACAAGCTTGAAATCAGGAAACTCTGCTTGAAGTAGTAAGCATGCCCCCAAAATGGTGACTCAATTAGAGGTACATTCCCCCCAAGCTTCAATCCATATGAAAGGTAGATGGAGTGAAGGTTCAAGTTATGAGATCAAAAGAAAGACTCGACTGGGATTTTACGAGATCTAAACAAAGACTCGAATTGAACGGGAACGTGTTTCATTGTTTTAATGAGGTTGACACACTAAAAGAACTATCCTCAGATGACATTTTTTCATTTTTTAAGGAGCTTGACACAAGGAAACGAACTTTGCTTCGACGAGCTTGTTTCATTTTTTAAGGAGCTTTCCACAAGCAAATGAACCATGCTCTGACAGACCTTGTTTCATTTTTTAAGGAGCTTGACACAAGAAGACGAACTATGCTCTGACGACCTTTCATCATGATGAATAAGAAGTCATGGCTTCCAATATTTCCACACCAAATGGGAGAACAACATCTCGAAAATCAGGACCCAATGCCCCGAGCACCTGATGTACAATGGCACTATCAATGAGTACATGCATGGGGTAGGTAACCTGATCCAAGTGGATATTGGTGGCCACCCACCTATTCCACTTGGGCCCCCACCATTATCTCTTTCATTTTTTCAGTTTCGGCATAACTTACTATTTTTAGCAGTTTTTCGGGTCCTGAACTTCCGGAGCCGTTTTGTGGCCCTAAACGACGTTTTTTGGGTATTCTTTTACAAGCAAATTGGATCATCCAAATCATCTCGACAGTTGTAGTCCTCGAATAGATATTTCTAATGATGTATCATGTGCGACAAACGGAGATAGGATGCCAAAGTTACGTCCCTGGGAAGTTGAAACACCAATTTACCCAAACGGGGCCCATAGTTGTGGCGCTTCATCTCCTAGGGTTAGGTTTTTGGGATGTTTAAAGGTTCTCTATTGTTTCTCAATAATAAATAGGCCCTCGACCTCATTGTAACTCGATTCAGAGGCCTGTAGTTCAGAGGCTGTAGCCACCACATCTCTTCCGGAGATAGCTACCGATTACTGCTAGCTAGTTTATTTCCATTACGTGGAAAAACCAGATTTAGGTTCAAGTATTAATGAGGCTAGAGGTTTGTTAATTAGCTACATCTCTGTATTTGTAGTTTATATGTTTATTACATTTGCGTTCCTACATAAATCGCGGATCGGTGGTATCGAGAGCGGTTTGCTTTTTCTCGATCCTTCTTTGCATGTCCCCAACGAGGTGGGGTACTCAGAAACGTCCCAGTGGAGACCTTGCAAGATCGGCCTACGAGCCTCGACGGATGCCTGGGGGGACGAAAGAAAAATGAGGAGAAAAGAATCCTATTGGTATCAAAATATTGCTCGAAGAGGCCCTCGAAAAACAAAGGAACGCGATGATGGATAGCTTTGCTCAGATCCTTCAACGGCTGCCCACCGGCGGCGCATCTGCATCCAGTAGCCACTCTGGAGTTGCGACTCCCTTTAGGGTACAAGTAAATTTTGACATTCCCATATTTGAGGGTCAAATAGACGCAGATGCCGTAGATAGATGGTTGAATCTATTAGAAGGATATTTCTCTGTTCATGACTTTTCAGACCGGGAGAAGATTATTTTGCACTCCTCAAAGCTACCCCCCATGTTAAGGACTGGTGGGAAACCTACTGTGAGAACAAGGACCAGACAGAACCCTCTCTGTTCTCGGCCGTACCAACTTGGAATTCTTTCCGAGACGCCGTCAAGGAACAGTACTATTCCGTGGGGAGCTATGAGGACAAGTACATACAATGGACCACGCTGCGACAACAAAGGGATCAAGATGTGCACGAGCTGACGAATCTGTTCCATACCCTGCGCACAAAGTTGGGTATCAAAGATTCAGAGAAACATTTGGTGCTAAAGTATCGCAGCTGTCTGCACAGATACATTCGGGAGGAAATGGAGTTCCTCGACATCTCCTCGCTTGGTACGGCATACCGGTATGCTGCCAAGATTGAGCAGAAATTCAAACAGAAGAAGCGAGACTTTGGATCTGCGAATCAAAAGCAAGGGAAAGGTGCTTCCAAACCGTAGAACAAAGGACAGAGCCAAGGCATGGCAGCTAAAAACAACCCGTCAAAGCCACAAGAAAAGAACAACACCGCAAAGCCAAAGAACGACACGGGAAAGTGGTGTGAGTTCCATAAGAGCTCCACTCACAACACAAGTGAGTGTCAGGCCAAGAAGTCGCTAGTGGCCGAGATGAGGGCTTCTGAGTCAGATGCATGCTCTGACTCCGAATCAGAACCTGAAAAGGGGAATGAAAAAGGGAAACAGATTATTGATGCGGAGCCCAACGCCACTGTTGCCACTACAAAGGTCCAGAAGGAGGAACCGGAAGATCCAGAGGAGGAGGAACGTCTCTTCCACTCCCAGATGTGGGTAAAGGGCTCCCCTGTACAGTTCATTGTCGACAATGGGAGCCAAAAGAACCTCATTTCAACAGACGCCGTGAAGCGGTTGGGCTTGCCGACCACAGCTCACCCACATCCATACACCATCGGGTGGCTTCACCAAGGACGAGATCTCCGCGTCAGCCAGCAGTGCCGCCTTCCCTATAGCATCAAGCTCTTCACGGATGAGGTATTATGTGACATTGCTCCTATTGATGTTTTTGATGTATTATTAGGACAACCATACTTGTGGAAGCGTCATGCTGTGTATGAGTCTCGACCTCGTGCTGTTATTGTTACTTTGGGAAATAAGTTGTACAGGATACCAGAGGTACCACCTCCTGCCGCTATCTCTTTGGTTACCGCAAAACAATGCAGTAAGCTCATTTCCCAAACCAGGAAATTCATTTTCCTGATGATCCGCCCCCAGGGCAAGAAGAAGACTGTGGCCATGACCTCCAGACAGGGCCCCTCTGCACGACAACAACAAATGGATAAGGTTGTGGAGGAGTACGGGAGCATGGCGGCTAAGGACAACCCATCAAAGCCACAAGACAAGAACAACACCGTAAAGCCAAAGAAGGACACGGGAAAGTGGTGTGAGTTCCATAAGAGCTCCACTCACAACACAAGTGAGTGCCGGGCCAAGCAGTTGCTAGTGGCCGAGATGAGGGCTTCTGAGTCAGATGCATGCTCTGACTCCGAATCAGAACCTGAAAAGGGGAATGAAAAAGGGAAACAGATTATTGATGCGGAGCCCAACGCCACTGTTGCCACTACAAAGGTCCAGAAGGAGGAACCGGAAGATCCAGAGGAGGAGGAACGTCTCTTCCACTCCGAGATGTGGGTAAAGGGCTCCCCTGTACAGTTCATTGTCGACAATGGGAGCCAAAAGAACCTCATTTCAGCAGACGCCGTGAAGCGGTTGGGCTTGCCGACCACAGCTCACCCACATCCATACACCATCTGGTGGCTTCACCAAGGACGAGATCTCCGCGTCAGCCAAGAGTGCCGCCTTCCCTATAGCATCAAGCCCTTCACGGATGAGGTATTATGTGACGTTGCTCCTATTGATGTTTCTGATGTATTATTAGGACAACCATACTTGTGGAAGCGTCATGCTGTGTATGAGTCTCGACCTCGTGCTGTTATTATTACTTTGGAAAATAAGTTGTACAGGATACCAGAGGTACCACCTCCTACGACTATCTCTTTGGTTACTGCAAAACAATGTAGTAAGCTCATTTCCCAAACCAGGAAATTCGTTTTTCTGATGATCCGCCCCCAGGGCAAGAAGAAGGCTGTGGCCACGACCTCCAGACAGGGCCCCTCTGCACGACAACAACAAATGGATAAGGTCGTGGAGGAGTACGGGGACATCTTCACCTCACCCACAGGGGTTCCTCTGCACTGCCAGGTCAAGCACCCGATTGATCTGACCCCAGGTGCGCCGCTACCCAATGGACCGATCTATCGACGCTTTGTTCTAGAAAATGATGAAATCAAGAGGCAGATTCAGGAGCTGTTGCAGAAAGGTCACATCAGACCAAGTTCATCGCCCTGTGGGAGCCCGATCGTGTTGGTACAGAAGAAGGATGGGACGTGGAGACTTTGTATTGACTATCGGGCACTGAACAAGATCACTGTCCGGAATAGGTACCCAATCCCATGGATTGATGACCTTCTGGACCAACTCAAAGGTGCAAAATATTTCAGCAAGATCGACCTGAAGTCTGGGTATCACCAGGTACCAATTGAACCCTCCGATGTGTGGAAGACTGCCTTCAAAGCCAAGGAAGGCCTTTTCGAATGGGTGGTCATGCCTTTCGGGTTGACGAATGCTCCCGCCACCTTCATGAGGATGATGGATGACATCTTGCGGCCATTCACCAACTCATTTGTAGTGGTGTACTTGGATGATATTCTGATCTTCAGCCAGACTTGGGAAGAGCACATTCACCACATCCGACAAGTCCTCCAAACACTGCGGCAACACAAGTTGTGTGCCAATTTGGAGAAGTGCACTTTTGGCATGACCCAGGTTCAATATCTGGGATACATTATTGATGAAAGGGGGGTGCATGTGGATCCGGCCAAGATCCAAGTCATTCGGGATTGGCCAGCCCCGACTACTATAACAGAGCTTCGCAGCTTTCTGGGTCTTGCTAATTTCTACCGTAGATTCGTGCTGGGATTCTCTCATATCACTTGGCCCTTGAGTCAAGTCACGAAAGGAGGAGCGAGAGCAAAATTCTTTTGGTCGGAACCTCAACAGAAGGCATTCAAAGAATTGAAAAATCGCCTCTGTTCTGCCCCAGTGCTCACCTTACCGGACTTGCAGCAGCCATTTGAGATCGAGACAGATGCCTCTGACTATGCTATTGGGGCAGTTCTTACTCAACAGGGACATCCAGTGGCATATCACAGTGAGACATTGTCTGAGACAGTTAGCAAGTATCCCACCTATGACAAAGAAATGTATTCCATTGTGCAAGCCTGTCGACAATGGAAGCATTACATTTTGGGGAAGGAAACAATCATCCACACGGACCACCGGCCCCTGCAGTTCATACAGACACAAGGGAAGTTGCAGAATGATCGCCATCAGAAGTGGTCCACATATCTGCAACAGTTTCATTTTAACATCAAGTACAAGAAGGGTAGCACCAATAATGTTGCAGACTGCCTCAGCCGACCACCGATCGTGGCGCTCACCACCGTGCTCAACTCTTGTGGGCACGAGACTTCTGATTGGCCGCTTCTCTATGAGAGTGACCCAGAATTCGGCCACACTTACAAGGCACTCTTGGGGGGTACGCAAGTTCCAATTTTTCACCTCCAGATGCACTTTTATGTCACCTGGGACACCTTTGTGTTCCTTCAAGCGAGCGTGCCAAGATGATATGGGAAGCACACTACAGTCGAGTCGCTGGGCATTTCGGGGTCGAGAAAACGGTAGCAATACTACAGAAGTATTTCTATTGGCCGAACCTTCGAAAGGATGTCGAGAAGCACATCAGATCCTGCACTGCTTGTGCCATTGCCAAACCGACCATCAAGAAGCAAGGCCTATATACTCCTCTACCTACCCCTAGTCGACCTTGGGAATCCATCTCCATGAATTACATGTCGGGCCTGCCTTCTACTAAGCAGGGAAATGACTGTGTTTTTGTGGTCGTCGACAGATTCTCGAAGATGGCCATTATGGCGGCCTGCAAGAAGAATATCACAGCAGAAGCCACTGCTAAACTCTTCTTTGAGCGAGTGTGGGTGCACTTTGGGATCCCACAGTCTATCATATCAGATCGAGATAGCAGGTTCCTCAGCACATTTTGGTCCAGCCTCTGGTCAATGTTGGACACAAAGCTCACCAAGTCCACAGCTTTCCATCCCCAAACAGATGGCCAGACAGAGGTCGTCAACAGAATGATTGTACACATTATGCGCATGTACAACTCAAAGCATCCACGCACATGGGACGAGAGCCTCCCCTATGTACAACACAGTTATAACCGGGCTCTCCACAGTTCAATTGGCCATAGCCCCTTTCGGGTGGGCTTGGGATTCCAACCACTATGTCCCATTGACATAGCCATGCCGTTTGCAGCTGCTCAGGCCGATTCAGCTCATGTCCAGTCTGAAGTTGACAAAGCAAGTAGCTTCATCGAGCGCATTCAACACATCCGCCAACAGGTTCATGAGATATTGGACAGAGCCAATGCGAAGTACAAACAGCGCCATGATCAACACCGGGTGCCACACCACTTCGAGGTGGGCGACAAAGTATGGCTACATTTGCAGAAGGAGCGCCTCACTGGACCTCACTGCAAGCTTCGCCCGCTCCGATACGGGCCGTACACCATCACCAAGGCTGTAGGTAACAATGCCTTCGAGCTTAGTATTCCACCATTCCTTGGTCTGCACCCAATCTTCAATGTGGATCGCCTTCGTCCTTACTTTCCACCTCTACTGGACACCTCGGACATTGCAGAACAACTCACACCAACAGAGTTAAACCCAGACTGCATGGAACAGGCCACCACAGATTGTATCATGGACATGAAAATCAAGAACACTCGTCAACAACAGATCCAACTGTATCGGGTTGTCAAAGCTGGCCAACTCCTGCACCAAGGAAAGTGGTTCACCAGGGACCAAGTTCAGCAGAAATTTCCTCATCTCATGGAGGAACTTAACGCAATGGGGACCATTGCTTCCTAAAGGGGGAGGAATGATCCAGGTGGATATTGGTGGCCACCCGCCTATTCCACTTGGGCCCCCACCATTGTCTCTTTCAGTTTTTCAGTTTTGGCATAACTTACTATTTTTAGCAGTTTTTCGGGTCCTGAACTTCCGGAGCCGTTTTGAGGCCCTAAACGACGTTTTTTGGTATGAAAATTTGTCGCGATTTTGATCATCAAAATTGTCACAAAAGTTGTAGTCCTCGGATAGAGCTTTCTAATGATGTATCATGTGCGTCAAACGGAGATAGTATGCCAAAGTTACGTCCCTAGGAAGTTGAAACACCAATTTACCCAAACGGGGCCCATAGTTTTGGCGCTTCATCTCCTAGGGTTAGGTTTTGGGATGTTGAGGGCTCTCCATTATTTCTCAATAATAAATAGGCCCTCGAGCCTCATTGTAACTCAGTTCAGAGGTCTGTAGCCACCACATCTCTTCTCAGAGATTCGCTACCAGCACCCTAGCTATTTTATTTCCATTATGTATGTAAGCATCTTTCTGTTATTTGATATTAATGAAATGAAGTGTTATTTCCGCTGCATCTCTGTATTTATGGTTATGTGTTTATTCTGTTGCGTTCCTGCATAAATCCGGATCAGTGGTATCAGAGCGGTCTGCTTTTTCTCGATCCTTCTTTGCATGTCCCCAACGAGGTCGGGGTATAAGGATCTAGGGCTTGATCTGGTGGAACCTTTGCAAGATCAGCCTCGTAAACCTCGACGGACGCCCATGGGGGACGAAAAGAAAGATGAGGGAGCAGGAGATCCTATCAAAATATTGCTCGAGGAGGCCCTCGAAAAACAAAGGAACACGATGATGGATAGCTTTGCTCAGATCCTTCAACGGCTGCCCACCGGCGGCGCATCTGCATCCAGTAGCCACTCTGGGGTTGCGACTCCCTTTAAGGTACAAGTAAATTTTGACATTCCCATATTTGAGGGTCAAATAGACGCAGATGCCGTAGATAGATGGTTGAATCTATTAGAAGGATATTTCTCTGTTCATGACTTTTCAGACCGGGAGAAGATTATTTTTGCACTCCTCGAAGCTACCCCCCATGTTAAGGACTGGTGGGAAACCTACTGTGAGAACAAGGACCAGACAGAACCCTCTCTGTTCTCGGCCGTACCAACTTGGAATTATTTTCGAGACGCCGTCAAGGAACAGTACTATCCCGTGGGGAGCTATGAGGACAAGTACATACAATGGACCACGTTGCGACAACAAAGGGATCAAGATGTGCATGAGCTAACGAATCTGTTCCATACCCTGCGCACAAAGTTGGGTATCAAAGATTTAGAGAAACATTTGGTGCTAAAGTATCGCGATTGTCTGCACAAATATATTCAGGAGGAAATGGAGTTCCTCGACATCTCCTCGCTTGGTACGACATACCGGTATGCTGCCAAGATTGAGCAGAAATTCAAACAGAAGAAGCGAGACTTTGGATCTGCGAATCAAAAGCAAGGAAAAGGTGCTTCCAAACCGCAGAACAAAGGAAAGAGCCAAGGCATGGCGGCTAAAGACAACCCGTCAAAGCCACAAGAAAAGAACAACACCGTAAAGCCAAAGAAGGACACGGGAAAGTGGTGTGAGTTCCATAAGAGCTCCACTCACAACACAAGTGAGTGTCGGGCCAAGCAGTCGCTAGTGGCCGAGATGGGGGCTTCTGAGTCAGATGCATGCTCTGACTCCGAATCAGAACCTGAAAAGGGGAATGAAAAAGGGAAACAGATTATTGATGCGGAGCCCAACGCCACTGTTGCCACTACAAAGGTCCAGAAGGAGGAACCGGAAGATCCAGAGGAGGAGGAACGTCTCTTCCACTCCCAGATGTGGGTAAAGGGCTCCCCTGTACGGTTCATTGTCGACAATGGGAGCCAAAAGAACCTCATTTCAGCAGACGCCGTGAAGCGGTTGGGCTTGCCGACCACAGCTCACCCACATCCATACACCATCGGGTGGCTTCACCAAGGACGAGATCTCCGCGTCAGCCAGCAGTGCCGCCTTCCCTATAGCATCGAGCCCTTCACGGATGAGGTATTATGTGACGTTGCTCCTATTGATGTTTCTGATGTATTATTAGGACAACCATACTTGTGGAAGCGTCATGCTGTGTATGAGTCTCGACCTCGTGCTGTTATTGTTACTTTGGGAAATAAGTTGTACGGGATACCAGAGGTACCACCTCCTGCCGCTATCTCTTTGGTTACTGCAAAACAATGTAGTAAGCTCATTTCCCAAACCAGGAAATTCGTTTTCCTGATGATCCGCCCCCAGGGCAAGAAGAAGACTGTGGCCACGACCTCCAGACAGGGCCCCTCTGCACGACAACAACAAATGGATAAGGTCGTGGAGGAGTATGAGGACATCTTCACCTCACCCACAGGGGTTCCTCTGCACTGCCAGGTCAAGCACCCGATTGATCTGACCCCAGGTGCGCCACTACCCAATGGACCAATCTATCGACGCTCGGTTCTAGAAAATGATGAAATCAAGAGGAAGATTCAGGAGTTGTTGCAGAAAGGTCACATCAGACCAAGTTCATCGCCCTGTGGGAGCCCGATCGTGTTGGTACAGAAAAAGGATGGGACATGGAGACTCTGTATTGACTATCGGGCGCTGAACAAGATCACTTTCCGGAATAGGTACCCAATCCACGGATTGATGACCTTCTGGACCAACTCCAAGGTGCAAAATATTTCAGTAAGATCGACCTGAAGTCTGGGTATCACCAGGTACCAATTGAACCCTCTGATGTGTGGAAGACTGCCTTCAAAGCTAAGGAAGGCCTTTTTGAATGGCTGGTCATGCCTTTCGGGTTGAAGAATGCTCCCGCAACCTTCATGAGGATGATGGACGACATCTTGCGGCCATTCACCAACTCATTTGTAGTGGTGTACTTGGATGACATTCTGATCTTCAGCAAGACTTGGGAAGAGCACCTTCACCACATCCGACAAGTCCTCCAAACACTGCGGCAACACAAGTTGTGTGCCAATTTAGAGAAGTGCACGTTTGGCATGACCCAGGTTCAATATCTGGGATACATTATTGATGAAAGGGGGGTGCATGTGGATCCAGCCAAGATCCAAGTCATTCGGGATTGGCCGGCCCCGACTACTATAACAGAGCTTCGCAGCTTTCTGGGTCTTGCTAATTTCTACCGTAGATTCGTGCTGGGATTCTCTCATATCACTTGGCCCTTGAGTCAAGTCACCAAAGGAGGAGCGAGAGCAAAATTCTTTTGGTCGGAACCTCAACAGAAGGCGTTCAAAGAATTGAAAAATCGCCTATGTTCTGCCCCAGTGCTCACCTTACCAGACTTGCAGCAGCCATTTGAGATCGAGACAGATGCCTCTGACTATGCTATTGGGGCAGTTCTTACTCAACAGGGACATCCAGTGGCATATCACGGTGAGACATTGTCTGAGACAGTTCGCAAGTATCCCACCTATGACAAAGAAATGTATTCCATTGTGCAAGCCTGTCGACAATGGAAGCATTACATTTTGGGGAAGGAAACAATCATCCACACAGACCACCGGCCCCTGCAGTTCATACGGACACAAGGGAAGTTGCAGAATGATCGCCATCAGAAGTGGTCCACATATCTGCAACAGTTTCATTTGAACATCAAGTACAAGAAGGGTAGCACCAATAATGTTGCAGACTGCCTCAGCCGACCACCGATCGTGGCGCTCACCACCGTGCTCAACTCTTGTGGGCACGAGACTTCTGATTGGCCGCTTCTCTACGAGAGTGACCCAGAATTCGGCCACACTTACAAGGCACTCTTAGGGGGCACACAAGTTCCAAATTTTCACCTCCAAGATGCACTTTTATGTCACCTGGGACACCTTTGTGTTCCTTCAAGCGAGCGTGCCAAGATGATATGGGAAGCACACTACAGTCGAATCGCTGGGCATTTCTGGGTCGAGAAAATAGTAGCAATACTACAGAAGTATTTCTATTGGCCGAACCTTCGAAAGGATGTCGAGAAGCACATCAGATCCTGCACTGCTTGTGCCATTGCCAAACCGACCATCAAGAAGCAAGGCCTATATACTCTACTACCTACCCCTAGTCGACCGTGGGAATCCATCTCCATGGATTACATGTCGGGCCTGCCTTCTACTAAGAATGGAAATGACTGTGTTTTCGTGGTCGTTGACAGATTCTCGAAGATGGCCATTATGGCGGCCTGTAAGAAGAATATCACAACAGAAGCCACTGCTAAACTCTTCTTTGAACGAGTATGGGTGCACTTTGGAATCCCACAGTCTATCATATCAGATCGAGATAGCAGGTTCCTCAGCACATTTTGGTCCAGCCTCTGGTCAATGATGGACACAAAGCTCACCAAGTCCACAGCTTTCCATCCCCAAACGGATGGCCAGACAGAGGTCGTCAACAGAATGATTGTACACATTCTGCGCATGTACAATTCAAAGCATCCACGCACATGGGACGAGAGCCTCCCTTATGTACAACATAGTTATAACCGGGCTCTCCACGGTTCAATTGGCCATAGCCCCTTTCAGGTGGGCTTGGGATTCCAGCCACTATGTCCCATTGACGTAGCCATGCCATTTGCAGCTGCTCAGGCCGATTCAGCGCACGTCCAGTCTGAAGTTGACAAAGCAAGTAGCTTCATCGATCGCATTCAACACATCCGCCAAAAGGTTCATGATATATTGGACAGAGCCAATGCGAAGTACAAGCAGCGCCATGATCAACACCGGGTGCCACACAACTTCCAGGTGGGCGACAAAGTATGGCTACATTTGCAGAAGGAGCGCCTCACTGGACCCCACCGCAAGCTTCGCCTGCTCCGATACGGGCCGTACACCGTCACCAAGGCTGTAGGGAATAATGCCTTCGAGCTTAGTATTCCTCCATTCCTTGGTCTGCACCCAGTCTTCAATGTGGATCACCTTCGTCCTTACTTCCCACCTCTACTGGACACCTCGGACATTGCAGAACAACTCACACCAACAGAGTTAAATCCAGACTGCATGGAACATGCCACCACATATTGTATCATGGATATGCAAATCAAGAACACTCGCCAGCAGAAGATCCAACTATATCGGGTTGTCAAAGCTGGCCAACTCCTGCACCAAGGAAAGTGGTTCACCAGGGACCAAGTTCAGCAGAAATTTCCTCATCTCATGGAGGAACTTAACGCAATGGGGACCATTGCTTCCTAAGGGGGGAGGAATGATCCTGGTGGATATTGGTGGCCACCCGCCTATTCCACTTGGGCCCCCACCATTGTCTCTTTCAGTTTTTCAGTTTTGGCATAACTTACTATTTTTAGCAGTTTTTCGGGTCCTGAACTTCCGGAGCCGTTTTGAGGCCCTAAACGACGTTTTTTGGTATGAAAATTGGTTGCGATTTTGATCATCAAAATCGTTGCGATTTTGATCATCAAAATTGTCACAAAAGTTGTAGTCCTCGGATAGAGCTTTCTAATGATGTATCATGTGCGTCAAACGGAGATAGTATGCCAAAGTTACGTCCCTGGGAAGTTGAAACACCAATTTACCCAAACGGGGCCCATAGTTTTGGCGCTTCATCTCCTAGGGTTAGGTTTTTGGGATGTTTAGGGTTCTCCATTGCTTCTCAATAATAAATAGGCCCTCGAGCCTCATTGTAACGCAGTTCAGAGGCCTGTAGTCGCCACATCTCTTCTCAGAGATAGCTACCAGTGCCCTAGCTAGTTTTATTTCCATTCTGTCTGTAAGCAAATTTCAGTTCTTTGATATTAATGAAATGAAGTGTTATTTCCCCTTCATCTCTGTATTTATGGTTATGTGTTTATTCTCATATGCTCGCATAAACCGATCATATTCATACTCCGCTTCCTCCTACTCCTCTCCCTTCATTTGTATCTCAGAATGTTGTACAACCCCCACCTCCCCCAATGGCTAATGTTCCTGCTTTTCTATTGAACAAATACGCTCCACTGGCCTTGCCCCAAGTGCTGAACGATATGCCACAGGATTATCTAAAGATTCTGCCAAGATTTAATGGTGAAAATGAAGTTGATGCTCAGAAACATCTTGAGACCTTCTGCTCTTTTGCAGAGAACTTAAATGTTGAACACCTTGATGTGGTCTTGAGATTGTTTGTGCAGTATTTGGAAGGGGAAGCCAGAAAATGGTTCAAGACATTGGGGAACCATTCAATAACCACCTGGGATATCATGGAGAATACTTTTCTCAGAAAGTGGGGAGAAAAGAAAGATCATGGTCAGTGTCTTACTGAGTTCAATACTATGAAGAAGAAACAGAATGAAGGGGTATCAGAATTTATCAAAAGATTCAACAAGTTATATCTGAGCCTGCCTCCTGAAATGAAGCCCCATGAAGCCGCTGCAAAGATAATTTTTATAGCAGCCTTTGATTTTGACTTTGGATTCTCGTTGAGAGAAAGAAAACCTGCCACTTTAGATGATGCACAGTCAGATGCTCTGGAATTGGAAGCAAACTTTGCCTCCACTGGGAAACTGAAGGGAAAAATTGAACAAGATACTAGGAGGAAAGGCAAAGAAGAGGTTTCCACCTCTAATCAGGAAAAATATTCAGATAAAATGGATGAAATAAGAAAAATGATAAAGAATATGGTCAAGCTTGAACTGGAAGCTAAAAATGCAGCTCCCAAGAACTATTACAATGCTCCAAACAGAGGATACAATCCTCAGTATAGAAGACCACCATTGCAGATATTGCCGAGAGAAGCAAAGGAACAACAGGACCAGGTACCTCATCCCTTGTACCTGGAAGGACCAGCAGATGACTCCACTGGAGATGCAGCTTATGGATTAGAAGATTCAAATCTAGCTTTTTCAAATAATGATGATATGGATTGCCCATTGCAAGACGAAGACGAAGAAGCAGAGATTGATCATTATTGTAAGCAATTTGTTGATTTCATGCAAGCACAATTCAATGTCAAATATGATCTTAGATCTTCAAGGAAGAGGACCAGGACTCAAGATCAAGAAGAGGAGCCACCTCAGAAAGAAGCATCTGCTCAGAAGGAATCAGCAACAAAGAGAAACATAGAAAAAGGTAAGAATCCTCTAAATACTCCCTTGCAGTCCAATGATCAGATTCCTTCTTCTTCAAAAATAGTCAGTCCTCCTAATGTTGAGCCAGTGTCAAAAGAAGTCGAATCTTCAGTTGAAAATAAGGAGTCAAAAGAAGTTGTGATAGAAAAGCCCCCATCTACTTTCAATTTGCAAAAAGAACTTGAGAAGATTAAGATTCCTGTCCCCCTGACTGAACTATTAAAACAGCCTGTATACCAGTCTCAAGTCACTTCCTTTATGCTTCCTCCTGAAATACCAATTGCACCTGATAGTCTAAATCTTCAAGAAGAAAGACCCATGGTAGTCTTTGGCCCACATGTCGAGGAGATAGACCCCTCTACTCCTCCCTTTTACGTGTCCCTAGTTATTCATGACCTGCTGTTGCACAATTGTATGTTAGATTCTGGGGCTTCCCACAATCTTATGCCTCTGTCTGTCATGGAACAACTAGGACTGCAAATTACAAGACCATACAAAGACCTATATTCATTTGATTCTAAAAGAGTAAAATGCTTGGGAATGATTAAAGATCTAGTGGTCAATTTGGCCCAAATTCCAGCAAAGAGTGTGGTCATGGACATTGTAGTCGCTGATATCCCAGCCTGCTTTGGCATGCTGCTGTCAAGGTCCTGGGGTACGAAAATTGGTGGGTCAATCAAGTTGGACTTAACATATGCTACTGTCCCAGTCTTTGGAGGTCAGGAGAGGAGGTTATACAGGGAGACTAGATTTGTTAAAATGGTAACTAAGGCTGACTGCTCAGAGAATTCCCCAGTGTATAACAAAGAGGGAGACTTCTCATGTTTGATGTTAGAAGAAAATAAAAATTATGCTCATGAGCCCCGTTTTGGCCAGATCCAAGCTGAGCAGCCTAAAGGAGATCAGGAATCAGAAATTTGGACTTTGCATTTTGATGGGGCAAACTCAAGAGAAGGCAATGGAGCTGGGGTATTTTTGATCTCTCCTACAGGAAAATGGGTGCCACTGTCCTTTAAATTGGAATATGAGGCTACAAACAATGTAGCTGAATATGAGGCACTATTATTGGGACTGCAGACAGCTAGAAACATGGGCATCCAATGTTTAAAAATCTTGGGAGACTCTGAGCTGGTGGTAAGACAGATTAAAAATCAATGCCAAACTAAGCATCCACGACTAAGAGCTTATAGAAACGAAGTATGGGACATGATAGAAAATTTCTTCTTGGCATTTAACATACAGTTCATGCCCCGGGAGCAAAACAGAATAGCTGATTCTCTTGTTGTAGCTGCCAGCACATTCCGTCCTCCTCAGAATCCACTTTTAAGATACGAAGTGGAGGTACGGTACAGACCATCTATTCCAGATAATATAAAGCATTGGCAGGTATTTGAAGATGATGAACAGATGAAGAGATTCATGGAGACAGTGGGAGAATTCACTAATATAGAGATTGATGATAATGAGGAGGAAGAAGTTGAAAATACTGCAGAAAACAAATGGGAAGAAAGAATAGCAGGTAACAGAGTTCTGCAGCTGAAAGGAAATGTTATACCTAGAGGGCTGGTGCCTCTAGAAAGATTATTCAACAAGGATGATATTCCATTGCAGCCAAACAAAGTGACAGAAGAAGATCAAGTGGGAGATTTGAATCTGGGTACTTATGCTGATCCCAAAATTGTCAAATTATCTAAAAGAGTCCCAGAAGAATACAAAGAAAAATATTTGAAGTTGTTTCAATCTTACAAAGATGTATTTGCTTGGTCCTATCAGGACCTAAAAACTTTTGATGTAAATATAATGCAACATAAGATTCCATTGAGGGAAGATGCAAAGCCATATAAGCAGAAACTCAGACAGATAAATCCTCTGCTGCTTCCCTCCATTGAAAAAGAAGTCAAGAAGCTACTGAAAGCCAAAATAATTGTGCCATTGAGGTACTCAGAATGGGTAGCAAACCTTGTTCCTGTTCGAAAGAAAAACGGAGAAATAAGGCTCTGTGTGGATTTCAGGAATTTAAATAGAGCATCATTGAAAGATAATTATCCACTGCCTAAGATGGACCACATCCTGCAGAAAGTGGTGGGAGCATCCAGAATGTCAATGATGGATGGATTTTCTAGTTATAATCAGGTAGCTGTATTTCCAGAAGACCAGAAGAAAACTGCATTTACTACACCATGGGGAACATTTATGTATGCTAGGATGCCATTTGGATTAATTAATGCAGGAGCTACTTTTCAAAGGGCAATGGACATAGCCTTTGTTGGAGAGCAGGACAAGTTTTTGGTGGTATATCTTGATGATATCACAGTGTTTTCAAAGAATGATGATGAGCATATTGAACATTTAAGAAGAACTTTTGAAAAATGCAGAAGGTACGTCCTTTCTCTTAATCCTCAAAAATCTTTGTTTGCATTAGATGAGAGAAAACTTTTAGGGCACATTGTATCTAAAGATGGTGTGAGAATAGACCCTAAGAGAGTTGAAGTAATAAACAGTATTCCTCTACCGAGGAATAAGAAGGAAGTACAGGTGTTTTTAGGCCGAATCAATTTTTTGAGAAGGTTTATTCCTAACTATGCTGAGATAGTTAGGCATATAACTGATATGTTGAAAAAGGAGAATGAAGTAAAATGGTCCCAGGAGTCTAGAGATGCATTCACAAGGATAAAGCAAGAATTTGCTGAAGCTCCTGTGCTAGCTAGACCAGATTACAACAAGCCATTTATGATCTTTTCATTTGCTTCACCTCATACGATTGCTGGAGTATTATTACAAAAAAATGAAGAGGGATATGAACAACCCATAGCTTTCTTCAGTCAAGTGCTTTATGATGCCGAATTGAAATACAATATACTGGAGAAGCAGGCATATGCCATGGTAAAGTCCCTTAAAGCTTTTAGAGTATATGTTTTGCAATCTCACATTACTGCATATGTTCCCACAGCAGCTGTCAAAGACATTCTTGTTCAGGGGGACAGCGAAGGTAGAAGAGGAAGATGGATTGCAAAAATTCAGGAGTATGATTTGGACATAAGGCCTACTAAGTTGATTAAAGGACAGGGACTTGCTAAGATGTTATCTGAATCAAATCATCAAGCCTTGGGCATTAATTTATCCATCATAGCAAATGAAGAATCTGAGAAAGGAGAAGAGCAGCAAGGACTAGAGATGGCCACTCAAAAGATACATATGAAATATCTAACTAGTCCTTGGTATAAAGAAATAGTTGAATGTCTTTTAACACTTAGTTGTCCTCCGAGTTGTGATAAGATAAAATACAGAGCTGTAAGAATGAAATCCCAGAAATACATGGTTGCCAATGGATAGCTATATTGGAGAGACCCTTCAGGTATATTACTGTTATGCCTCACAGAAAATGAAGTGGAGAATATAATGATAGAATTTCATGAGGGAATATGTGGAGGACATTACAGCTGGAGGGCTACAGCTCATAAAATCCTGAAGGCTAGTTTTTATTGGCCAAAATTATTTACAGATGCTTTTTCTTGGGTCAGGGCATGTGACAAGTGCCAAAGATTTGCAGAAAGACAGAAATTAGCAGCTTTTCCCTTGATTCCTATTCATGTGAATGAACCATTTCAAAAATGGGGATTAGATTTTATAGGAGAAATACATCCCCCATCAAGTGGCCAATATAAATGGATACTAACAGCCACAGATTACTTCACAAAATGGGTGGAAGCCATACCTACAAGAAATGCTACAGATGCTGTGATAATGAAGTTTATGGAGGAAAATATCATATCTAGGTTTGGCTGTCCTGCTAGAATTGTAACTGATAATGCACAAGCTTTTAAATCTGCCAGGTTTGTAAATTTCTGCCAACGATATAATATCATATTGACTCACTCTACTGCTTACTATCCACAGGGAAATGGCTTAGCAGAGTCTTCTAATAAAACCCTGGTGAGAGCCCTGAAGAAAACAATCAGTGAAAATCAGAAAAACTGGGACTCTCAGTTAAAGTTTGCTCTATGGGCAAATAGGATAACCAGCAAAAGAGCAACAGGGAAATCCCCCTATGAGTTGGTTTATGGCCGAGCTGCTGTGTTTCCTGTGCAATTGGCGTTGCCAGTAGCACGTTTTATGCAGGAAAGTCAGGAAGAACCGGATGACATGATCAGAAGGATTAATCAATTGGTAGAATTGGAGGAAACACGAAACCAGGTGAACCAGAGATTAATAGAATATCAAGAGAAAATGAAAAATGTATTTGATCAACATGCAAAGGATAGGAAATTTCAAGTTGGAGACCTGGTTCTCAGGTGGGATGTTTGAAGAGCAGAGAAAGGCAAGCATGCTAAGTTTGATCCGCTGTGGTTTGGTCCATTCAAGATAGTGAATCAGGGGAGAAATAATACTTTCATGTTGGAAAACCTACAGGGTGATTTGTTGGACGCCCCTGTGAATGGCCAATTTCTCAAGCCATACTTCCAATTCTGATCCAGGTTGGGGTACCTGATTGTATTATATTGTATATAAGTTGTTTAAGTTTTTATTTTCATGAAGAAAGAGAGGCCAGGCACTGAGGTAATCCAAAACATCAGCCAGATTACTTCGAATTGGGATGCACTCTACCGCAGCAGGACTCTTTAGCCTAAGCCCGGGTTCACAGGCGCACACCGCCAACAACACCAAAATTACGTAACTTACCCCTTATTGTTACCTGGGAGTTATGGAGAAGCCGAAACAATCTGACTTTCAACGATATTCCTATTGACTGTCATAGGATTACTGCTGCCTCACTTGCCACTTATCAGCTTATTCCCGAGGACTATAGCAGCTGCAGGCCTCCACATGTGATCCCGGAAACTATTGATTACAGCAGGGCTTGGGCTTATTTCGATGGAGCGTCCAACGCCCATGGGTGTGGGGGGGGTGCCACACTTTATTTAAGCAATCAGCATTACTACAACATCAGAATGGGGCTTGGACCTGGTACCAACAACTATGCCGAATTGCAGAGCCTTAGACTTCTTCTCATCTTTGCTCGAGACATTACCTGTGACTCCATCCAGATATTTGGCGATTCTCAACTTGTGACAAATTGGTTCAACAACATATCCCAATGCCACTCGCACACACTGTCTGCACTGCTGCATGAGGTTCACCATCTTAGATCACTCTTTGACTTCATCACTGTGACTCATATTTACAGGTCTCGGAACAAAGTGGCAGACCAACTGTCCAAAGAAGCTACGGAGCTGATCTGGGGTACCTGGCACATCACAGAGCACACGGAGGGACAGACTTACAGATATTATCATAGGCCTTTTATCGAGGAGGTTCCTCCTGTTTGATGTCTAGTTTTCAGCTACTTGCAGGGAGATTTTGTACTACCTCCCCTTTTTATTTATTTCGGCATGTATTATACTTCATTATCACTCTGGGTCTGTAGGAGATAGTAAGTTATGCACCGAACTTACTAGGGGACTATTATATGTCATACACTGTACATGTCATGTTTTTCTGGGTGGGAGATTTGTCTTCAGACTTTTTTTGAAAACTCACAGATTATGTTATTGTATATGTTTTCGGACAGAACAGTAGTTTTATACTACAGTCATATGTAACAGGTAGCTGATCATAATATGAATAGTTACGAACTTTTCACCGAAAAATTGTATATACAGTATATAAGTTGTTTAAGTTTTTATTTTCATGAAGAAAGAGTGTTGGCAAGTACCGAGGTATCGGCAGAGGAATTGAAGAACAAAACAAAATATTCAAGGTCTACATGTTCTTGACATGCCCGGAGATCTAACATGCTGCCCCTCAGATGGAGCCGATGTTGTTCATATTTACCCTCCGCCTATGAATTTTGGTTTGCTGCTCCCATCCGAATCCATTTCGAATCCACTATGCCTAAATATCCTCATGTTTCATTCGATTATCCTTTTCACTTCGAAAAATGCATTATCCGAAGGTTTAAAACCCGCCACCCAAATTATATTGAGCCGAAGCCCCAGAGCCTTAGCCCCTTTTGCTGTTGTCAACACATGACCCGAGCCCGAAAACCACAGGCCAAAAGGAAAAAGGAGCTTATTGTTTTTTATTTCGGGCGCAATATTAATTGTTGGATTTGATGCAAATCAACGAAGCAGAGATCGTTTTGTATGGTGGCCCCTGAGTCCGTATCTCACTGCAGAAACCGACGGTATTGTCCCGCACCGCTTCCACTGGGTCGGCGGTATTCACCATGGGGGCAGCGATTCCATTTAAAACATGCCGCGTGTCTTTGGTACAGGCCCTCAAACAACTTTTCCTGCACGTTAAAGTCTATGCAATCGCTGGGCAGCAGAATCCACCCGCGTCGTTGAATCCGCTGGCCTCGATCCGACGACAGATATTCCCTGAAGTCGCTCGCCCATTAAATCATGTCCGGCATGCCCTGTGGCCCACCATTGTGTTTCTATCGTCGCCCCTAACCGTCGATCTATCTTCCAAGATCTGATGGCCATAAATCAATCTCCCCATCTGTTGACTCCGCTGCCGCGTTGTCTTTCCACCTGTCCTCCCGTACACCCATGTGTCATGCCCCCGTGTATCCTTGATGTCATGCTATCATATATATGTATATATATGTATGTGTTTTCATTTATACTCTTCATTCTTTTTCATTCTTCACGTTCAAACTGTTTCACGTGGGGGGGTCGTATTCTGTCTGCTCAACCAAAACCTCCATTGTCTCTCCTCCGCCACCCTTCGTGTTCTTGTTATCTATTTGTGTCCACGATGTTATTCTCATCTCCTCCTCCACGCTCCTTGCCTCTGAGTCTGTTTTCTCTAATGTTTAGTGGGTTTTGCAGGTTTTAAAATGATAAAGAGGCCTCATAATTTATCGCCTCCATTAGAGAGGTCAAGAGCATACCAAAGGACGTATTTTGCTGGTGAAATTTAAAGAAGAAGCCAAGGGTAGGTGTGTGAAATGACCATTATTAAAGAGAATGAAGATATGGATCTACAGAACCCTCCAGAGAAAATCAAGGGACGTTTTGCCCTGCATTAATGATCCAAGGTTTAAATTCAAAGCTAAAGGTCGCGAGTACAATACAAAATTGCAGACTATCTCAGGGTTCTTACGACAACAGATTTTCCCCTCAGCAAAAGGCAGAACATTGTATATTTTATTATTTTGCATCTTATTCATAAGGAGATTTTTATCATCCAGCATTTATTTCTAGAGGCAGATTGTAAAGTACAGTCATTTATAGTTAGTCATTCACAGTGTGGGCGCGAATGTGTTCTACCATATTATTCAAATTGAGTCATTAAATGTGCTCCATCTACCTCCTTCTCTAGAATTCTCTATCTTTTCTATAAAGGCCCAAAATGAGGACATTGTAAGGGTTCCATATTTCTATCAGCAAACTATGCAATGAAAAGGCTTATGTATACATTTTGTAATATTTCTGTATGAAGGTTCAGAGCCCGTAGGGTCTCAGTGAGGAGGAGTTATAACTGTAATGAGGATTCTGGTCTTTGGTATCTCGCAGTATGTAATTTCTCTTATGTGTTAATACAATATCTCATTTCATGCTAATTATCTTCTTGTATCATGTTCTAGAATGCGAGTGGCTCACTAGTTTGCAGTAAGGATTCATCCTTGTTGGTGCCCTTTCTGGAATTAGTCAAGCGCTTTAAATAGGCCTAGTCATGATATAATGTTCCATGTTCATCTCTTCCATATTTTCTGCTATATTAGTTACTTGAGGAGGGTGCTTTTGAAACGCCATTGTCATATAAGGATTCATAAATTAATATGCCCTTATGTGGTTCTGTTGTGTATATGGGTATCAGTCTCATGTTAACTAATATCTTCTCTATGTTTCCTCACTGCACTCACTTCCTGATATTTGATTTCTGTGATATATTATTTGAACCGGCCCTCTTTACAGTAAGCTGTCTCTTAACTCTCTGATGCCTTTGTATTGGAGTTTTACATGATGTCCCTACACTATTATTATCTTTGTGTCAGCTTCTGAGAGAGTTTGGTCCCATTCAAAACTTATTTCCTTGTTTTACAAGAGATAGTAAGTGAGCTTTTGGATTGACAACCCAAGCTATATGAAGAGCTCCTTACTATATTAAGATGTCCTAGGCACTGGTCTATGGCAACTCTAGACTGTCTCTAGGGGGTGACAAAATTGTCCACAACATCTTTCTGGCGCCGTTGCCGGGGAGCGAATTCAAGAATATCAGTTTCCCTGGGTCTCGACAAATTGTTTTCACTCTCTAATCAGGTGAGCACAAAGAGTTGAAGAGTTGCATATCTCTCACCTTGGCGACTCCACTGGTCTTTATTTGATAAATTTTATTGGTAGTCCTGGCTCCTCGTAAGCCACATTTGAGGTCAGATACATCTCAGTCGAAAGCATCTTACGTGTCTGACCCAGAGAAGATCATTCATAAAAGAGTTTGGAAGGAGAGGAAGTCAGCTCGTGCTGAAAATCCTGAATATTCTATTGAAGATTATCCGCCCTCTTCTTCTCAAGAAGTTAGAATAGAAAATCCCGAGTTTTACTCGGAAACTCCACGTAGAGGGAGTGCCTGGATTGAAGAAGATTCTCATCCTGCTTTTGAGGCTGAATAAATTAAAGAGGTCATAGAAGTAGCCTCTGTTAGTCTTGAATTATTCCCAGCTATGCCTCAGTCCTCCATATCATATTTTCCCATTATTATTCATACTCTGCTTCCTCCTACTCCTCTCCCTTCATTTGTATCTCAGACTGTTGTACAACCCCCACCTCCCCCAATGGCTAATGTTCCTGCTTTTCTATTGAACAAATATGCTCCACTGGCCTTGCCCCAAGTACTAAATGATATGCCACAGGATTATTTGAAGATTCTACCAAGATTTAATGGTGAAAATGAAGTTGATGCTCAGAAACATCTTGAGACTTTCTGCTCTTTTGCAGAAAACTTAAATGTTGAACACCTCGATGTGGTCTTGAGATTGTTTGTGCAGTCTTTGGAAGGGGAAGCTAGAAAATGGTTCAAGACATTGGGGAACCATTCAATAACCACCTAGGATATTATGGAGAATAATTTTCTCAGAAAGTGAGGAGAAAAGAAAGATCATGGTCAATGTCTTACTGATTTTAATACAATGAAGAAGAAAGAGAATGAAGGGTTATCAGAGTTTATCAAAAGATTCAACAAGTTATATCTAAGCTTGCCTCCTGAAATGAATCCCCACGAAGCCGCTGCAAAGATAATATTTATAGCAGCCTTTGATTTTGACTTTGGATTCTCGTTGAGAGAAAGAAACCCTGCCACTTTAGATGATGCACAGTTAGACGCTCTGGAATTGGAAGCAAACTTTGCCTCCACTGGGAAACTGAAGGGAAAAATTGAACAAGATACTAGGAGGAAAGGCAAAGAAGAAGTTTCCACCTCTAATCAGGAAAAATATTCAGATAAAATGGATGAAATAAGCAAAATGATAAAGAAGATGGTCAAGCTTGAACTGGAAGCTAAAAACGCAGCTCCCAAGAATTTCTATAATTCTCCAAACAGAGGATACAATCCTCAGTATAGAAGACCCCCATTGCAGATATTGCCGAGAGAAGCAAAGGAACAACAAGACCAGGTACCCCATCCCTTGTACCTGGAAGGACCAGCAGACAACTCCACTGGAGATGCAGCTTATGGATTAGAAGATTCAAATCTGGCTTTTTCAAATACTGATGATATGGATTGCCCATTGTAAGACGAAGAAGCAGAGATTGATCATTATTGTAAGCAATTTGCTGATTTCATGCAAGCACAATTCAATGTAAAATATGATCTCAGATCTTCAAGGAAGAGGATTAGAACTCAAGATCAAGAAGAGGAGCCACCTCAGAAATAAGCATCTGCTCAGAAGGAATCAGCAACAAAGAGAAACATAGAAAAAGGTAAGAACCTTCTAAATATTCCCTTGCAGACCAATGATCAGATTCCTTCTTCTTCAAAAATAGTCAGTCCTCCCAATGCTGAGCCAGTGTCAAAAGAAGTCAAATC
Organism: Pinus albicaulis; assembly: GCA_034641835.2. NCBI lineage: Eukaryota > Viridiplantae > Streptophyta > Pinopsida > Pinales > Pinaceae > Pinus > Pinus albicaulis. The sequence continues at coordinate 1,503,513,423 of CM076581.1, read as the reverse complement.
TTCAGTTGAAAATAAGGAGTCAAAAGAAGTAGTGATAGAAAAACCTCCATCTGCTTTCAATTTGCAAAAAGAGCTTGAGAAGATTAAGATTCCTGTCCCCCTGACAGAATTATTAAAACAGCCTGTATACCAGTCTCAAGTTACTTCCTTTATGCTTCCTCCTGAAACACCAATTGTGCCTGATAGTCTAAACCTGCAAGAAGAAAGACCCATGGTAGTCTTTGGCCCACATGTCGAGGAGATAGACCCTTCTACTCCTCATTTTTACGTGTATCTAGTTATACATGACCTACTGTTACATAATTGTATGTTAGATTCTGGGGCTTCCCATAATCTTATGCCTCTATCTGTCATGGAACAACTAGGACTGCAAATTACAAGACCATACAAAGATTTATATTCATTTGATTCTAAAAGAGTTAAATGCTTGGGAATGATTAAAGATTTAGTGGTCAATCTAGCTCAAATCCCAGCAAAGAGTGTGGTCATGGACATTGTGGTCACTGATATCCCAGCCCGCTTTGGCATGTTGCTGTCAAGGTCCTGGGGTACAAAGATTGGGGGATCAATTAAATTGGATTTAACATATGCTACTGTGCCAGTCTTTGGAGGTCAGGAAAGGAGGTTGTACATGGAGACTAGATTTGTTAAAATGGTAACTAAGGCTGACTGCTCAGAGAATTTCCCAGTATATAACAAAGAGGGAGACTTCTCATGTTTGATGTTAGAAGAAAATCAAAATTGTGCTCATGAGCCCCTTTTTGGTCAAATCCAAGCTGAGCAGCCTAAAGAAGATTAGGAATCAAAAGTTTGGACTTTGCATTTTGATGGGGAAAACTCAAGGGAAGGCAATGGAGCTGGGGTATTGTTGATCTCTCCTACAGGAAAATGGGTGCCACTGTCTTTTAAATTGGAGTATGAGGCTACAAACAATGTAGTTGAATATGAGGCACTATTATTGGGGTTACAGACAGCCAGAAGCATGGGCATCCAATGTTTAAAAGCCTTGGGAGACTCTGAGCTATTGGTAAGACAGATCAAAAATCAATGCCAAACTAAGCATCCACGGCTGAGATCTTATAGAAACGAAGTATGGGACATGATAGAAAATTTCTTCTTGGCATTTAACATACAGTTCATGCCCCGGGAGAAAAACAGAATAGCCGATTCTCTTGCTGTAGCTGCCAGCACATTTCGTCCTCCTCAGAATCCACTCTTAAGATATGAAGTGGAGGTACGTTACAGACCATCCATTCCAGATAATATAAAGCATTGGCAGGTATTTGAAGATGATGAAGAGATGAAGAGATTCATGGAGACAGTGGAGGAATTCTCCAATATGGAGATTGATGATTATGAGGAGGAAGAAATTGAAAATACTGCAGAAAACAAATGGGAAGAAAGGATAGCAGGTAATAAAGTGTTGCAGCTGAAAGGAAATGTTATACCTAGAGGGCTGGTGCCTCTAGAAAGATTATTCAACAAGGATGATATTCCATTGCAGCCAAACAAAGTGACAGAAGAAGATCAAGTGGGAGATTTGAATCTGGGTACTTATGCTAATCCTAAAATTGTAAAATTATCTAAAAGAGTCCTAGAAGAATATAAAGAAAAATATTTTAAGTTGTTTCAATCTTATAAAGATGTATTTTCTTGGTCCTATCAGGACCTAAAAACTTTTGATGTTAGTATAATACAACATAAGATTCCATTGAGGGAAGATGCAAAGCCTTATAAGCAGAAGCTCGGACAGATAAATCCTCTGTTGCTTCCCTCCATTGAAAAAGAAGTCAAGAAGCTATTGAAGGCCAAAATAATTGTGCCATTGAGGTACTCATAATGGGTAGCAAACCTTGTTCCTGTTCGAAAGAAAAACGGAGAAATAAGGCTCTGTGTGGATTTCAGGAATTTAAATAGAGCATCATTGAAAGATAATTATCCACTGCCTAAGATGGACCACATCCTGCAAAAAGTGGTGGGAGCATCCAGAACGTCAATGATGGATGGATTTTCTGGTTATAATCAGGTAGCTGTATTTCCAGAAGACCAGAAGAAAACTGCATTTACTACACCATGGGGAACATTTATGTATGCTAGGATGCCATTTGGATTAATTAATGCAGGAGCTACTTTTCAGAGGGCAATGGACATAGCCTTTGTTGGAGAGCAGGACAAGTTTTTGGTGGTATACCTTGATGATATCACAGTGTTTTCAAAGAACAATGATGAGCATATTGAGCATTTAAAGAGAACTTTTGAAAAATGCAGAAGGTACGGTCTTTCTCTCAATCCTCAAAAGTCTTTGTTTGCATTAGATGAGGGAAAACTCTTAGGGCACATTGTAACTAAAGATGGTGTGAGAATAGACCCTAAGAGAGTTGAAGTAATAAACAATATTCCTTTACCAAGGAATAAGAAGGAAGTACAGGTGTTTTTAGGCAGAATAAATTTTTTGAGAAGGTTTATTCCTAACTATGCTGAGATAGTTAGGCATATAACTGATATGTTGAAAAAGGAGAATGAAGTAAAATGGTCCCAGGAGTCTAGAGATGCATTCACAAGGATAAAACAGGAATTTACTGAAGCTCCTATGCTAGCTGGACCAGATTACAGCAAGCCTTTTATGATCTTTTCATTTGCTTCACCCCATACAATTGCTGGAGTATTATTGCAGAAAAACGAAGAGGAATATGAACAGCCTATAGCTTTCTTCAGTCAAGTGCTTTATGATGCTGAATTGAAATATAATATATTGGAGAAGCAGGCATATGCTCTGGTAAAGTCCCTTAAAGATTTTAGAGTGTATGTTTTGCAATCTTACATTACTGCATATGTTCCCACAGCAGCTGTCAAAGACATCCTTGTTCAGGGAGATAGCGAAGGTAGAAGAGGAAGATGGATTGCAAAAATTCAGGAGTATGATCTAGACATAAAGCCTACTAAGTTGATTAAAGGACAGAGACTTGCCAAGATGTTATCTGAATCAAATCATCAAGCTTTGGGCATTAATTTATTCGTGATAGAAAATGAAGAATCTGAAAAAGAAGAAGAGCAACAAGGACTGGAGATGGCTACTCAAAAGATACATATGAAATATCTAACTAGTCCTTGGTACAAAGAAATAGTTGAATATCTTTTAACACTTAGCTGTCCTCCGAGTTGTGATAAGGTGAAATACAAAGCAGTAAGAATGAAATCTCAGAAATACATAATTTCCAATGGACAGCTATATTGGAGAGACTCTTCAGGTATATTACTGTTATGCCTCACAGAAAATGAAGTGGAGAATATATTGATAGAATTTCATGAGGGAATATGTGGAGGGCATTACAGCTGGAGGGCTACAGCTCATAAAATCCTGAAGGCTGGTTTTTACTGGCCAAAATTGTATACAGATACTTTTGCTTGGGTCAGAGCATGTGACAAGTGCCAAAGATTTGCAGAAAGATAGAAATTAGCATCTTTGCCCTTGATTCCTATTCATGTAAATGAACCATTTCAGAAATGGGGATTCGATTTTATAGGAGAAATAAATCCCCCATCAAGTGGCCAATATAAATGGATATTAACAGCCACAGATTACTTTACGAAATGGGTGGAAGCCATACCTACAAGAAATGCTACAGATGCTGTGATAATGAAGTTTATGGAGGACAATATCATATCTAGGTTTGGCTGTCCTGCCAGAATTGTAACTGATAACGCACAGGCTTTTAGGTCTGCTAGGTTTGTGAATTTTTTCCAAAGGTATAACATCATCCTGACTCACTCCACAGCATACTATCCACAGGGAAATGGTCTTGCAGAATCTTCCAATAAAACCCTGGTGAGGGCCCTGAAGAAAAAAATCAGTGAAAATCAGAAAAACTGGGACTCTCAATTAAAGTTTGCTCTATGGGCGAATAGGATAACCAGCAAAAGAGCAACAGGGAAATCCCCTTATGAGCTGGTATATGGAAGAGCAGCTGTGTTTCTTGTGCAATTGGCTTTGTCAGTGGCACGCTTCATGCAGGAAAACCAGGAAGAACCCGATGACATGGTCCAAAGAATTAATCAATTAGTTGAATTAGAGGAAACACGGAACCAGGTAGATCAAAGATTGATGGAATATCAAGAGAAAATGAAGAATGTATTTGATTAGCATGCAAAGGATAGAAAGTTGCAAGTTGGAGACTTGGTTCTCAGATGGAATGTTCGAAGAGCCGAGAAAGGCAAGCATGCTAAGTTTGATCCGCTGTGGTTTGGTCCATTCAAGATAGTGAATCAGGGGAGAAATAATACTTTCATGTTGGAAAACCTACAGGGTGATTTGTTGGACGCCCCTGTGAATGGCCAATTTCTCAAGCCATACTTCCAATTTTGATCCAGGTTGGGGTACCTAATTGTATTATATTGTATATAAGTTGTTTAAATTTTTATTTTCATGAAGAATGAGTGCTGTCAAGTACCTGAGGTGGAATCGCAGAGGAAATTGAGGAACAAAACAAAATATTCAGTGGTCTGCGTGTTCTCGACATGCCCAAAGACGAACATGCCGTCCCCAGATGGAGCCGATGTTGTACATATTTACCCCTGCATGTAAATTTTTGGTCTGCCACCTTTTTCGAATATCCTTCAGACCTCTGCCGTGGCTTAAAATCCTGATGCTCCCGCTTGATTTTACCATCTCCGCCTAAAATGCATTATCCAAAGGTTTAAAACCCGCTTTTAAAATTATATTGAGTCGAAGCCCCAGGGCCTTAGCCCCCTTTGCTGTTTTCAACACATGACCCGAGCCCGAAAACCGCAAGCCAAAAGGAAAAGGAGCTTAATGTTTTATATTTCGGGCGCAATCGTAACCGTTGGATTCGAAGCAAATCAACGGAGCGGCGATCGTCCCATGTGGTGGACCCCCGCGCACAGGAAACCGGCAGTAATTCCCGCACCACTTTCACCGAGCCAGTGGTTTTGGGCCCAAGGCCAGCGATTCCATAGAAAACTCACCACGTGTCTTTGGTACGGGCTCTAAAACTGTTTTCCCCACGCGTTAAAGATTGAACCAGGGTCGGGCAGCGGAATCCGCCCGCGCCATTGGATCTGTTGATCTCCATCCAACGACGGATATTTTCCAGAGCTGCCCACCCATTAACACGCGTCCACCATGTCCTATGGCCCACCGTCGTGCTACTCTCAACGCCATCCAGCCGTTGATCTACGTTCGTAATCCGACCGCCCGAGATCAATCTCCCCGTCTGTTGACTCCACTGCCACGTTGTATTTCCACCTGTCCCCCCGTACACCCATGTGTCATGCCCCCATGTATCCGTGACGTCATCCTGTCGTATATATATATATATATATATATATATATATATATATATATATATATATATGTATGTGTTTTCATTTATACTCTTCGTTCTTTTCCATTCTTCACTGCCTCAAACTCGTTTCACGTGGAGGAGTCGTATTCCGTCCGCTCAACCAAAGCCTCCATTGTCTCTCCTCCCGCCACCCTTCATAGTCTTGTTATCCGTTCGTGTCCACAATGTCTGTTCGTGTCCACAACGTCATTATCATCTCCACCTCCATGCTCCTTGCCTCCGAGTTTTGTTTCTCTAATGTTTTGTGGGTTTTGCAGGTTTTAAGATGATAAAGAAGCCTCATAATTTATCGCCTCCATTGCAGAAGTTAAAAAGCATGTTAAAGGACGACATTCTGCTGGTAAAATTTAAAGAAGAAGCCGAGGGTAGGTGTGAGAAATTACCACCATTAAAGAAGACAAAGATATGAATCCACAGAACCCTCCAGAGAAAATCAAGGGACGCTTCGCCCTACACTAAAGGTCCAAGATTTAAATTCAAGCGAATTGGTAGAGTATAAATATTTAATCGCAGTTATCTCGTGGTTTTTATGGCAAAGCAGATTTTCCGCAAGAGTGCGCAATATCGTATATATTTTATTATTTGTGTCTCTTATATATGGAGATTTTCATCTCCCAGCATTTATTTCTGTAGACAGATTGTAAAGTACAGTCATTTATAGTTAGTCATTCATAGAATGGGCGCGATTGTTTTCCGCCATTTTATTCAAATTGAGTCATTAAGTGTGCTTCATCTACCTCCTTGTCTAGAATTCTCTATCTTTTCTATAAAGGCCCGAAAAGAAGACATTGTAAGGGTTCTAGATTTCTATCAGCAAACTGTGCAGCGACAGGGCTTTTGTATACATTTTGTGATATTTCTGTATGAAGGTTCAGAGCCCGTAGGGTCTCAGTGAGGAGGAGTTATAACGGTATTGAGGATTCTGGTCTTTGGTATCTCATAGTATGTAATTTATCTTATGTGTTAATACAATATCTCCTTTCATGCTATTTATCTTCTCGTATCATGTTCTAGAATGCGAGTGGCTCACTAGTTTGCAGTAAGGATTCATCCCGGTTGGTGCCCTTTCTGGAATTAGTCAAGCGCTTTAAATAGGCCTAGTCATGATATATTGTTCCATGATCATCTCTTCCATATTTTTTGCTATATTAGTTGCATGAGGAGGGTGCTTTTAAAACTCCATTTTCATATATGATTCAAATTGGTATGCCCTTATATGGTTCTGTTGTGTATCTGGGTATCAGTCTCATGTTAACTAATATCTTCTTTATGTTTCCTCACTGCACTCACTTCCTCATATTTGATTTCTGTGATATATTATTTGAACTGGCCCTCTTTACAGTAAGCTGTCTCTTAACTATCTGATACTTTTGTATTGGGGTTTTGCATGATGTTCCTACACTATTCTTGTCTTTGTATCAGCTTCTGAGAGAGATTGGTCCCACTCTAAACTAATTTCCTTGTTCAAACAAGAGATAGTGAGCGAGCTCTTGGACTGACAATCCAAACTATATGAAGGACTCCTCGCTATATCAAGATGTCCTAGGCACTGGTCTATGGCAACTCTAGACTGTCTCTAGGGGGTGACAAAATTGTCCACAACACCATCTACGCTGAGAGAGCAAGGATGCTCCGTATGGAAGAATACCTTGTGACGGGTGCAAAGGTTTCCTCATAGTCGATCCCCTCAATCTATGCGAAGCCTCAGGAAACAAATCTTGCCTTGTAATTCTTGACGCTCCCGTCAGCTGCTTGCTTCACTTTGTAGATCCATCTCGAACCTACCACTGATTTCCCTTCCGGCCTTGGGAAAATCTCCCATGCACTGTTTCTGACAATCGAATCATACTCTTCCACCATGGCATCTACCCATGTAGGGTCCTCCACAGCTTCCTCGAAAGAGGATGGTTCTGTCACGATACACTTGCTCATCAGAGCCATGTATCCAATATATTGGTCAGGTGACTGTCTTTGTCTGCGTTGTGATGTAGGTGCTCCTATAATCTTCTCTGCATCAAGATTCAGTAGCTCAGCTTCTGTAGTGCGCTTTCGCCCTCTGATGGTTGGCGCTGCATGAGTGGTTTCTTCCACTCCATGAACCTCCTCTTGTGACTGATCCACATCTTGAGGCTCATCCTTAGGAACTAATAGCTCATCATCTGCATGCAATTGTGGCTCCCTCTCAAGCGAACACTTCATGGCTTTCTCCTCATGAAATTTGATATCCCGTCACACAACAGTCTTCTGACTGTCTAGAAAATACACACGATAGTTATGGGGTGTATTAGTGTACCCCACAAATATCCCAACCTCTGCAGTCAGCTCCAGCTTCTTCCTAGCATCCTTCGTCACATGAATGTAAACAGGTGAGGAAAAAATCTTCAAATGAGAAATATCAGGCTTCTTACCAGAAAATGCGTCTTCGGGTGTACTCATGCCAAGTACTCTGTGAGGACAACGGTTTTGCACAAAAACAGTAGTATTGCATGCCTCAGCCCACAAGTGTATGGGAAGGCCCTGATCATGCAACATCGCCCGTGCAGCACCCATGATAGTTTTGTTCTTCTGCTCAGTGACCCCATTCTGTTATGGGTTATGAGGCGCTATGAGCTCTCTTCGAATTCCTTCTACGCTGCAAAAGTCCTTGAATTTTCCAGAGATGAATTCACCACCATTATCGCTCCTAAAAGCCTTCACCTGCTTCCCTGATTCTTTCTCAACTAGTGCCTTGAACTCACAGAACTTTGAGTATGTCTCGTTCCTCTTCTGCATGAAGAAGATCCAACACTTACGAGAAAAATCATCAACAAATATCACATAATACCTGTGCTTTGTTGTCAAAGCTACTGAGAAAGGTCCACACACGTTTGTGTGAATTCTCTCAAGGATCGTCGTGGTGCGACTATCCTTCTCATGAAAGGTGGCTTTCACAAATTTTCCCAAAGTACATCCCTTGCACTGATCTAACTGTGCAAGTGTACCTTTGGGAAGCCCGGTAGAAATCTGCTGCAAACTTTTCAAAGCACCATGGTGAAGATGGCCCAATCTCCTGTGCCATAGCTCGCCCTCATCCCAGCTCACCACTCCTTCTGCCTTGCTCACCATTTCTATGCAACCATCTACCTACAATTGATAAAGTTTCTTAACTCAAACCCCTATCTTTTGGGTTTCACCAGTTTCCTTACTGCGCAGGAAAGCCTTTCCCTCGCTAAAGACAACATCATATCCCTTGTCTTCCAACATCACCACAGAGATAAGATTCTTCTTCAATCCTAGAACATGCATGACATCCTTTAATATGAAGGGTTTACCAGACTTTCTCTCAAAGGAAATGGTACCGATATCGGTCACACTGTATCTACCATCATCGCCCAACTCGATGTGCACTCCAAGATCCTTCTCATCCAAATCAGAAAACAAATCTTTATCTCTGGTCATGTGGAATGACGCACCACTGTCAAGAAACCACACTGATCCCATCATACTTTAGACCAAGCACGCGATCAGTGAAAAATCCATCTCAAACTTCGAGGCTAAGGCCTCTCCAGCTGCAGATCTAACAGCCTGCTTATTTTTCTTCTTCTGTGGAAAATTAGTGGTGTAGTGTCCATGTTGGTGACAGTGAAAGCACTTCACCTTGGACATGTCCTGCTTCTTGCCTTTCACACCAGATTGAGAAGCATTCTTCTTTCTCTTCCCCTTCCTTGCTTTGGTAGCTAAAGTGCAATTTTCTTCATCTTCATTCTTCGATGAAGATCCATCCCTGGTGCTCCGCCTTGTCTCCTCGTGCACAAGATCTGATTAAAGTCGCTCCCATCCTGGAAATTTCTCCTGACCATTGAAAGAGTCCTCATAGGAATGCAAACTCTTTGGAAGCCCAAGGAGATCCAAGCTCACCAATTTCTCTTCATATACAGTAACCCCCACACTTCCCAGCTCATCCTTGCACTGGACAAAGTTTTTGAGGTACTTGGGTATAATATCGCCTTTCTCCATTTTTATATTCCTAAGTTTATCCTTGAGCGCCAACTTCTTCTGGTCGCTCTTGCTTTGGAACAAATCTGTCAAATCTTTCCACATCAAGAATGGATAAGCTTTACCATGAAGGCTAGACACTATGTGATCCTTCACACCTTCCAACAAAATCCTTCGACATTTTTTTGTCTTCTTTTGCCATGCGTCAAGTGCGGCAGCATCGCTAGAAGCAGGTTTTGGAATTTTTGCGTCTATGAACTCCTTCAACCCATTGTCCTCCAGCACCGCCTCCATCCTATCCTTCCATGCAATATAATTCGAGATACCCTCAAGGGCATACTCCAATCGCAATCCATTGAAAGACATCTCAACTTCGACACCAAGAAAACACTGCTGCAAATTCGAATTCCACCAGCACAAAAATCAACCGCTTCAATGATTTGCAATTGCTCCAATGATAAATATAGCTCTAATACCATGTAGAAAATCATATAACTAATGCGTCATACATCTAAGATTCTCCTGATCACACACTATTTGACTTCATGCATAATACGGAATCTCTTCTACTATTGATCATTACTTGCGGAAATAAATCAATTGCATGCACACATTGAAACCATAAAAATTCACACATATGAACACAGTGTTTTAATGGGAAAGCCTGAAGCTAAAAACCCCAACTATATGTATACAATATATTTCATAGAGATCATGTAACAATCCTCTTACAAATCTGATCATATCAAGCTCACAATACAATACAATCGCTACACACTAATCAGGCCCAATCTAGCAAATCCATGCACCGATCTTCGCCACCTACTAGCCTGCCTCTACTGCGCAATCCTTGCTGAATATTGGATCTGAATGAACTCAAATTGGTCCAGCCTTGCTCACGTAATACTCATTGGCATCTCCAATCACTGGGTGTTGCAAATCATGCAACACTATAGTCACAACTGGTAGTCAACCTGCTCTTTCACCTACCTCTCCACTAGTCTCCACTGAAATTTTCCATGCACTATAGTTAACTGATGTATTCTTCAGTTGATTAATGATTTAATATTTAGTGAATTAATTAATAATTAATTCACACCACTCTCACTAGTGTATCAATCAGTTAGACTAGATACAACTAGCTCAACTGTGTCTAACTGAGTTAAACTGAACACAACTCCACCAAATACATCAATAACTCCACCAAAATTTGTCACATGAGTTATAACTGAAGTCTCCATGCAATAGCTCCACTTAACCCTCAAGAATAGCGTAATTCCTTCTGTCAACTGTTGTGCCACATCTGTGCACTTAACTGAAGTGCTCCAAGAGAATAAGATAATTTTTAGAGTCCAAATATTATTAAGAGCTAATAATATTCGACATATCTATTTTTAGACTGGAAATCTAAAAATAGATTCCACCCAATATGTCTAAAAATAGAAGTCCATCTATTTTTCCAACTTGACCAAACATCCACAAATAGCATCCTACAACTCATAGAATATGATCGACATGTCTAAAAATATACTTGCACCAAAAATAGCCTACGGGCCCACTTAGTGAAGGTGACTCTTTTCACTAAGCTCATCATCTTGTTGCAATCTCAACAAAATGCACCCTTAGAAGCAGGTTCAGAATGTTGTGGAGCAGCCAAAATTGGAGAAGTAGAGAGGAGACCGAGTGGAATCGTCCACTTTAACCTCCATTAGGGGGAAATTTCAATCCAGATGGGCAGAGGGAGCACATGCAACCATACCTCCAGGTGAAAGGTGGGGTGATGTGTAGACATAATCCCAAGACAATAAATTTGGGTAGGGTCCATTGAGATGGTGTGTCTCATGGATCGAACCTAGATATGAGGAGTCCACAATACAACAGTAGCAGGAAGGATTAGTTATTGATGCAGTCAGATGTTAGGAAGATAGAAATCAGAGTGACAGATGTAAGATACTGGAGCACAGATTAGAGTTGGCAACAATGCAAAGGGCACTGATGCAGATGTCAGCAGCATCGCAGAGAGTCTAGTAGACAAGTGCAGTAGCTAGCAGCAGTCATAATACTTTGATGACAAATGCATTACACTGATTCAGTTTTTCTAAGGCTATTCAATTTCAATATTTGCAGGTGAAAACAACACTAGATAAGTGTTGCATGAAAAATTCCAAAGGTACCGGATCGGGATAGATTGAATTCCTTTCTTGTTGAGAGGGAGTGTTGAAATTTGCAACCATAAAGGACCAAAAAAATGCACCCACATTGGTGAGTAATTTTGATGTACTAAGAGTGAGGAATGTGAGGCGTCTAATTTATTTTTCTCTTAAATAAATTGGAAAATAAATTGTAATTTCATCTCATAAAAACTTGGGTCAGTTAACTAAGTCATGATGACTGAGTTAGCTCAAGAAATTTGAGTTGAGGTGATCAAGGTGGATATTGGTGGCCACCCACCTATTCCACTTGGGCCCTCGCCATTGTCTCTTTTAGTTTTTTAGTTTCCTTAATTATAGCACAATTTACTATTTTTGTTAGTTTTTTCAGGTCCTGAACTTCCAGAGAAATTTTGAGGCCCCAAACGACATTTTTTTGGGCACGAAAGGTTTGGTGATTTCATATAAATCACATTAGTAGTTGTATTCCTCAGAGAGATATTTCTGACGAGGTATCATGTGCGTCAAACAGAGATCATATGACCAAGTTACGACCCGGGGAAATTGGTTTCCCAACTACCCCCAACAGGGTCCATAAACTCTTGTTGTTACATCTCCTTGGGTTAAGGTTTTCTCTTATTTTTCAATAATAAAAAGGCCCTTTAGCCTTATTGTAACATAATTCAGAGGCATGTAGCTTCCACATCTCTTCTTGGAGATAAGCTACCATCGCTCGAGCTAGTTTGTTTTCCAATATGTCTATAAGCATTTTTCAATATTTGATATTAATGAAAGGAAGTGTTCTTCCTACTGCATCTATTTGTTTATGTTTACTTCTGTATTTTATTGTGTTCCTACATATTTCTAGATCATGAGGGCCTAATATGAGGCATGTAGATGGATTTTAATATTTTGGGGTTCCAATTTCAGTTGATGCATTAGTGGGGTGTAGGTGTGAATTAGTTAACTCAATTAATTGAGTTAAAATCAGTTTAACTAGTTCTAACTGAGTGATGAGCTAGTGAGAGGTCCACTGAATTAAATTAGATTTAATACACAATGAGTGATCAATCAGATAATTGATAATTCTCTATTAATAGTTGCATGCATGTTAGTTCCGAGGAAGACCCAATTGAGTGAGAGGTTAAAGGGAACATAACTATCAGTTGTATTTATACAAAATTGCCCATGTGCCATTATAAATTCATTGGGATGCCATGATGGATTACACAATAAAGGAAGGCTGATTTTCCTAATTAATAGGGAGCTAATTCCCTAGGAATTGTGTGAGCAAAGCAGGCTGAAAGAAGGTTGAGAATTGGCTAAGTACTAGACCGATTTTTCCTAGATTAGTAGGCGACAATTGGCAGAGTGTTGGAGAATGTCATGAGAGATTAAGCATTGTATTGTTTCATGATTCCTTGACTTAATACACAATAGAGATAGAGGGGTTTTGAGTAGTTGCTTTCCTCAAATACATCTTTTGTTGTGTAATTGATAATTTCTTTCTCTTACTTATCTATGATTGTGCGATCGTATTTTGTTTCCGCAAATTGTAGGAAGGATTCAATATCTTGTTTTAGTACATCACAAGATCAAATTGAATCCTGTTGGTTATATTTTCTACATGAAATAAAAGAGAGGGTTGATATTATATTGTCTTACGGTGGTTATAAAGACAAACGTAAATGGAGGAGGGCTTGCACTGTAATTTAGATCTAGAACAGAAGTAGACACAAGCATAATATTGACTGAGTTAACCCTAGTTTGAGGGTCGACATTGAGATTTGAAGTTCATGTAAAGATTCAGTCAGAGAAATGCACAGAATCTATGGATCCATATGAACTAGGTCAAGTCTCTTATGGAGGCAAGATTCGTGGTTTTTTCTATGGTTAGATAGGGTTTGTTCTACAACAATTAGAAGTACATAAGTATAGTGCCCTAGTTAGGACAGTTTCCTAGCATGTTTATTTCATGAGGTATGCCCTTAAGATTGTGAAAATTTTGCATAGAAGAACAATAGTTGTGACCCTTAGAGCGAAGTTTATTTATGCAATATAGACTGGAGATATGGAAGATGGTTTGCAGATTCATTATGTGTGGAGATAGAAAATCCAAAGGAGGGTGGCACTTGAGCGGAAGATTGGGCATGCAGAAGAAATGTGCCATGTGAAGAATGGATTGGCATGCAGAGGAGTTGATTTTGGTGGACTATCCATGGATTTTTAGACAAATATCGGAAGCGACCTATAAAAAATTAGTGAATGGAATGTTAGTGGTTGATTTGTGACCCTACTTCAGTCATATACAGATTGTTAGAATGATGATAAGAGGAGTAGTTCAGATTTTTTCATAGATTGGACAACAAATATAAAATTGTCAATACATAAGAAAAATGATTTTGAGAGGACTCAAACCATTGTTAGGTGCAATATTTGAAGATCCCTAGACAAAGACAATATTTTGAGCCCTAGATCAGTAAAAAGAATTGATTGTGGTTGGGAAGATTGATGGTAGTCAAGTATAGTTGGAGGGTTGTTAGGTGATTGTCAAAGAAGAGCCCTAAATCTTGTACTTGTGAAAGACGACAAGGTTGGTAGAAGGGCAGGTGTATAGGGCCTAAGGATGTGTAGAATTTGAAGGATTAAAGTAGCAGTCAAGTGGGCCAACCAACTAGCCCTAGTTCACTATATTGTAGAGGATTAATTCAATGAGAAGAAGGGAAACCTCCATAGCCATAGACTTCTCGTCTTGGAGCTGTAGTTTGGAAAAAGTGGGCATACCAAAGAGTTGTTAAAAAATGGATTTGTGAACAACTTTTTACCACTCAAACTAGTAGTGGACCTAAAAGGGGTTCCTAAGAGGGCAACTGCTAGGACAAGGGCAACGGTGGAGACTTAGCCCATTATCACCACAACTAAGTCTCCTTGCTCTTCACGAACTTTCACCGATGGGAGGAGTCCCAATAGTTTAGGAAGTCACTTTTATATTATAGGTCAATGAATAGGTGGGAAGTGACCCTAGAAACCCTTTCCCTAAGATAGAATAAAGAGTGGGACATGCTTTCCTTTTAAGCAATGGACTTGATCTTCTAGGGAGAGAGAAGGAGGATTGAAGGGTTGAGGGAGAAGAATAAGACTTATGAAGGAAGTTATCAATCCCTAAAATCCTTTGGGAACATGGATTCCCAAATGGTCCTTGATGAAAGGACTTTGACCCCATATGGGACCACACGGGGCCAAGTGGACCCAACCTAGGTTCGAGGATGGAATTTAGCAACCAATTATATTCCTATCCTAGACAATGTTAGGGGAAAAGATCAAGCAATATTTTTTACTTCGATGGGTCAAATTGATCCTACTAGGTTCTAGCCTTGGGAACACCTATGCAAGACTTGATCCTAGAGCTAAGGCTTGAGGTATCCATAGATTCCATCGTCAGAATTGGCCCAAATTCTGAGGAGAGTGAGGGGACCCACCAATACAATTGCCTCTAGGAGATCGAAGTTTTCCACTAGCTATATTTTTGGGAAATTAATGCCCTAGGTCACCTAATGAGGCTAGACCTAGGGAAAAATGGAAAATTGTGAAAAAAGGGTGGGGGGGGAATAATCACCCTTTTGAGGAACTAGTGCATAATTCACTTGGGGATATGGAGTTAGGGGCGATAATAAACAAGAATTAGGTTTCTTGATCAAGGAGGCCCAGAAAGTTAACTTCGTACAATGTTAGAGGAAAAAGAAAAGTGACCTTAAAGAATTTATACTTCATAAAAATGGTGCAATTTTATTGAGATAAAATTATCTCTAACACATTTCATTCATCCAACAATGGCCCATACATTAAATAAGCTAAATAGGCACATAATTCCACATTTCCATCATGCAATAATTAGCCCTAGTTATAGCGAAATTCAATAGTATGAAACAACAAGAAGAATAGCGTTAAATTTTCACTCACAATGTTAGAGAGTATATCCAACCAGCTTCACATTTGCAAAAACAAAGCTCCAAGATAAAAATAGCCCAAATCCATACATTAGAATGCATCCATCATCCAAAATAGTCCTCCAAGGAAAAATGTGAATTTCTCTAAAGATAGAGAGATCCCAAGTCAAGTGATGATGCAAATGAATCCAACTAACTCCTATTTATACATTGATTAGGAGTTGATCGAATTGGCTTATGGGCCTACATTATCCCCTAAACATAAAATATGCAAGTAACCCTAAATTTTGGTGGCAGTCCCTACAAACTATCTCATACATGGAATAATAAGCCTCATAAGAGGTCAACTAATGTCTTAGGACCTTCTAAGAGGTATACTGGGGTCCATGAGTGCCATAATGATGCATGGGACCCATCAAAAGTGTTGGACAAGTGGGTGGCACCTTATTCTCCAAACATTAAACTTGTGGTGCTCTCATTAAACTTGTGGACTAAAAGGGTTTTGTGTGGCTACCATCAGCAAGTAGGTCAAGTGTTATCTTGTTCAGGATTGATTGGTTGTCAAAGGATTAACACCAAGCCCTAGTTTTATTCCTTGTATTAGTGTGATTGTAAAGGGTTATGATCCATGGTACAAGAGCTCTATCCTATTGTATTGTAGTTTTTAATATATATGAAGAGGGGCTAGCACACTAACACTCCCTGACATGCCCTAGCACTAACATACCTTGGAATTTCCTAACAAATAACATTGCTACTCCCTCATTATCACACCTGAAACTCGCTGACACTCCTTATCACACACTCTTATTTGTTCATTTCCATGCATTTTGAACTGCTTCTCCCTTGTGTTTCCATGGCACTCCCTAGCACTCATTGACACACCCCAGCATTTGGCACATCCTAGCATGTCACCCTAGCACTCTAGCATTCCTTGGCACTACCTTTAATACTTTTAAACTCCTTCCTTAGCACACCTAGAAATCGTTGATACTCCTTGTCATGCACTTTGATTCATTCATTTCCATGCATTTGAGAGTAGTGATCCCTTTTTTTTCCTTGGCACTCCCAAACACTCCGCCCTGGAATGCATTGGCACACCCTGGCACATGGCACATCTTGGCATGTTTCCCTGGCGTCTAGCATGCCTTAACATTGCCTAGCATACTTTGACGTTAGTCCCTCCTTAGCACACCCGAAACTCACTAGCACTTCCTGTTACAAACTCTTATTCATTCATTTTTAAATATAGTTTTATCTGGTTTGTTATGATGAACTGTCTAGTGGAATATCCATGATACTTTATGAATCATCCCAACATATATCCTTTATGCAAGTCATATGATGATATTTATTCACACTTATTTATCTCTAGTTGTCCCAACACAATGCAGGTCATCACCACCACCCTTGCAAAATTGAACATGATAGGCTCGTGGTCCTACCTAAGCTTGGAAGAAAAATTCAAAACTTAGTTACACAACATGATGGAAGATTATTATAAAGGTTTCCCATGCATTCTAATCAACAATATCTAGTGGGATTGGAACCACAACACATTTTCTTAATAAATATCCATGATAGTTTACAAATCACCTCAACATCTATCATTTATGCAATTCATATGATGATATTTATTCACGCTTATTTATCTCTTGTCCCAACACGGTGCAAGTCATCACCACCACCCTTGAAAATTTGAACATGATAGACTAGTCATGGTCCTATCTAAGCTTGGAAGAAAATTTCAAAACTTAGTTAAACAACATCATGGAAGATTACTATAAAGGTTTCCCATGCATTCTAATCAACAATATCTCGTGGGATTGGAACATTAACACATTTTTTTCATGAGAAATATACATGATAGTTTATGAATCACCCCAAAATCTATCCTTTATGCAAGTCATATGATGATATTTCTTCACACTTATTTATCTCTTGTCCCAAAACAGTGCAGGTCATCACCACCACCCTTGAAAATTTGAACATGATAGGCTCATGGTCCTATCTAAGCTTGGAAGAAAATTTCAAAACTTAGTTACACAACATCAAAGAAGATTATTATAAAGGTTTCCATGCATTCTAATAAACAATATCGGGTGGGATTGGAACAACAACACATTTTGTTCATGAGAAATATGTAGGGCACTATTAAAGTTACATCATGTTTAAATTCCTTTTACACCACTATATTGTTCTCCATTAGGGTTGATGCATCATCACAAGGGAGCATGACACCTTTTTGTGGGGTAACTATTAAAGTTGTAACACAATTCAAGTGACATACACCTCCAATGTAAATGACATCATTATATGTTTGTGTCAAGTTGTTAAAGAGGTTATTTATAAACAATAAATTTAGTACTTGGACTTCATATTTTCATGAACTTGACTCTAAGATGGATTTGTACTAGGAACACTTAATGCAAATAAGATGGGGTCTTATTTTTAACCCTCATACACACAAGAGCACTAGATGTTTCCCTTCAGATCCCCCTTGGTGGTTTCAAAGTGGGTTTACATTAGTGTATATTTGAAACTAATGACATCATGATATTCCTCTTCTCAATAACATATTCTAGCTTTTCCATATACACAACATTGAGTTAGAGGATCACCTCATATGTAGATGCTCCATTTATTATGGGATTCAAGGGATGTTCTATTTTCTTTTATCAAGATTTAGATGGTCATTATCTACTTTCTTTAAATACATGTCTAACTATTTTTATGAGGGAGGTACTTGGATTTAGATATTTATATAAGACCTTATGTGGCCTTCCCAATTTGAACTTTTCCAAGGGGGTCACCTCCTTCCATGTTGCCTTGCCTACTTAGGGCCAAAATTGACAAGCCAATATTCAAACTTCTTCAACTATCAAATTGGTGGGGCCTCATACCTCCTACTGAACCCCTTAATGGGACATTATTTCTCCAAAGAGGTTGTTGAGGATTTCCCATTGCAAATCACAAGTTGGATGTCATAGGACCTATTACCGCACTTTCTATATGAGTTTTTAGAGGATAATTTTAAATTTTGATTGACATATCAACCCTTGTGATTCTTGTGACATTAGTAATTTTCCGACTGAGATATACGAATGACTGTATAATTGGTTTGATGACACTTTTCCTTGGCCATCTAAGACACTAGGTGTAGAAAGATGTTGTTTTAGCTTGATATATATAATCCATGTATA
Source organism: Pinus albicaulis (assembly GCA_034641835.2). Classification (NCBI taxonomy): domain Eukaryota; kingdom Viridiplantae; phylum Streptophyta; class Pinopsida; order Pinales; family Pinaceae; genus Pinus; species Pinus albicaulis. The sequence continues at coordinate 1,503,494,785 of CM076581.1, read as the reverse complement.
TATCTCTGATGTGTATTATTTTTATTGTGATCACTTAAAGAACCTATTCTAAATATTAAATGTTTTGACCATAAATTATATTCTAAATTGTTCCATAGTGTTTTATAATTTTACTCATAAAAATGTCACCTTGATAGTTTAAATATATAAATAGTGATTTGTGTAATTACTACACATCATATCTTATTATACCCTCATTTACCTTGATCAAATTTTATCCCACTTCATAGCATATTCATTCATTTTAATCACGATGTCCCGCACTATGATTCCTGCTAGTAGGAAATCAATTATTTGAATTTTGTTTTCAATTTTATGTCGTGCTTTCATGTCTAGTTTCTTATCTTAATGATATCAGTTGTGAAAGTTCATTGAACGAGCTTCATTATATTAAGCTCTTTTTTCTGTACAAGCTTAACCCAACTAGCAGAAGCTCAACTCAACCCTGACATCAAATGACAAGAAAAATAAATTACATGTATGATGAATCACTTGGCAGGCAGATTACATGGTCATGATATGGTGGCCCATTGTTGATGACGCTCTCATAATCACCCATCTAGATGATTTTTTGAATAGGGCTTGCAATTTCTTCTAAGGGGGTTTCTCTATTCTTCCATGGATCTGGTTACTCGATTGCTTTTACTTATGGCATGTCCTCAAACATCGCTCTTGTTACCTTAAAGTTCAACCATGTATGTACCCACTTTCTCTAAATCCTCCTGAATGAAAATGTAATTTGATTTTTTAGGGTATATGAAATTGCAATGATTTCTCTTTTCTACTCTTCGAAAATGAATCTTAATGAATGTCATATAAAATCAAGATTTCTATCTTTACTATTTATTGAGGCACCTCTGCTGATAGCGGTAGAATTGTTCCAAAGTGTTATGCACTTTTTCTCCAAGCAGTTCTTCAAGATTGAAAGCTTCAAATGTGTTGTAGTTTCTTTTTTTGTAGAATCCCTGTCGCTTCTTCTTAGACTGACATGATATCGTGCATATTGCACTATGGAAAGGAGACCATAGAAGTGCCATAGAGGAGCTGATATAACCAAGAATATATGCTGTGTAGACTTATATTTCAGATCTTTCAAACTTCCAAGTTTGTTCCCTTTGAGAGACCCGGGACTTTTGTGACTGACATGACTCCGGCTGAACCTCTGCTCTGAACGAAGATTAATTATGTTAAACAAATTGAAAACATCTCCACAGCTTGATGCCAGAAGCTATCTTGCTTACGAATGTAACCCAAAAAATTCTATACTAGTTTAGCCACTGTAACTAAAAGAAACTTTAACATGTTGGCTAAGAAGTGTATGAGCTGATGTGGATTGAGAAAATCAAGGGTCTCATACAAAGGCATATATTCTGTATAGATGCATTTTTATGCTATTATAAAAAATAATGATGAGCATTGATGATTCATTGTCCTTTGACTCCTTTGATAACCTATTTTTGTATGGAGAAGATTGTCAACATACAATCTATGGCCATGACTTTTCTACAACTTAGATTGTGAGCAAGCCTTATCATCAGAACTTCCAAAAATTTTGACAGAATGCCATGACTGATTTGAACAGCAATGCATATTTCAATTCTTTCTTCAAGGCTGATTGAACGTATGTATATTAATAATGGTCTGCCTGAAAATATGATGCCATGCCAATTGAAAACTATATTGAAGAGGGATAGGAGGACACACTTACTATAGAATATATGATTACTGAGAGTCATAACAAGAGTAAATAGAGATCAGCTTACATGCCTAAGATGATGTTTATAATATCCTAAACCTATACCCTGATTGCCATAACTTGTATATATATATGGTGCAACCATACTTTTCACATGCTGAGAACTTGAGATTGCAAAGGGATAACCATACAAGATGTTCAAATAGACTGTGGGGTTGTTTCAATTGAGAGTAAACTGAATTATGTATAGTAGGAACCGAGATATAAGAGATTGAGCAATGCCTTCTTCAGAGGAACCAAGCTAATTGAGTGATACCATATATGATATTGCACTAGAACAGAGATTTCCTTGTCATAGTGATAATTCTTAGAGGATGAGATCCATTCAAGGATCACAGAGAAATACGGCTTGTTGATGATTTTATTTTTCCAAAAAATTATTTTAACCCTTCAAGCAAGGAACCATAGCAGCAAAACCTTATCACAGACGATTTATATCTTCAAAACGAAGTATTCTTAAAGGCACACTAAAAGCGCCAAACTAAAGAGAATACTAAACCGCTGATACAAATAGTGATCATAGTGATCATGCCTAGAAGACCTAGGATTTGGTATCCATGTGCCTAGGACTATGATTTTATGGTCAAGAAACTCTGCTTCAAATATGATGAAGATATAGTCTCAAGCTTGACTGAATGGGACTGATAAATAATCCTTGGAAAATATATTACTGAAACATACCTTGATGACTTTCAACTTTTTCTCATGATATTTGAGTTGCTCTTGGAATGGATCCCATGTTCACTGATTAGGGCTAGTAGAAGGCCTTAAGAAAATACCACAAATTTTACATTCTTGATCCCTAACACAGAGGGATAGAGGTACCAATGAAAATTTTCAGATGCTTCTGAGTGATCGCAATTTCTTTGAGATTGGATTTGTCCTCTCATGTGCTCTGATTCCATGGAAACATGTTATTTTCTTAGGATATTTACTTCATTCAATCATGAGCCCATCAATCCATTATCAATTACATTAAATAATATATGATAGTAACTAATGAAAGAACATAAATGAGAAATGTTGAAGACAAGCCAAAAAAAAGAACAAGAGAATATGGCACAAGCGAGGGAAAAACCCCAATACGGGGAAAACCCTTGAACAATTCTTCTTATTATTCAAATCAAATGTACAATAGAGAGAGAGAGAGAGATTATAGAAACATTATTGAATTTCCAAGGTAGTGATTAGTATCACTGTCCAAATGCCAAAGACATGATCCATAATTTTTTTTTTAAACATCAGCAATCATATTTTGTCCAGATTAGTGGTCAAATGTAGTCAAATATTTTCCTTAGTGCTGACCTGCTTTAGATATGAACTGAGTTATGGTTAGGGTTTGTTATCATATGAAAACAAACCCTTTGCACTCCTCTAAACATTATTACAAGGTTGTGGCTTCCCCTTTTAAGTCACTGTCCACAATCTAAGGCTGGTCACAAATTTCCTCTAAAGGATTGTGGAGTTTGTGTTTACCTCTATCCCATCACCTCCATACTTTTGCAATCATGATCAAAGCAACCCCATCACCTAGACTTATGAGAAATCAAACCAGATTGAGTCTAACTAGTCACTCCAGGTGTTTCAAACTGAAAGACTTGCAGAGGATAAGCTACTTGAAGACCAAACCAAGTGGAATGATTTGGACCTCGAGCTTCATTTTCCTTAAAATTTCCCTTCCCATCAATTTAGCCTTAAATATGAAATTATTTCCATCATCCAAACCATCCAATTTGTCGCCAACATGACTTAATGTCCTCTGTAGCAACATGTATTTTCCAACTCTCCAGTAATCGTCAACATTCAGCTCACTTCCCTGGGCCCATATTATTGAGCCCCTTGTACCATTGCAAACATAGGGAAGTGATTAGGGAAGGCAGATAACCTATTTACATGCTTTTCCTCACACAAATATTTAATGAAAATACACTCCTTATGGCTTATTGAGTTTGGATCTTCAATGTCATCTTCATTCAATTTGTTTTTATTCTAATCTTGTTGTAATGTTTGACATTGTGTGAAATAACTTTGTATTTCTATTACCAACATTGAACCAATCTATCCTTTCTTTCATTCTCTAGAAAAATTCTTCTTCCTGATCTTTTTGAATCATTTTTCTTGATACCTCTTCTTCCTTATCATTTTGAATAATTTTTCTTGATACCTATTCTTCCTTTGCAAGCTTTTCTATGAGGTCAAGATTCTCAGCTTCCTGCTGTAAGTGTTTAAGTCCTTTTTAAAATTTCCTTTGATAATCAAGCAGCTTGTGAGGGGACACAGGGTTTGTTAGCCTTAGAGCTAGGCAGAAGATCTTAACTAGGTTTTCATCATATATATAATACTATTCTAATCTAAGCTACCTATTCAAAGGGAAAAAAACAATCAATAAGCAATAAAGTAAGGTTAGGAACCTACTCTACATACTTGTGACGTTTCATTTTGCTTGGGAAAGAAAAACCAAAAAAATTCTCTCCAAATAGTTGAAATAAAGGCAACAAGCAAACATACACATCTAATTATAACTCAAATGAAACTATGGGGTTGTTTGACCAATCAATGCAATAGAGTAAGATCTAAGCCAAAGGGAGAGGACCTCCAAACAATTGGAGGGTTGATAGAGATAACATATCCCAACAATCCCACGTGAATGGAAGGTGGAAGGGAGAGAGGTAGTAATTTATAGAGTTTTGATGTATGAGAGGATCTGATTTGAGACCCTTAACAATGAGGAATTTTCCCGACATAAATAGATAAGGGAATGCTTGAGGGGTGTAATTGATTGTTGCATGGGAATTCTTCCAGAAAAGTTATTTTAGGTATTTGAGGCAAACATATTTTTCTCAAAAATCCCTCCTCTATAATATGAATGATAAAACCTCTAGTATTTGGCATGGCAGGTTTAAAACAAGTTTTAGCTTACAACTCATGTTGAAACCACTCAATTCAGGAGGCAATATGATCAAGTGTGTACCTCAAAGAGCATCATGCCCAAATGTGTTAAAACTTAAATATGTTTAAAGACCCTAGTGAGGTTCCTCAACTAACCAGGTCTCTACTGGTGCATGAAAGGCATCCAAATTAGCAAGGGAGGGACCCAAATGTATTGGCCAAGGCATATACCATAGCCAAACATGTGACCAAAGTACGTAAAAAATGAGTAAATCTATTTTTGAGCCTCTAAGGCAGTATGACATATATTTTGATTTCAAACTTCAAATATTGATGTATGTTCTTTTCTTTGTTGAGTAACCAAGCTTAGTTGTGTGTTCCTGTGAGCCCTTATTCTTCGACCATTTGATTGAAACCTTCTGATTTGGTAGATTAATGGCATTATGGTTTAGAAATTTAACATAATGAGTCCATTCCTTTTCTTTCTCACCATGAAGATTCAAGGCATCTGTTGTTTTTCTTTCTTGATCCCAACCATTTTGTCCTTTTGGATTGTCTACCTCCAAAGAGAAAAGCACCATTGAATGCAAGTCATTTATAAGGGCTCTTGGCATCCTGTAATCACCCCAAATACCAATTGAAGGGTATCATTCAAGAGCTTCTCATTCACACACCACAGGTTCAAGGTATCTAGGTGATTGTTCTTTTCACAGGTTAATAAACTTCAGACCCAAGCTTCAATCTTCCTGCAAGCAGTGATCCTTCACACAAGTCTGAGTCACTTGTAGCCAAAAGTACATTCGCAAGATCAAAATTCACCCAAGAAGCACAATACACCAGATTGCGAATTAGAAGGGAGAAAATATGGACACAAAGATGACACTAAGGAACATCGCAACTAAAAGGATAGTCTTTGTTTCTCTTTCCAAAATTGGACTTGAATAAAGCCACAACTATTTCAACTTAAATATCAAATGACATGAAAACATAAAGAACCAGAGCAGAGGTAGAGGGATATAACAAAGGATTGTGGAGTTTTTGTTTACCTCTGTCCCATCGCCTCCATACTTCCACAATCGTGATCAAAGCAACCCTATCACCTAGACTTAAGAGAAACTAAGGTAGATTGAGTTGAACCAGTCACTCTAGATGTTTGAAACTGAAACACTTGCAGAGGATAAGCTACTTGAAGACCAAACCAAGTGGAATGACTTGGACTTCGAGCTTCCTTGTCCTTAAAATTTCCCTCTCCATCAATTTAGCCTTGAATACAAAATTATTTCCATCATCCAAATCATCCAATTCATCTCCAACATGACTTAATCTCCTCTGTAGCAACATGTATTTTCTAACTCTCCAACAATCATCAACATTCAACTCACTTCCTTGGGCTCAAATTATTGAGCCCCTTTCATACCATTACAAACATAGGGAAGTGACTAGGTGTTATGTAGGTAAATCCTCTCTACGGACAGAGACGATCCCTCTATACCTAGAGTAGGTCTAGTAACAAGGAATCATGCTAGAGTGTAGGTTCCTAGATATTTGAATGAAATAGGATGCAAAAGATGGCCTACCTATGGTCCAATGTTGTCGTCGACAATCATAGTAGTGATGAGAACCTCTTGCTCCTGATTTGGCAAGTCACAACCCCTTTTCTTATCACGTTTGGACACCTACACAGAGATCAAAAAACGATAACCACATACCACATACTAATTTCATCCAAAAACTACTAGTCAGTCAGAGAAGACTAAGCATATTGCATTCGATAAAGACAAAATACAAGATGGGAACTAGACAATAGTCACTTATATTATTAGGTAGAAAGAAGAGATACAACCATGCTCTGATGTTGCGGTCTCCTACAGCAAGGTTTGGGCGAAGCACGTCTCAAAGCTCGTCGGGGAATTCGGACGGGATAAAGGCTCTCTCAATGGAGTTCCATCTTGATCTACCTTCTCAATAACTCAGTTATTCAACTATATTTCAATTCTCCAAGTTCAGCACTTCAGCTGTATAATTCTCTTTGTTCAGCTAGCTTTCATAAAGGGAGAAGGCTTGTTTATATAGAGGAATATGAGGAGGTCAGGATCCCTACAAAGGTGCAAGGGAGGCCTATCCTTTAGGAGTTTTCCAAGGGATGTGGAAACTACTAACTAAAGGGGGGAACCTATGGTTGTTTCAGTTCAACCACTCCCAATGACTCATCCCCGAGGTGGTTGGAATGGAACCTCCGCCTCTATTTTTTAAAAACATTCCATAAACAACTTGGCGCAGGTTTCTAACTAGCACAGAGCGCCAAGTGGCATGGGCTCAATGTTAAATTTCCAGGTCGACACGAGGATGTAACGGGCTACTCCTGCCAAGGAAAAAATAGGGATTTTCACAGCTCTGCTTAGGGAAATGTCAACAAGAAGAATTTTTCTTTCATCAAAAGGGATGCAAGGATGGTATTTGCAAAGCATGACACTACGTATTGGTCACAAAAATGACCCTCCAATGTGTGAGTTGGGGATTGCAGGGACAATGACAAAATTCTGTGTAACACTAGGGAGCTAGGGTTAAGCTTAGAACACCATCTAGTTTAAGGTTTCGTTTTTCTATATGTACCCCCTCTTTCACAAGGAGCTCCACTTTGTTGTTTTTGTTCCAATGGACATGAATAAATGATTTGGAGTGAAAGCTTCCTAGCATATGATAGAGCCTTTTTACAATAGCTTGGATTTTGGTGTCAAACATATTAGAGCAATTAATGAGGTGCACAAAAGAATGGTTGGGTCACCAATGATAATGAGATCTTGAATGTTTCTCTTCGCCGCTAGAGAGACACCTTGTAGAATCAGGCTTCTACTTGGTTGTTTGTGGTGATTCCTAGACCCCATGACTTGGTAAGTAGGTTCTACACTTAGAAATTTAACCTAAAATTTAGATAGTTAAAACTGAAAACATCAGTCAAAATAACAACAATAGAATATGTTAAGCTACAGGCACATGTTGCTGATAATATGAAAAACAAACACAGTTCCAAATTCCAACTACACAAGTAAAAAACTAGAAGGCAGATAACCTATTTACATGCTTTTCCTCACACAAATATTTAATGAAACTACACTCCTTATGGCTTATTGAGTTTGGATCTTCACTGAAAATATCATCTTCATTCAATTTTTTGTTATTCTATTCATGTTCTAATGTTTGACATTGTGTGAAAGAACTTTGTATTTCTATTACCAACATTGACCCAATCTATCCTTGCTTTCATTCTCTAGAAAATTTCTTCTTCCCGATCTTTTTGAATCATTTTTCTTGATACCTCTTCTTCCTTATCGTTTTGAATATTTTTTCTTGATACCTATTCTTCCTTTGCAAGCTTTTTTATGAGGTCAATATTCTCAACTTCCTGTTGTAAGTGTTTAAGTCTTTTTTAAATTTCCTTTGATAATCAAGCAGTGTGGGAGGGGACCCAGAGTTTGTTAGCCTTAGAGCTAGGCGAAAGATCTTAACTAGGTTTTCAACATATATATAATACTATTTTAATATAAGATACCTAGTCAAAGGGAAAAAAAACAATCAACAAACAATAAAGAAAGGTTAGGAACCTACTCTACATACTTGTGAGGTTTCCTTTTGCTTGGGAAATCAAACCCAAAAAAATTCTCTCCAATAGTTGAAATAAAGGAAACAAGCAAACATGCACATATAATTATAACTCAAATGAAACTATGGGGTTGTTTGACCAACCAATGCAACAAAGGAAGATCTAAGCCAAATGGAGAGGACCTCCAAAAAATTGGAGGGTTGATAGTGATAACATATCCCAGCAATCCCATGTGACTAGAAGGTGGAAGGGAGAGAGCTAGTAATTTATAGAGTTTTAATGTATGAGAGGATCTGATTTGAGACCCTTAACAATGAAGAATTTTCCAGACATAAATAGATAAGGGAATTCTTGAGGGGTGTAACTGATTGTTGCATGGG